>CM036918.1:15177003-15624503 GCA_020800305.1 Porphyrio hochstetteri | reverse complement strand
TAATTCCAAAAATTGCAATCATAGGTGGATTATTTCTGCATCTTTTAAAGTACATGACAGAATTTATTTCTGTGCTGGCTTTCCCTTAAAGAAAAATGGAAAGATAAGAGGCAGGTGTTTCAAGTAACATTGCAATATTTAGTTGTCAAACTATGAATGGAAATTCCTGTTATAAGGGCTGTGTGTTTACTCTCCTATTAAGAAAAAAGTGGTGAAAACCTATCCAAGAAGAAAGGAATTTCTTTTAAAAAGTTAAATAATATCTTATTAGGTGAGCAGTGATTCAGCATAACTAAACCAAATATTCATTGAAGAGAACCTTGGAATACAGAGAAGGAAGTATGTTGTTGTTTGGTGAGCAGCAGTGACTGGAGCAGTACTGCAGGTGATGTTTTATCCAGTGATTCTCTTCTGGAATACAATTCCACTGATCTACAGTGCTTATCAACACACTGTCTGGTATCTGAGCTGCCTTTCCTAAGTTGTGTCTTCCCATTATTGTTTATTTTAACTACACAGTGATACTCTCCTGCAGTTTTATGATAAAACTTGGTATGATAATAGTATAGAGTTTCTGACTGTTAAGCAGTGACAGGGATTGTCTACCCTTTATTAAAATGTTCTGGGATTTATCAGCAAGCTCCACCACCAGTCAATAGGATTCCCTTTTTTGCATCAAATACATATGACCCTTGTGACTGGGCATGTTACCCGTAGTGAGATATCACAGAATCTGTAGCCAGTAAAGAACCACCACTAGTAAAATTGTTGAAATTATTTCAGTTTCATGTGACCAGTTTATTCTGCTGTTCACTTTCTATCAACCCCATACATGACTGACTTAGGCTGGCCAGTCCCTCTGTAGACAGCTTTCAAATGTAAGTGGTTGCAAGCCAGTTTGTTATGTACCAAATTCTGGATGGGCTTGCCAGGCTACTGGAGTGGCTCCCACTAGCGCCATCCTGAAAAGGCATGGCAACATGTGTCTCCACAAATGCAGTAGCCTGCATTCTCAGCGTTTAAATTAGTCTGTTCACTGAGATGGCCCTTGCAGCAGTGTCTCAGTGTAAGCTAGAAAAGGGACAGAACTAGGATCTTGAGACTCTGAGACTTGCCAGGTAGGAGTTTGGGTCTAAACAATCTCTATAGTTATCCTGATGCGTTGGTTCAGATTTTGTCAGATTTAGAGATAGACTTTGTCCATAAAATTTGTAGGCTGTTTTGTCACAACAGAGCAAGGTGTTGAAAGTTTCCTATCTATATTAAATGCTCATCTGGTCTGGTTGGTGTTTTCATCCTGTATACTGCAGGTAGTTTTACTGCTGTTGGGAATAGTGAAGATTTTGTGAAAAGCTGGTCTTCTTCCATATGTTTTAGAATTATTCAACACGTACTTGTGAAACTTCTGTCTATCCATATGTGATTCATGTCTATCATCCTGTAGCTCTAAGAAGATGCATTTAAAATAAATATGTCCACTTTTAAAGGTATGTTGTATTGCCCGTCATTTTCTTTAAAGTCAGTGCTACTTTGTAAGGGTTAGGTTTCCCTTACATTCCTTCCCTATAAAGATCTCCTTTCTGCATTTCTTACCTTTTGGTAGTAAGATTTCCTTCTGTCAGCATTTAATGTCACATGAGCATCATCAAACTGGTAACTTCATGTCAGTGGATGTGCATGGTGGTTACAGAGTGGTCACTGGTTCAGAAGACACTGATCAGAAAGGGTGCGAAACATTGCAAAGCTATTCACAGCGATGGCAATCAAACAGTCCCCAGAGTAGAAACTGAAAGGTTGTACTTTGTTAGGAAGGCATTAAGTACCTGCTGCTGCTGTGGGATGTGTGGGGCAACAGGGAGGTCGCTGGGAATCTGAAATAAGGAGGTTTTGCCACAGCATTACTTTTTCCTTGCTGTCTGCTCTAAGATTCAAGAAATTGTTTTAAATAAAAATTCTTGTGGTGCAGAAGGCTAAGTGTAAGAATTGACTCTATTTGCTTTTTTACCTTTTATCCTCAGCTGATCATTGCAAAGGATTTTGTTTTACAGAAGCCACGCCTATGAATTCAAACTTAAGATAGCGCTATATGCTTTGGCTGTCTCCAGTGCACTCAGCTGATTCCAACTATGCCTTCGCAATATTGTGTTTCAATTTCAGTCCCAGGATGGTTTTTATTGCATCATTATCTGCAGATTTTTGCAGCCAGATATGTTTCCTGTACCTTACCATACACTTGTTAATACATGGGACCATCCTTCAGATGATGGTCTGAAAATTTCCAGAATGTGTTAGAGTATTTCTGATTTCCAAGACGGTCAGTAGTTAAGTCTGACCTTCACAGGCATGGTAGAGGAGCTCATGAGAACATTTTGGCTGAATTTCTGATGACGTTCTTAAGGTAGAAGAGCAGTGGCTGCTGTGCTGGTAACAGAGACAGACTGATTCCAGGGCAAGGCAGCTTTCAAAATCAAGTGAGCATCATGTGACTGTATTTGTATAATTTAAAAGAAAAAGAAAAAAGCTAGAACTTCAGCACAGGCTGTCTCTCCAGTATATGAGAAGTGAAGCAAATACAGCCTTGAATACACTTTTTAATTTTTCAACACTGTATTTTGCCAACTTTAGTTCACTCTGTTGACTGTTCAGTCAGACCATTTTTAAATTAAAAAGGAACACATGGTTGAATTATTTATTAAACAAAAGGTGCTTCCGTGCATGCAGACTACCTGGGGTTTGAATTTCTTTTACCGTTGGAGTTTGAAGAAAGTGCATTGCTAATAAGCTAAGGGTTGAAACAACTCTCCATCTCCTAGAATAAGTCTTCCTCTGTTGATGAGGCAGCCGGTAAACTAACCTGTGTCTGTCCAGTCGCAGAAAAATGCCCAATCTTCATTCAAATGTCTGATTTTTGACCTTAGTGTGAGGTGGTTTCCTCAGTTCAGTAGGTTCTGCAGAGACAAAATGTTATTAATTGAAGGTAGAGAATTAGCTAGTTAATGATGTAGTCTGAATTATCTCCTAATTTTATAGATGCTCCTGATGGGTTAAAATATGTATTTACCAGTGCATTAATGTGGATGAACTGTAAGCAAGTGGAAGGAGGCTTCCAAAAACTGTACCGTGTTGCCATCAGCCTGTACATCTCCTTGGGGTGATGAGAAGTACTTTGTACAACCACCTTTGCTTTGCTCAGTCCCCATTACCGCCATTGCTGTTCCCGCTTTGCACACAGCCAGTGATTGTTGCATTTTGGGGTGAATGTGGCTCTTGAGAGCCCGATCTCTTTTCTTGTCCCCTTCCCCAGAAGAAAACAACTCCTAGCTTCTGACTAGACCATCTGGGAGGGACCTTCCATCAGTCTGGGAGCTATGGTCTTCACAGCTTGCTTAAAAATCAGTGGGTGGCTTTACCTGGTATTGAAAGAGGAATTAACTCAATCTGAGGGAACATCTGTCCGAGAGATTGGTATGTCTCATCACTGATGTGGGACTTGATAACTCTCTAGGATTATAGTGTTACAAGAAGTGTGATGGGCTGCAAAAGGCCAGCCATGGCAGCAAAGAGGCTTTAGAGAAAGGTTGGTGAGACCAGCCAGGGCTCTGAAGAGCTCATGGTCACACTGATGTGTGTGTGGGAGTGTGGTTGGGAGCCTTTAGCTTTCCTGTGGAAGGAAAGCAGTGAGCAGTAGCGAGTGGCTGGGCACACCCTGGCTTTGATAGCTACAGATGGAGACCTAAAAGATTGCAGGGCCACAGTCCAACACCAGCACATGTAAAATAAGGCTCAGGATTTAGATAACTCTGTTCCAGCATACTGACGTGCGTGGCCACAGGCCAACTCCAACACATGCAAAATTAGTTTCAGGATCATTCCAGCATACTGAAGCCTATGCCTAAACCAGTTATTGCCACAAGCTCAGCTAAATCAGAGGAGAGTGTTCAAAATACTATTTTTTCTCTTTTTTTTTTACCAGGATAGTTTGGATGAAAGGAAATATATTTTCATAGTAGAAAAGGGAAACTGGATTATAGATATATCAGCTCCATAGGCAGCACTTTATGGCCCACAAATGGCATGTTATCAGTGTATTTTAAGGCTATTTTACAAAACATGGATACAGGTTGACCTAGTAATGTACTTTTCGAGATACATCATTAGTGTATAAAAAAAAATTAATGAGCCCATTCATATAATATCACATTTAAAGACATCATGGTCTCACTATGCCCACAATATGCTGTTAAACCATTGAGGGGGAAAACCCTACCAAATAGTTAAAGGATCCTTCTCAAGATTAGTGGTAATGAATTTAAACAATAGTTTTCCATTATAGCAAAACTCATGTAATTAACATACTTTATTTATAGAAAAAGGTTGCTAGTAAAATAGGTTCAGCAGCTTGGAGTTGCTCATTTCTTAAGTATAGCTTATTTTTTTGTGAAATGGGGAAAGAAGTTGGAAATTATACTTAAGTGGCGTGTACCAAAGAAGCTAAATGTGAGAAAAATTATTTACAGAGGTATTTGTATTGGCTCAAAGCAGTCATTTAGTTTGAAGGCAGCACTGGAATGTAAAAAGTAAGAAAATAAGGATACTGGAAAAATCTGTACTATCATGGTCTGTCCTGATGTCATAACACACACCATGACGTTAGTAACTTTTTGGGAGACTATGTCAGGTCCTCTGTAATCAGTAATCTGTAAGTGGAATGACAGTCTATGTTCTTTCTCATTTTGTTGAGGGGGAAATTGGTAATTTAGCTACCTGTACAGTTGTTTTTGTGACTGATTCTATTGTTGGTTTCTTTATTTCTGTCTACAGAAAGATGTTCCTGTGACATTTTAAATAATTTACATTTTTCTTTATTAGAATGAATTTTTATAAAATCTGATAACCTTCTTCTGGCACTTCTATGATGATTTTGCCACCCTATGACAGTATAATAATAATAACAATGAAAAGGGGGTTTCTTAGTCAATAGTATGCAAAAACTTCTCCAATGATACCTGATGCCATGAGAGCTACTTATAATGTGGGCAGGTCTGTGGTTCTGACTTAAAAATAATTGGGTTTTGGATTGGTTAAACCCCGGCTACTCAGGGTGAAACTTGGCCAGTGTCATTATTTCCATATTGCACAAAAGATTTTAAAATGTACTAATGGATTTTGAAAGCTATGTGGAGTTTAGGGTTAATTCATGCCTTTTAAAATCTCACAGACGCTGTTGTTGGCCGCATGGGAAGAAACTAGAGAAAATAGGTTCAATACCACTCTCTTCCACTCAGATTCACCATCTTTCCTACAGTTCATTGACGCCGTCTTGGATTTTCTTCGTAGTGTAGCCTGAACGCTGTACCAAATGGTTCTGTTTGTTCCACGTGCAGTATAGGAGCAAGATGGAGGTCATAACGAAGTACACCTTACCTGTTTGGTTTGTAGGTATGTAGAGATGCTAACAAGTGGAAGGGTAAGTATGGAAGCAGGAAGAAGGCAGTATATTCATTCACAGAAGTCCAGTTAATGGTTCTTTTAGCTGATTAGCTAGCAACTTCATTTTCTCCCTCATGAAATTGCCTCCACAGATCCTTACTTCTGGAGCTTAATCAGCAGTAGCAATCCATCCCAGGAGTGGGAGATCAGGAGTACTTAATTAAAGAGGGACTGTAAGGCAACTCTCCCAAATTGGATATCTGATCTAGCCTTGGCATCAGGAGAGCAATGCTAGGTAAAAGTGTTTATCAAGCTCCATGTAGCCATTCAGCAAATCTCAGAGATGGGAATATGATGCAGGTAGCCTGTAGAAGCTGCTATAACCTGAGTAGTATGGGCTTTAAGGCCATCTGGTACCTGAACCAGGGCTTTCAAAGCTGTAATTTTGGAGTAACAGAGCTGAAAAGACAGTGGAGGCGTTGGTTGGTGGAGGGATCTTTCATGTAAAGGGCTTAGAAAAGAAGATAACAAGAATTTGAAAAAAAACCACCTCAACAGCAAAAGTGGTGCTGGAGGGAATGATGTAGTGATCCATGGTCATTTGCTGCAAGCTCAGCTCATATTAAGTGGCTGGAGGTGCCAGGACCTACTGGTGATGTCGTAAAAGTGAAGAGTGATTAACCAAAGAGAAGCACAATCATGGCCATTCTCTGTGTATCCCTGATGTTTGTTGACTTCACTGAAGGACTGTGCACAGGACTGACTCCATAAATTGCAACTTACACCTTTTAATTATACTATTTGTGTATGTGATTTTAGACTAGCCTTAAAAGTCATGAGCATTGGGAGAAGATGTAGTTTGACATGCCTTCAGCCTTCTTTCCAGTTTTATTTTGATTCAATTTTATCAAAATAATATTCCAATAATATGCTAGGGCCCTGAGTCAAATGTAAGTGTTGAAGTTTCATTGCATTCAGGAGGGCTGGAGAAGCATGCAGTAGTCAGATGGAAGTTTTAAGCTTAACTTCTTCTCACACTGAGCTAAGAATGTGTGTGATGGCTTGCAGAATAAAGATACTTAAACTGCAATATTCTTGGGGTATGGACCCCATTCCACCAATTTTGTATACCTGAACTCAGTATCACTAATTAATAAAAGAACAAATACAGAAAATGATCTATTTTATTAAGAATTTGCATTTCATACAGTGTTTCACTTTAAGTATAAAATGCACCCTCAAATGGTAAGCTGTAATTGCTGATCATGTATCTCTTTGTTCCAGACACTTTTATAAAACTGTATGTATTATGTATGATGTGACCTTCAAATGTCATGAATGCGTTGTGCAATAAACTGTCAATATTTGTGGCTATAAGGTACTAGATGACTTTTACAATAATTGGAACAGCTTTATTAGAAGCTTGGATCACTCAGCTGGTTAAAGAGAAAGACACAGGCCAATGTTCATCTGGGACTTTCCTTCTGCCAACTGTTAAATGAAAGATATTGTAAGGTGCTTAAGATGTCTTCTTCCTTTTTAAAAAAAAAAAAAGAAAAGTTTAAAAAGGTCTCATGCAAAAAGTGTTCTCTCCAAAAAAGAATTCTTTTCAGTATGCTTCATTTTCAGTCCAAACTGAGCTCTGTAAGTTAATGGCAAGTAACCAACCCTGGGTTTAAGTACTGCATCTGATTTTCTGTCTTTTGGTCACACGATTCTTCAAATAAATCAGGCAGCTAAAATGATGCACTCAGAAACTGTGTTTGTACTTTGATTATCTTAAAAGGTTTTAAAGATTTAGAACAATTTGAAAAGTAAGACTGCTAAGAGCTCCAAAACACAAACTCTGTAGGGAATTTGATTAAAATGAAAAAAGAGGGCAAGAAATATTTTGAGATAAACAAAAGCTTAATTTTGGTTAAGTGTCTATTGATGTTTCTTTGTGCAGTATATACAGCTTCTTGTGTGCGCTGTAGAATGCAGACTGCAGTGAAAAGCTTTAAGATGTAACCAACATTTGCATGCATGTAGTATTGTCATGCAAAGTGTTTTGCACCCATGGGGTGTAAAAACCACCCACCTTCACCACCCAGCTTCAAGTGTGTCTCCTGCACCAGGTATGGGCTTAAGGTGTGTGTGCTGCCTACAAGTCACCAGCCTACCAGGTACTAAGAATTTGCTTAGAATATTTTGGGTCCCTTTCTGCTTGAAATAATGCCTAGGCACCTCCCTGGTAGCCTGAGGCATTGGCTGTGACTGCCATTTGCCTGCTTCTGAATGTTGCCAGTCTTACCTTGTGTACACGGCTATTAGTTTTAGTTCAGTTTGGGTTTGATTGCATGTTGGATGTAAATCTGCTCATGCTCTAATCTACAGCAGAGGCAGGGCAGCTGGTGCCCAGAGTTTGCCTGTGTGGTTCAGAGGGCTAAGCGGGAAGTCTGATGTCAGAAGCAGTATCTTTTTATTTACCAGTGGAACCTTTGGTATAATCTTTATTTCTAATAATACAAACAATGTGAATGCTGCTTTCTCACTAGTAGGCCTCCTTTCCAATTCTCTTCTAAAATAGCTCTCTGTTTAAACAAATTCTCTGCCAATCCATATTAATGCCTAACAGTTTAAGATTCCCATATATGGTCATTATAAACCCCAAATCCTTGATGAAACAATAGAGACAGCAAGTTGTTCCTGACCTAAGACATTAGTAACTCTTTCCGGAGGCCTAAAATATAACTGTAATATTTAGTAATATTAGACTCTTTCATTTTAAGCCATGAACTTCTCTAGCAAAAAAGTATAGTGACATCTGCTAATAGGATTCTAATTTCAAATTATGAGCACTGGGCCAGATTCTGTTCTTGTTTACATCAAAGCATACTAATTGAAGCTACTTCAGGTAGCTAGAAAAATATGGTTAATTATATCCCTAATTATATTCCTATTTTCCACTATTTTCAGTATTTTAAAGCTTTCTCTGAGGAACAGGAAAGAAGGATAAAGCATGTTTGCCCAGTAACTTTTTGCATATCCTATTCTGCTTCCCAGGGAATGAGGTGGTCAAGTCCAGGTGTACTTGTGTAAAGGTGGCACTGGTAACAGGATAAACTCAAATGAATACGGTTTGGGTTGGAAAGGACCTTAAAGACTACGTAGTATCTTCTAACTCTCTTCTTGACAGTACATCCAGGATTTATTTTTTCCTGCCACAATGAGGGCTAAACTGGGTGGTTTATAGCTCATCAAAAATAACCATGATCACTACCACTTCTCATTGCACCATGTTTCATTAACTTTTACAGGCAGTTCATTTTCAAAGGTTTGTTTAGTAACATCTAAAAAAATGTGCAAGAGCAAACGCAGAGTTGTAAGTGTGATGATTACCTATTTTGTGTGTTAATTACCTTTGCCATGTGATTGCCTGGTTTTGGCTAATTTGGCAATCCTTGTGTTGACAAATTCCAACTGACTTCACTGACAATTTAGCCTGCATGAGAACTGCAATTTAGCTCCTTTGAACACGCAAGTACCTCTTTGTGTATGTGAAAATGCAGGGATTCACTCAGCAAATACATACTCCTGTAGAATTTACAGGGCATGTGTGTAGATGGCTCCTTTGAAACCATGGCTGTTAGCATGACTCAGGTCAGTGCTGCTACCTAACCGTCTGAAAACGTGTTTCATTTTTACAGAAGTGATCAAATCTTTTCTGATCAGCTTCATAGACTTATCCCAGACAAGTAGACCTGTTGTAGAAACCTAAAATAATTCTTTTTCTTTTGCTCTTCATATGACTGACTAGATTGTGTACTCAACACAGAAGCTGATTCCCTATCCATCTAACTTTTTCTTCTCTGGAAATATCCACAGAAGTTGGCATTGTACTCCTGCAGCATCCATATCTGCATGCTGAGGGCACTGCCAGTTGTGGCAGTGACTCGTTTGGGGTAGATCATTTCTGAGACCTAGTGAGATACCTGCTGTAAAAATGGATTCACTGGTGTGTTTCTCTTTCTTTTAACCTGCTACTGTAAAAGTGCTCCTGGTTTAAAACTCTCTCTTGGGATTATCTGGCTCTGTGGAAATTTCCTTTCTAGGGACTGTCGGGATGTGAAAACAGCCTGCAGCACTACACAGGTCATCTCCATGCTAGGCAAGGAGTGTGGACTTTTTGTCCCTCCTCTCCTGAGAAGTGGGTACCTGCTTGAAGAAGGGCCAGTCCTTCAAATCCTAATCTTATGGATTGCTTCATTTTTGTTTCAGTCTGTGTGGCAAATAGGTTTGCTCACCTTTTGGCCAAATTGTTTGGTTACAGAGGTAACTGCCCCCTTGGATTTTAAAATGAACTTTCTTTCCTTGCATGGGTCCCATGAGAACATGTGCACAGTTACTAAGTGTAGCTGAGACACGGTACGGAAGAGATGTCCCTGTCCTACCACCCGGGGAGCTGCTTCGTGACTGAATTCCTCTGTGTCCCGTGGCACAGAGCAGTATAGAATCACAGAATCAGAATCGTTTAGTTCGGAAAAGACCTTTAAGATCATCGAATCCAACCGTTAACCTAACACTGCCAAGTTCAACCACAGGTACAGCATACGTGATAGCTGCAGGTCTCACAGCAGTTGCTTTCTCCTTACACTGGCACAAAGATTGGTTTCATATACAGAACTGAATGTTGCTTTTTGCACTTCTGCCTGTGACTTCTGCTGTGAACAGATGCTTTCAAAGTGAAAGGAAAGCTCAGCAAAAGTAAGTTCAGAGACAAAGCTCAGAAGCCTTACGTCTGGCATGCACATCTACAATATTTTATACTATGTTCTGTTATTTCCTGCATTTGAATCAGGAAAGGTTGGGATGGGCAGGAAGACATTCAGGACATAGACCTGCCTATAATGGAAGTAGATAGTGAAAAAACAGTCTAATCTCAAGTGCATCAAGTGCAGAACAAGTAAACCGCATAACTGAGTGAACCACAATGGCTGTAAGATAAGTAACTGTTCTCTTTCCTTCCTGTTCTTTTACCCTCGGAATTGAGCAGCCTGAAAACCATAGCTCAAATCTTGAGTAAATCATAAATTAAATTAATTTGGTAGGGCCAATCCTAGTTCTGCAGGTTTGTAAAACATCCACAGTTTTGCACAGTCTAACAGTCCTGAGAGTTTCTGCCTAGGAAGGGTGTATCAATGGCAGGAGAAAGGGAGGTCTGGAATACAAGATTATTGGTAGAGCTGTGGTTGGCATAGCCTGTATTCACCCGTTGCCGATGCTCTCTTCTCTTTTTTCTGTATCACATTTTTCCCCTCTTAGCTTTCCATAAGTTGCTTTCTGTACTCAGTATACAAAACCTTGGTACCAGGGCCAGCGAGACTTAAATGTGTTTGAAAGTTAAGCACATTTTAAATGTAAGTGCTTTGACAAATAGGTACGACATGTCAAAGTGGAGCCCTAGTACGAACTTGGGGTAGCATTCGATGGGGACAGTCGGCAGCCTTGAACATATCTTTTCATTGTTTGCAATAAAAGAACTTAGATGTAAAGCAGCTCATTCAGGTAGTGATGGCCTCCAGCGCTTCGGTGGGCTTTGTAGGCTGAGGAATTCAAAAGGAAACCCCTCAGCTCAGCTTTAAAGTCTTAGGAATGCTTTCACTGTGGGAAGAAAAATTCTTCAAGGTAAGGCCCCTGGTGGAGTAAAGCCTTTGGAGCTATCTACTGTATGTCTACTTAAATCTAAAAGAAAACTCCTCAGACCACCCACATCTTTCTTTGCTTCATTGTTGTTTTCAGTTTGCTTTTTCAGAGGGATTAGTGCTAGAGTAAACTCCATCGTCTCGCTGCCTTGAAAAAATTCAATTTTGTGTAAAGTGAAAATTAGACTCTTAAATCTGCAAAGCGAGCTGTTTATCTTACAAATTTATTCTTTTTTATTGGGCCACACATATTCTAGATAGAAAGATAAAAGGCAAATGGATAACAGGCCATCATTTAGAGTGACATATAGCAAAACATAACTAGTAGACTGATTCGGCAAATTCCTCCTGAGTGGCTTGTTAGCTTTATCTATATATTTATCTATAATGCTCATAGAGTATTTATTGAAAACCAAAATAAAATCCTGCAGTTTATCATCATGCATTCTGTATTTTGCACTTCAGAAAAACCTTTTTTTGCACTCAGGAATTCATTTTTTCCTGAAGCAGCTTAAGACATGATTATATACAACTTTTGAGGAGGAAAAACAGGGAATTATAGACTAGCACCTATATATGTTTTCCTGGACTCCTAAAGACAAAATAAATTCCTGCAGTATGTTATTTTACATACTTGTGAATAACTCAAACTGACAGTTACTAGCTCTCTAACTTAAACATTGTGCTTTACCTCTGCAGTGTAAGATCAGAAAATGTTAAAAAAGAACATGATGTGAAAAGTATCTGATTTTGCCTTTTAAAAAGTAGCAATTGCTTGATTATGTACACGGCTACGATAAGCATATACATATTTTATTTCTTTTTAATCCTTCTATCATCCCCTTCTTCCAGCTTTAAGTGAAATTGCTTAGAGGAACCATTTTACAATAACTAATGAAATACCTTTTCCAGAAATGTGGTATTTGGGTCTGTGCTACTGTGCGAATAGTTTTTATTAGAACCAAATATTTGAGTCTTTCTTATATCCCATCACTTCCATTTAAAAGGCAGTGCTGTGTAAACTGCACTATGTTACCTGACAGCTTTAGTTACATATCAAATGGGTAAAGACAGAACATTTTTAGTCAGGACTTTATGGTTGAAATAATCAAGGCTCTGCATGCAGATTTTAACTGTGTGCTTCCCACCTCGGTATAACCCACATAGCTCAGCTTTTGCACAGCGATAACGTGTCTCTGTGTATTACACCTCTGCAGCGTGTGTGCTGGTATTGGAAATCCAGATTTCCAGAATTTCATATCCAGAAATCCAGAATTTCAGCATTTGCCACGGTATTTTTTGGTGAATTTGTGAATTGATACATACGTGTGATATGATGTGACCCTGTAAGTACAAGATGATAGATGAGTAGATGAGTCTTGTGTGGTTTGAATAATGACTTTTTAAAAATGCCCGACAGTTTTGCAATTTTTATGTCAGCCTTTTGTAAGTTATTTTGCTCACAGCCTGCTTGGATAATGGCAGTTTATTCAAGATGGCTGAGAAGGACTGCTTCCTTCTGTCAGGAGAGAGGAGAGATGTCCTGGAGTCTCACTCACTGTATTGTGATGCAAAGAGTAAGTGTAGCTGTGAACACTGAAGTGAGCTGTGAGAGAGAGGGAGAAGAAGGAATTCCCTCTCTTCTGACCAATATTTTCATTGCCTTTCTCATGATACTAGGTCACTCACTAGGTCCTGCATCATAGCTGATGCTGAACTGCTGCAGATGGAAGTTTATTAGCTTTCTGTGTACAAATTGCCACTTTGGTTGCCCACCCCCCCTACCCCACATCACTGGAATTCTGTTGTTATCAGAGGTTTTAATATATTGATGCAAGCCTTGTCCCTCTAAAAGCATACAGATTTTCACAATACTTATAAATTAAATAGATTCAACAAAACAACAATCTAAAACTTTTGGGGAAAAAATTAATAGGAACGAAGCAAAAGAAGAAATCAAACCAGCTGCTGACACAGCTGTTTCTTTTCTTGTATAATTCAGTTCAATATAAAGGTACCATATGCTGCTTAAAATGATGGTAGGAAAGATGAAATAATTTAAGACAATAACAAGAAAATACATGAATTGTCAGCATTCTGTCAGATTTAAAGAATGAAATAGACAGGTGTAGTATTGACATGTTTAACTTTGTGTTGTGTTAGCAGTTTTAGTGAGAACAACTTCTGACATGTGCTGAAGTGATGTGAGAACATTTCTGTGTTGCAGACATTGGAGAAGAAGCTGGGAGATCTGTAGGAGTCCAGCAGCCAGCTTTACTGAGAGACAGGAGCCTTGGTTCTGCCATGAAAGACTGCCCATATTGTGGAAAAACTTTCAGAACATCACATCACTTAAAGGTCCACTTGAGAATACATACAGGTGAGAGGAAAAAGTGAGCGGAGCATTGTTGACACGTGCTGTGGGAGGGGGGAGGGGGGTGTTAACATAATATGTGGCTAGGAGCCTTAATTCCCAGTGTAGATTTGGACTCATTAGTTGGAGAAAGTCTTTTGAGAAAGATATATGACAGTCTTAAATAAAAGCACAAGGAATGTGTTGTTGGATAAAGACCACTTTAATAGAATCATCTTTTCCCAGTTGAGGTTATTTCTGTCTCCTTCCCTGCTTCATCACTGTTTCCTTCAATTACCCTTGTCCTTCAATAGGCGTAAGCCTATTGGTTTCAGACTTAGTTATACTAACTGCTTCAAAGGCCTTCCTTAGCATCTGCTTAGGGATTCTGTATGTTTTTCTCAGCGTTACTATTTTTGTTCCATTCAGCATGCTCGTTTTTAACCTCTCACTGTTCATGTGAATGCATCGGCTTCGTGGAGCCGCTCTGTTTATCTATTTATTTATTTATTTTTAGTAGAGCTCAACCAACACTACTCGTAAGTAGTAAAACTTACCATGTTTTGCACCATGGTAAAACTTACCATGTTATATTTTAATAAAAATCACGGCATTTCTACCCTACAGAGACTTAGTACTGCTCTGGATTCTCACTTCGTTTTGGTATGTTGCTCATCGGGTGCACTGCTCTCAATATGAGTAAACTGTAACCACTCCATTTAAACTGTAATACCTAGTTAGCTTAAAAGTACATGTGGCCATGGTACGGTTCATGTAGAGACACAGTATACATTTAAGAAGACTTATTATGTCCATAATTAAAATCTGACATCCTTTATCTGATATGCTGATATCCTTTAGCCCTAGAAAATCTGTATATGGCCAATATAATGTTTTCTTCCAAGTCTTGGGTATTGTTATAGGCTCTGGGAAAACGTGCAAACCTGGAGATTTAAGCTACTTCTTTTTGTAAATAGACAGACTGGGCACTATAAATAAGAAGTCATTTTCCTTTTAAATAATTTTAAATTAATTTCAGAATTTTACTGTTGCTTTTCTAATGGATAGGTAAAATAAATTGGATGAAGAACCACTTTCCAGTTGTACCTCCTCCTTTAAAATAATTCACTCTTAATAATTTTTCACCGCAGTACCAGATAAGCTGTATTTTCCTCCCTTCCCCAAATCAGCAGTCATGTTATTCCCATGTGCTGGCACAGATGTAATGCTTAATGTTCGGGGCCTCATTTTAAAAACTTAAACATGAGGGCTGAAAATTATTTTTAAAATAAATTAAAAAATTAAGGAACATGATGAAAATCCTATTTGCCTGCTGTCTAATGTAGTAAAAGTAAATAATTGGTAGTTATTTTATTGGAAAATTATCTGGTAACTGTGAGGTTTAAACAGTTGGAAATTTTTACTATTGAAGCTGCCAAGGAAAATTCTTTAAAATCACCTGAGGATACCGATCTCTCCCTTTTACTTTATTATATAGTGGTCATTTTGTTCTTGTTTTAAAGATGGCAGTGATTATGCATTTGGTATTTGTGGCTTAGAACTAATGGAAAGTAAATTAATTGCAATGGAAATATTCCATAAAACTTGCATAATAAAACTGACTAAACAAAATTAAAACAAGAAAAAATAAAGCATGTATAAAATAACAACAACAACAACAACAAAAAACTTCATACAGACTGTTGAAACGACATTTGCAATATATTTAAAAATCATTATGATTTTAACATAGATAAAGATCGATTTCCATTAGGTTGAGAACAAAGTATTTGTAAATAATGACAAGAGTATGTTTAAATGAAGCAATGTTTTACATATTGGAAATAATCCTAATAAATATTATAAAAATGTAAATTGGCAAATTACTAGAGTTATTAAATAAAAATTAAGTTGCTTTGCAGTAAATGGAAATGATGTAATAGATACCAGTTATTAAACAAATATTGGTTAGCTCATACTTATCAGGGACAGTTTCCTGCCTTTTATGTCACACTCTGTCTTTATTATATGCCTGGATCATATAACTGACTGATAAAAAACACTTTACTGTGTTTCTCCACTACATTAACTCAATTACTGTTCTTGTTCTCACAGCACCTGTTTGTTAGAGATGAGCTCAAGCAGTTCAGCAGAAGTCAGGTTCCTTCGAACATCTGTGTGTTAGGAGGCACACGAGTAGTTTGGTTTGGTACACATGCCAAGACAAGACCCAAAGTCTGATCCAGCCAGGAGGTGCTTCTGTGGCAATTGGCCCAAAAAAAGCTAGAGAAGCTGTTTAATCCTCCACGAGAGGAGGAAGCTGTGCTGTTTTAGAAGAACTAGCTAGTGGCTTGGGTTGCTTCTTTTTTCTGTTTGATATTTCATGGTTGCAACCCTCCAACGCTGAGTCGCAGTTTCTGTGTGCTGTCATATAATAAGCTTCTGAAGGGAGGAGGGGGGGGAAATCAAGGTTTTATTGAGCACACTCAGTTGAGTCCCAACACACAATTATAGTGGAATTTTGTCTTATCTAATTCAATGATATTGAGCCAGGAAGAGCTTTAAGGGGAAGATAGTAAGATATGATTTCTGATTGTTCTTGTTTGATAAGAAGAAAAGGACAAAATTATGTGAAATCATTTTCTCCTCTTCCTTGCTCTGAAAACAGTTAAAGGACGAGACAGTTCCTTAATACAACCCCGAAGGAAGAGAGGAAGGACTCTCAGGGCAAACCACTTCAGAGCCTTGGGGCTTAGAGAGGGCAGAGAACTCCTATAGCCCTCCTAGGTGACTTCTTATGCTGATCAGCAAATAGAGATGGGCTGTGTGGTCCTGCTTCTTCAGGGCTCCTACTTCAACTCACACAAACGTATGGTGTGAAGAGATGTGGAACCAAGGGCAAAGCACATATATGCACCAGTAGTGCATCATAGACGCATGGGTGGACTGGCCACTTTGGGATTCAGCTTCCCAGTTGTCAAATCAGAAAGAATACAGCTGAGGTGGTTATAACACAGAAGGCTTGTGGATGCTCAGATGTTGTGAAAAAGAAAACCACCAGAGTATCTCAGACCCATAATGTGCCATATGCAGATGCTCCCAGAGTTTACATTTTAGTCTCTGGGGGCAGCAATTTAAGGTTCCTTCATTTAGGGAGCTGAGCATGTTCCTGAGCACTCTCAGTTCCAAGTCAAATCAATGGGTGTGGGATTTTACATGCCTTCAGACTGCCTGGAAGCGGCTGTGTCTTATGTTCTACCTTTGACAAGCGACACATTTTATAGGGCCTGGGTTCAGATTAGCTCTGGCACCTCTTTGCACCTTGGGTTAGCGTTCAGAAGCTACTGCAGATGAACACTGCTTTGGGGTTGTGCTCAGGTACATTACCAGTGTGGCTGGCACAGTTATATCCCTTGACTAATGTGCGTAAGCAAAGTAGAGCCCTGAAGAAGGTCTGGGCTGTGTTCAACAAAAAAAACTAAGAAAAAGAGTGTTAGGAAGAAAAAAACCTAGCAGAGCTGTGGCCACTGACTGAGGGTATGTTTCAATGTGCATGACACATCTTGCCTGTAACAGATGTATTATATACATTTACAGTGTTACTGCATTTTCCTTTGGAAATGTGACTAGCCAATTTTAAAACTTGCTTAGATGAACTGATGAAATACAGTAAAAATGGTGCTGTTTTAAATGAATTCAATTCACATTTTCTTCCTAAAAAAAGACTGCCTGTTGCCATTCTCTGAAGGCGCTTGTAGTGGGATGAGCAATATGAATAATTAAGGAAAATGGGTATGTGTGCTCCAAGAGGAGACAATTTTGGTATTGAACATCCTTTATTCTTACATTTCTAAGATGAACTAAAAGGACTTTTCATTTCTCTAGATTTCTCCAGATTTCCCATCCTTAACATTGTACAGCATGCCTTTTCTCCTGTCTTAATGACATCCCAAACTTTTGTTGAAAATAATTGATTGAATTTAAATTTCCTTAAAAGTTTAAGAGGTAATGTTACAGTATAAATTTCCTACCAAACACTAAGTAGGGAAATATCCATTAGTGAAATTAACTACAGTTTCTAGGTAGCTAACAATGTGCAGTATACAGTAGGGCATGGCTAATGAACACTGCAGTGGGTGATATTTCATTATACAAATTAATGCTCACATTTTAATGGGAAAGTCACATAATGAATCTCAGCTTCAGTGACAGCAATTAGAGACACAGATTGTCCCCTTCTGGACAAGGCACTGTTTAGCAATAAGCAGCTGTGTAAAAAGTCTTCAGGTTTACAACATATATATATGCTTTGGGGGAATTAGTGTACAGTTTATATTAATGTACTGAATCTTCTCTGAAAAGGAACAGCCATATTTATCTCTCTGCATTTTAACTAAGTAAAGACATGTAAAAAGACTAAATAAATATCGCGGATGAGATATAAATAAAGGGAAATATTCAATTATAAAACTTTATAAAAATTAAAATATTTTATTGCAATGCCTAGGGCACAATTGAAAAATCTTTAATAAACTGAGTCCAAAACGTCAAAAGTCTGTCCTGTTACAGGCTAGGGGTAGTTTCATCTTCTATGATAGAGAAAAATCACTAGTAAAGGAAAGTAGTAAAGAGAAGAAGTTAACTAGTATTTCTGACAAACAGATTAATTGTGTGGTGAAACATGTGCAGGATCCAAAAATAATCCTACAGAACCTTTGATATTCCATTTGGTTTAAAAAGTGTGAAGTGAATGATTAGAATGATAAAAGAAATTACCATGTAAGAATAGGCATAATAATGAACTAATTAAACCATACAGCAATTCATTTCTAAAATATCTGCTGCACAATGGATAAAATAGGTTATCAATAACTGTTTCAATGGTAAAATAAAAAATGCTGGAAAATGTTTTCAGTATTTTCATTAAGCAGTATTCTCTGGAATTATAAGATGTTTGATTTCATTTGCTTTGCATGAAAGAAAGCTGGAGCTTGTTTAGAAATGTATAGGATCAAATCGCAACTCACATTGTCCCCGAGTGCCTGTCAAAACTGGCTGCCAAAGCGTTGGGTACTGGGGTTCTCATACCAATGCACAGCCCTCCCTGCACCTGGGAGCAGAGTGGCATACCCCACAAACAGACTCCTATTTAAAGGGGGTGGGGGTGCAGTGGGGAAGAGTGTAGGGCACAGTACGGATTTTTAAGAAGCTGCATGTTAAATATGAAAAACGAATAAAGAAGCCTACAGCACTAAATATAAGTAGATAATTATGAAGTACAGATATTTGATAAGGAGAACTAAAAATAATAGTGAAAATATGTATGTGGCTATTAGGGTTGTGGAGAAAAGGGTAAAAATCTATAGATGTCAGGTTTAACAATTGGTATTTTACTAATACTGGGCAAGAATTGATACAAAATTATCAACCATGGTATAGAAGACTAAACACTCTTCTGCTCTCTTCTCAGAAACAGGCATGGTGGTTTTTATAAGCGTTTTCCAATTATACAATTCTGCCGTTATGTAATGAGGCTGTTATGCTATAGCCCACTACATTTTAATATTTTTTTGACTGAATGAGACTGGATAACTTATAGATAAAGTCTTAAAAAGCCCAGGCTGAAGAGCTCTCCAAATCATTAAAGTTCATTTGGAAAAAAAAAAAAAAGTCTTGGAAGACAGAGAAAGATTCAGAGCACTAGTAGTAGTAGCAGTAATAGTAGTAGTAGCAGTAATAGTAGTAGAAGCAGCAAAAAAGCTCTGCGTATTCTAGGATTTCAAAAACCAAAGAATATTAAGACCTTGAAATTATAAATGGACTACCTTGAGACGAGTTTTGGATAAGATTGCAGAATGAATTTGTTAACTAATAAAGAACTAGTAGCACGGTTAATTCAATTTTATTTTATGCAAGTAAATGTTGCCAGGTTTCTCACTTTGTCTCAAGACTTGTGAAAGTAGCTTGCCTTATGTGACAATCCCCAACACCAAATCCCCCAGTATACAGAGATGAAGTGGCACATAAACTGGCAGCTCCACAGCAGTGCTTTCAACTCCAGCTATTTGGTGCTACATCGTTATTTGGAAGAGTATATAAAATCGCTGTTGATAAAAATTCACCAATGGCACAAAAATGGTAAGATGCTAAAAATCATGGGGAAGCACTGATTAGTCACTTAGTCAAGTGGGCTCTTTTTAACAATGTGAATTTTAAATGAGCAAAATGTAAAGGAACAAATCCTAGAGGCGTGAACCGGGCATAGGATTATGGTAGAGAAGCAACAGAATATAAACTGTTAGTTGATTGCTATAGCTATGGATGTAAACACAGTCTTGGGCTGTGTAAGATTAATATCAACTTGAAATTTCATCAAAGCTTTAGTGGGTACCCATCACTCAAAAGGACATTGAAAAATTGGGAAGGGTGTTCCACTCAAGAGTGAGCGAAGGTGACGAGGTGCCTGGTTTGCTGTCTGTAAGTACTGTCCTTAGGGAATAGGGTAGGGTGGGTTTTTTTTTGTTAAAAAGATCTGTTTAATCTAGCAGGGAAAAATGTAGCAGTGTTTAGTAGTAGCAAGCAGACTGGAAAAATTCAAGCTAAACATGAGACACACATTTTGAATAGTGAAAATACTTCACCAGTCAAACAGTTTACTGAGGGACATGTTGGATTCGTCTTCACTGCTGTGAAGCAGAATATGTTTAAACTAAAGTAAGTCAGTTTTGTTTCAAATTGTAGTTTTGATTTGATGCAGGAATTATCATGTGAGGGTCTTTGGCCTGTGTTGTACAGCAGCTCAGACTAGATGATCATAATTGTCCCTTCTGGCCTTAAAATCTGTAAATCTATTTATAATCTGGCTGTGGTCTCCTTGCACAGCCCCTAGCTGTGGGATAATTCCTATGGCTAGGATGATCAGATTGTGTTCTGAGCAGGACTGGTAGCTTGCATCAATTATACATCTGTGGTGTTTGTACAACTTATTATACAAAAAGACCTGTTTCTACTGGGCAACATGTCTGTTTCCAGTTATCTACCAAGCTTTTGTGCAGATTTTACAAGCAGCATTGATTTTTTTTTATTGTTTTACTGTATAGTGATATAAGACAACTCACAAGAAGTATTTTATGTCTTGCAGACCAGAGTAGTAGATAGATCAGAACTGTGATTATGTTGCCCAGATAAGTTACTCTCTATAAGAAGTTTTTACTCTTTTTTTTTATTTCACACACTGGAATATTCTCTCTTTCTACTCCATTGTGTAAAGGTTAGCAGGGATGCAAACAGGGCCAGAGATTTAGTGAGATCAGAATGGTCATTGCCTTTGTGAACAATGAAAAATGACACTTGGATATGAAATGCAGAAAACTATTTTGAAAAAATCATGTTCCCTCACTCCTACATGGCAACGTTAATTTATGTGAACTGATATTAAGTGTTAAATAACTCATCCAGACACTGCTCTTGGCAATATTACCAGGGCAGTCATTACACTAGGATGAATTCTCTGAAACCTTTCCTCAAAGTATGAGACACAAACAGGTTGTCTTCTAATAAGAATCATAGCCTATCCCTCTTGTCCCCTGTGGTGTTCTGTGGATATATACTATTGCATGCTGATAGAGTTCTGGAAATGAAGGGTCCTTTGGGTTTTCCATTGAAACTGGATTGGGTTTTGGTTACTTTGGTTGAGGTTAAGTTGGGTTTTTTCCCACAGCATCTTGTAACTCTATTTTGTCATTTTTACAGGGACTTACATGGGCATAGCAAGTTGTTAACTTGAATGGATAAAATAGCATCTAAATATCTGACCAAATACTGAATTTAGGAAATACTGACACACTGAATTTGAAAGATTCAAAGATGATTTACTCCATCCTACTTGTTTCTCTCAATGCTTGCCCTCAAAATAGCAGCAGTTAAGATTCCTTTGAAGTAAACTAATCACTGCCAATATTTGGATCTGGAAGAGAAGAGAGGGGTTTTGAATAGTTCACTTTGAACGATGTTTTTTTGGCCAGTCCTGTAGTGTGAAGGTGGCACAGTGTGTTGCTACATGTTGAGTCCAATTTCAGACCTTCAGCTTTAGATCTCATTTCTAGCCATGCAAGAGGCAGGAGCACCACAGAGGCAGCGTATCCAGGCTAGGAGAGATTTGAACTTTTATCACACTGTCTCAGTCAGTGTCTTCTTTCAAGCCAATGCTTATGGCGTTGGTGACGAGCTGTGTTCCAGATCTCCTCTGCTGAAAGGAAGCTCACTTAGTGGAGAGGCCTTCAAGCAGAAAATGTAATGACTTCAAGACTTAGCAATTCAGAATAATAATATGTTGTTGTGCCCAGTGCTTTAGTACTGAAGGTACTGTTAGAAGTACAAAATATTACTAGTATTTCCTCTAGTGAGCATATTTTAACTCACCGATTTTTACATATACTTGCTGCTTTGAACAATGTCTTTAGCACCAGCAGCGCAGCCTACGTTGCAAACTTCTCCTCCTCCCTGCAGAAGCAGTTATCCAACGGTTGGTATAGCACCTGCAATGCCAGGACACGCTTTTTAATGGTGTCACTTGATGTGCAATGCAAACACACACAGAACTATCATTAGACTAAAAGGAAGCTCTCAGTATAATTGTGTTAAAGGCCTAGTGGGTGCTGAGGAGGAGCTTTTCAATTAAGAAGAGTGAAAAATTCAAAAGTGAGACCATTTGGCCGTATAAAGTCTGGTTCTTGTTTTTCACCAGACTGATTACGACTCAGGCAACACTTGAAATACTTAAGTTGTGTCAGAGGTCACTGGTGTCTGTTGACAGTAACTGGGCAGATGAATGTCAGAATAACAGAAAACAGCTCAAAAACATCGCCGTATATGCATGCTGTAAAAACAGCATTAATATTTGTCCACGTTCTGACTGGCAGCACAGCTGTCAGAGCTTGCACACTCCCAAACAGCCCTGCAGAAATGCCAACACCAGGGAAGCCCAGTCAGATGTGAGCCCTCTCAGTTTAGCGATGCTTGCACGTCAGCAGGAACTGTTTTCTTCTGCACAACTCCCACTGAAACACAGCCCCTACTTCTTTGTGAAGCACCAGAACTTAATGAGGTGATTGTAGAAGACTCAGAGGTTGCACTGAAATGTTTAAATCTGATTTCTTCTGTAAAGCTGTACGGACTCAGGCCTAAAGCACGAACCATGCTAATTACTACCTCTTCCTCTGCTGAACACCTCTTGTTTGAGGTGCTGCACTTTTTTCCTCTAAAAAGGTCGATTAATGTGGTTGATGTAAAGCCCTCATGTCTCACCATTTAGCTTTAGGATTACACTATGGATTTAGAATTTGCACTGCTTGTAATTTACTTCAGCCCCATCTGAGTTGCAGCACGTATCCAGCTACTGTTCATGGCCAGTAAGCCTGCCCGTCTGGTCCTCCGAGTGTTCTGGTGTTGCATCTCATTAGGAGATTCCTGCGATCAGCGAGGGGGGCAGCTTCGCAAGTATTTACTAGCCTTTCAACTGAGCCTGTAGCTTAAATAACAAAAGTTATTTAAGGGAAAAAAAAAAAAAAAGCTTTTCTACTCTGTTTTAAGAAGATTTTGAAGTTATTTGAAAAAGGGAAACTTTCCAGCTGTTTGCTGATCTGCATAATACTATATAGCGTTTTTTACTGCGGAGCAAGTTTTCAGAGCAAATATTTCCATTATACCATTTGGAGAAGGTTTGCCTCTGTCTTTTGGATCATTTAGGAAAAAAAGTGAGATAGTTTCTTCTTCATGTTAAGTCCCTCTTAGAAATAATTGCTGATACTGACAGCTTGCGGGCCTCCCGGATTCCTTTTGGTGAGGATTTCTACACTCCTCCTTTAATGGGAACTCTGCATCACCAACAAGTGCTCTACAGAAATTTAGACATGCATTTGCTTAGCTGTATGTTCTTTTGGATGTGTATTTATGCTCGTATGGGAATAATTATTACATGTAATATCTTCTACCTCTTTTAAAGTATAGGAAGAACAATAAAAGTTTAGCATGGGACTCAAATATATATTTAATTCATGAAAATCATCTTATGTGTTTTAGAACTCTATTCAAGCTAATCCTAGAAAAGTGCTTATGGTAGGTAAATTACACGTTTTACTACTTGAGCATTAGAAGTGCCATTAGAACAAATTTAAAGGACTACAAAAACCAGTAGATAATGCTAATTTCAAGTACAGAAACTAAATATATTTTTTACTTTTTTATTACTCGATTTCTTTTTTATTTTATTGACTACTTTTTATTTTAACTATATGTTCTTACATGCTGCAATCATAATGTAGTGTAATGATATTAATATTTTATAGAATCTGTATTTATAGTTCTTTATTTAGAAACAATGCAGTAGGTCTGCAGATCTTTGAATCCTTCTGGAATGGTGCCCTCCAAATAATGATAAATTACTTGTGCAGTATGCCATTTGCTAATTATATCCATGATTTACTGCAGAGCAAGACTTAAATCATTCATTTCACTCTTGCGTAACAGTGCCATAAAATTTTTAGGTTTAAAAATGGTTTCCATGTGTATAATTTAAAACAAATTTTAGAGCAATTGTATACACAAAATATTGCAACCATCCATTTGTTACATTCTTTGTCTCTCTTTTTTTTAAACTTGTACTTTTAATGATTACTGTGGTTGAAATTGTTATGCTTCATTTTCATAATCATAGCTTTTAATTCTACAACAGTTTTCTACATGTTAGATTAAGAAAAAGATGGCTAATTGTGTGTAGATACCATGTCATTCCTGAATAGCCCCACATTCTGGAAACCCATTTTAGAAATAGTTAGTTTATGAATTAGTCTTCAATTAAAGGCATTTCTTTTTAAAAAATGAATTATTAGCTTTAAGATCTTCTTGTTTTCAAGCAGCTAACATTGGTTTTTCTTTTTCTCCTCCCGTCCATACACCAAAGTACGGTTATCTCTCTCTTTATATTTTTGTCTTTATCCATACCTATAGGTGAGAAGCCTTACAAGTGTCCACATTGTGATTATGCTGGTACTCAGTCTGCGTCCCTCAAATACCACTTGGAACGGCACCATCGGGAGCGACAGAACGGAGCAGGACCACTCTCTGGGCAGACTGCAAGTCAAGAGCACAAAGATGAGACATCGAGTAAAAGTTCTGTGTTTATTAGACCAGATATATTGAGAGGAGCCTTCAAGGGGCTTCCTGGTATTGATTTCCGAAGTGGCATGGTCTCGCAGCAGTGGACGTCGGGAATGCTGTCTTCTGGAGATCAGCAAGGACAAGCAGCTGGCATGTCATCTGAAGTATCGTCAGAAAATATGAAGAGTTCAGACATACCTTCCAAAGGAACACACTTCTCTGAACTTGGCCGTGCTTACCAGAACATGGTTGGGAACGGTGTGAACTTTCAAGGGTCTTTGCAAGCTTTCATGGACAGTTTTGTCCTAAGTTCTTTGAAGAAAGAAAAAGAAATGAAGGACAAAGCTCTATCAGATCCACTTTCAGTAAAAGCCCTGGGCTCAGATGGTGGTGAGGAAAAGATAAATAGCAAGTCCTCACAGCGAAAAACAGAAAAGTCACAATATGAACCTCTTGATTTATCCGTAAGGCCAGATGCAGCCTCCCTCCCAGGTTCCTCTGTTACTGTGCAAGACAATATTGCTTGGCATGGCTGCCTATTTTGTTCCTTTACAACTTCATCTATGGAACTAATGGCTCTGCACCTCCAGGCCAATCACTTGGGCAAGGCTAAACGTAAAGACAACATCATAGGGAACAACAAAGACCAATCTAGAGAATCTTCAGCCTCGGTTAATAAAGTGAGCTTGCTCCCCTCTTCTGTGCAGTCCAGCAAGGAGGCAGTCGTTTCAAACATGCTGAGCCAGCTGGACTCAGCTTCTGAGAAAATGACCCAAGGACAAAATAAAGAGCCCCTGGGAGAGCAAAAGAGCTCTGCCTGGCCCAGCCACATGGAATCCAATTTTTGCAATTTTACAACAGACTTCTATAAGCAGTTTGGTGTTTATCCTGGTGTTATTGGCACAGGAACACAAAATTCCTGCACCAGTAATGAATCCGAAATAAAAACACAATCCGAAGATGACCCAAATATTCTGCTCTCTGACTCTGTAAATAAAAGTGCTACTGATGACCTTTCTGACATAGCTTCATCTGAGGATATGGAATCTTCCAAGGAAGAAAACATTGAAGACGAGGACATTGACACAGAACCAGATATTATGAATAAGCAGATGTCTGCCCTAAATAAAGAAAGCAATGAAGGAGGCGACAATATACAAAGTGCAGTCACCTCACAACCGACACAAGGGCTTGTATCACCACTGCCACAAGTGTCAGAAAAGCAGTGGCACAGTCAGAATCTTCTGTCCTCCCATGAAAATGCACAAGGAGTGATGAAACCCGAGCAAGTTCAGGGTCCACAGGTCCTGGAGAAGCAGATGAACATGTTGTCAGTCCTAAGAGCTTACAGCTCTGATGGCTTAGCAGCCTTTAATGGACTTGCAAGTAGCACAGCAACTAGTGGATGTATCAAGAGACCTGACTTGTGTGGTAAGTTTTAGACCTTCTTTTAGACCATTTCAGAAAACACTTGTGCAGAATCATGAAGCTGCTCTTTAAATATACTTAGTCATGTTTGTTAGTAATACCTTTTTTTAAATGTTAAACCCTGTGGGCCAAATTCTAGTCTTATATGTGGTCTACTCCATTGAAATCAGCAGTGCTGCATGCATCTACTTATACAGGATTTTAGAAAGAACTTGCTTTTTAAACTAGAGTAGCAGCAATATAGACTATCTGTGCTAGTGGCATCTGAGGGGATACTTACCGCTTTAGCATACTCAAAGGAGGAAAAAGTTTTTAAAAAATTACATGGTAACTTGCAAACTTTTCAGTATTTTGATACAAGTAATAGCCCAAGAAAAACACTGGATGCTTTGCCAAGAAAATCTTGCTTTCTCTATTTTTTTTCCCCCTTCCTTTCTTTCTTTCTTTCTTTCTTTCTTTCTTTCTTTCCTTTCTTTCTTTCTTTCTTTCTTTCTTTCTTTCTTTCTTTCTTTCTTTCTTTCTTTCTTTCTTTCTTTCTTTCTTTCTTTCTTTCTTTCTTTCTTTCTTTCTTTCTTTCTTTCTTTCTTTCTTTCTTTCTTTCTTTCTTTCTTTCTTTCTTTCTTTCTTTCTTTCTTTCTTTCTTTCTTTCTTTCTTTCTTTCTTCCTTTCTTTCCTTTCTTTCCTTTCTTTCCTTTCTTTCCTTTCTTTCTTTTCTTTCTTTCTTTCTTTCCTTTCTTTCTTTCTTTCTTTCTTTCTTTCTTTCTTTCTTTCTTTCTTTCTTTCTTTCTTTCCTTTCTTTCTTTTCTTTCTTTCTTTCTTTCTTTCTTTCTTTCTTTCTTTCTTTCTTTCTTTCTTTCTTTCTTTCCTTTCTTTGAATTGGGGTGTGTTCAATTACCACAATATTAAGGACATGAAAGACCAAGTGGATGGAATGCGTCTACCTGTGGTGAAGAGCTTTTGGGTTTTTTTTTTTGTTGGTTTTTTTTTTTTTCTTTCCCTCTCCTTTCTTTTTAACTATATTTTTCTGATTTGTTTCACTGGCACCCACACAGTAGTTGCCCATGACCATTTTCACTATTCTAACTAGCAGTTGTGCAAATTGTCATTTGCCTAATTAAGAATATGCCTCCAGGTAATTAAAAACACCAAACAAACAAAACCACCCTTTACCCTGATTAGTCTCTGATTTACAAAACTGGAGTTTTACTTCCTCCTATCACACACATCATACTTGACAAAATGAAAGTTAAATCTATTTAGAACAAATGAGAATGAGGATTTTTCAATTTATCATCATAATATTCAATATTCAATTTTGTCAGCATAGTTCTTGTTTGAAAGATTTTAGAATGTAAATCCTTTGAAAAACAGTATGACTTTAAATAGCAGAGTCAGCAAGGACACAAAAACTTCTGTACTGCTCATTTTGCTTAACCTTCAAACCAATCAGAAAACTCATTGTCAGAGCTAAATATGCATAATAAAATGTATTCAAGTAAAAAAAAAACATAAAATTAAACATCGTCAACAGTTACAAAGCCTGACAATTTAACCAGAAACCCTAAATGTGCAAACACCTAAGGGTGGTTACCCTGGTTAAGGTTAGTGGGAGCTTTGGCTTTCTTTGTGATAGTACCTGTGCTTAAAGCCGTAACCCCCTTCAGGCCCCTCTGCTTTTCCAAGTGTAGTAGTTGGTCTGAAGAAAAGGTCTGATCTCTCCTCACAAAATTTTTCTCACTTGTATTCTTAGAGCATTTTGACTTCACAACGTGGTCGTTACTTAAATTGAATCATGAGCCAAAATATCTTTGTGGCCTTACTTGTAAAGTCCTGTGTCTTGGTGCACTAAGTTCAGACAGTTAGCAATATTTACAGATTCTTCAAAATCAGCAGTTACATTACTGATATTTTGAAAATAGTTGATAGTTGATTTAATTTGCCTCTGGTAAAATCCGAGTTGGATTTTTTTTTGGTCTCAATTTGTGGAGTACAGTCAAGCAGATGAAAAAAAAAAAAGATGCAGCAGAGAAATGACTCTAAACAAACAAGTAAAGAAATTGGAGAACTACGATTAGTTGCTTTGTACAAAATATCTTTATACGTCTTCCCAGACATAAGAATTTTAAAACAACAAAAAACCCCTCTAACGTTGTTATTGAAATGAGGTCATGTTACTTCCATTAGGTTTTTGTTTCATCTTCCAATCAATTCAACAGACATTTTATGATGGCTTGAGTTTATATGATTTTAAAGACCATATCCCTTTCACAAGCTCTGCCCAGTGATAATGGATTTGACTTTAAGTATGAAGGGAAAAAAATAAAACAACCCAACAACAGAAGCTTGTCTGTTCTACTTTTTAAGCCATTTTTTTAATGGAAAATGCAGTGCGAGTCCTCTCTCCCCCCTCCAAAAATAGCTTTTTAAAATACTTTCCTGACATTCTATTGAGTGTTTGCAGAATATAAGTAGTAAGGTTGACTATTTAAATGTGTTATTACATTTTTCTCAAGATCTCACCGCAATAGTGGTTGCTTATGAACAAGCCCTGTGTCAGTAGTTCTTTTTATTTGGTTGGCTTGGACCTCGCCCACTTTAAAGTAGCATTTTTGGGGAGTTTCAGTTTTCTCAGTGACATTTTGTGCTGTGAAATCACACTCCATCTGTGCATGCTAGTGCGGGGAATCTTACCTGATGTTTCTGTGCTTGCAGATTAGCCATCGGGAGCACCCTGTTCATGTGTTAGCTTTCCTTGCCTCTTGCACAAAGCCCATGACCTTACTCACGGTTCTCTTTGTCTTTTCTACTGCCCAAGAGATCAGAAAACTTGAGACCCATCTTCCAGCACCTGATTCTGTGGCATGATTCTCATGTTCCTTTGTATTTTGGGAAACTCTCTGCATTTGCCTTTCTTTTCACAGCCAATGATGTGTGGGTTGTTGACATCTCAAGAGAGAACACTGATACACTTGATACACTCCTTGCACAATCCAGACAGTGAGGCGTGGTGCTCTTTCAGCAGTCAGAATACAGAGGAAATAAAATTGAAATAAAATATCTCAGCTTCACTTCACTGCGATTGCATCTTTGATTGGCCATGCTAATTGAGTTAAATTTCTGGCTGCATAAAAACAAGCTAGGATTTTCAGTGATCCATGTGGATCATTTTTACTTGGCAGATTTTACCAATAATGGGTCAGTTTTTAAGCACAAATCTTGGCATGAAAAGGGTTTAATTTCTAGAGGAAAATGCCACCAACTCACATGGTTGTTTTGGAAGGGCACCACACATGGGGGAAGCAGTCCTCAGTTTCCTTATATGTAGAATGAGAGAGACTGATGGTGTACACATAATTCATTTATGCTCCTATCATGCTTCAGGCTGTAGGGATGAAAGACACAATTAGGAAAGAACCATAATTACTGCATAATACAGAAATTTCCATGTCAAAATGCTGCTGAGAAAAATCACAAATTTTTGTAATATTTCTCTTCTACATATAGAGCAGAATAGGAAAGAACAGAAAGAAAGAAAGAAAGAAAAATACCATTGATGAATTCAGAGTTAGTCCTGAGCTGTACTTGGTTTTGCAGTCTCCACATTACTATACCTAGCATCCAATCTTGTTAATGTTTGCTACCATGGAGCTTCAAAGAAGACAACTCGCCTTTCCTTGCTGCTTGGCAGCCAGTAGCTTGGTGTGGAGGGGAAGCCCAAGGTGATTGCTCCATGGCTTGATAGCTGACTTGAGCATCCATGTACTCTGCTTTCACGGCCCTTGCTCATTCCAGAAGTTATGCTCGGAGGTTCTAGACCTACTTTAAGTTTTGGAAGATCTGCTTTTCTTTCCATTTATGCTCTTCCCTTTCTCTGCTTGCCCTTCCATATAAATGTAGTTTTATTGCAGCAGTGTTCTATCTCCTCTTCCAAGCTGTTAATTTACACGTGATTGGCACAGCATCTCTTTATGAAAAGACCCTTTCCTTTCTCTCTCTCTCTTCCCCTTTAAATTTTTCTGTTCTCTGTCTAAGATGGTAAAATTTGTATTTTCTGCTTGGGAAGTACCTAGTTTTCAAAGAAGAGCTGGTGGGCTACAGAACTATTGGCCAGAGATAGTCCTGTGCATTAGCCAGTTGCTTAATGGGTTAGTGCTATTGAACCCACACTTCATGATGTCCAAAAGTATTAGTTCCATGGCATCTCTACAAGTCTAATGGGCTTCCATCGAAGCTTGTTTTGCTCTGCAGTTAGCGCTGGTTTCTCCTGCGTAGGCTCCACCCCATTATCACTTCTTTCGCTGTATGGAAACAGGGCAGGGCCCTTTTGGTGTGTGCTAGCAGCTTTGGCGTTCTCATCCGGCAAAGGGCTCAGCAGAAAGTGTTCACCACTGCACAGAATTATTACATTGTTCAGCATTGTAACTTTCTGAAATACCTTCCAAATGCAGAACTGCAGCACAGACAAGAGGGCTGGGCAAGGGGAAGATCAATTGTGGCAGATTATTACAGCTTTATTGTCACATAATTATAGTGCTCTACCCCAATGTTTAAATAGTGAATTTAGTCGTCGTAAATTGCTTATTGCCACAGGTGTCAAAACCAAAAAGATTACAATGCTAACCCCTTCAGAACTACCACCAACATGGAAAATACAGAAAAAGATTTTTAATTGTTTGTGGTGGCTTCACTTGAATCCTTATTGAAGCTCTTTTAAATTATAAAATCCGTATCAAACAGAAGCAGAAGGCCTGCTGTATCCCAGCTGTAGGGCAAGTTCAAGGCAGGGGAAGGTCATCCTGCTGCAGCAGGTTGTAGGATGCCCTCCCATCCCTTTAAAGAATCTCGCAATGCACTTCAGTAACCCAGATTTTTGCCCTGATCTGCAGTTGAAGGAGTAACCACAATATTCTTTTTCCTTCAAGGCAGAATGAAATGATACGGAAGTTTTGCTGCAGACTTTTCTTTACCCCGTTACGGTGATTTTGAAGAGGTTTCTTTAGTTTCGGTTAGGAGGTCCAAGGCCAGCCTTTAGCGTACGAACTGTACTGCTGAACGGGAGATCAGCACCTCGGCCCCACGCCTGGGTTTCAGCCGCACTTCTGGATGTCGCAGTGCCATTTGCATGGCAATATCAAACCAAACTCATATGGCTTGCTTCCTTTTTTTAATTAACTGGGAATGCCAGCGATCCAGTGAAGTTTGTGTTGCTGGATAAAAGGGCCGGTCTGTGAATAGCATTGTATTTGCCAAATGGTTCGCTAGTCATTTCAGTACAAACAAATGGATGGTGTCTGTAAGTCTGCAAACACTGTTGACATTTAGCCTTGTTTATGTTACTTTCCTTTTGCTGCATATTTTTGGCTAGAAAAGATACTGTCTGAATCAACATTGACTTCCTAAGCAGAAGCTAAGGACCCAGTCTTGCATCCCTCGTTCTCCATGAGCGGGACTACTTACATGACTGAGGATTGCAGAATCAGGTCCTGTGTTTGACTTTAAATTTCATTGCTATATTCATGCGATTTAATTTGATTGTATTTCGTTGTATCAGAAATCGGTCGGGTGGTAAGTTTGGTATCACCGTTTTGTTTACCTTTGAAAACCTTTATTTCTTACCGTTCTTCATACTGCGATGTAACATTCCCATTCCATTTCTGTTTCTGGAAATTAACCCCTGAAATATCTGATTCAGCTACATGCTGAGTACCTCCTATTCCCAGTGAAACTGGAGGCATTCAGTCCCTCCTAGCACCAGATCTGAAAGGAGGATTGTGTTTGCAAAAGGAGGCCTTGGTATGTGCCTTGATTTCAGACATCAGTGGCCAGCCGCACCAAGGCAAATCCCTAGCACAGAAAGGCTTTTCTTTTCTTTGCAGAGACAAAATAATGATGTAAGCTTAGAACTGAATGATTTTACTCTAAGTTTCATCTCCCAAACAATATATTCTTATTGTTTTTGTCATATCCAGGTCGAATTTAAATTATAATTTAGGATTAGGCAGAGGCACAGAGATGTTTCCAGATCTTTCCAAAGGGAGACAATGCTCTGGTTTGTGTTTTGGGTCAGGAATATATATTCTTGTGTCTGAGATATAGTATTTCCTATAACTACTCATAAACACAAACAATTTAGACATCCTTGCAAGTCAAAACTAAGTGTACAATTAATACCTATTATGAGGCCCATTTTAAACAATTAATTTGACAGCAATTACATTTTTATGTTACAGGCTTTCAAAAATAAATAACCAAATTCATCTTTGTAATCTAAGGAACTTAGAATATCTTTATGCAGAGATGAGCTTCTTATGCACAGTATTGCATATCTGGAATTTCTGGGGTTTGCTCCCACCTACCTAGATACTTGTAGTACCAGGGATAAATAATTACCTGAGGCTTATTAATTGTTTCAGCAAAGAAAAAATATATACCTTAAGTGTAAGCATTAATATATGTATACACAGTACATCCACAATATATAACAAACCATCATAATAGTACAAAAATAGAGGTCTTGAATATGTTCTGTTATTTATGTGTTTGGCAAGCTTAGGGAAAGGACTTTAGTACGAGTGAAAATTCTCTTAACATTTTTAAGGTTATTTATTGTCATTTCTATTTGAGTTTTTAATGGTCCTGTATTTTGTAATGCTTTAGCAGGAAAAAATACTGTAGTTATCTTTTTTCATATTCTTTAAGCAATATTTCTAGCTTAATATATTGTGCCAGGTTTTCCAATATTAACCAAGAAAGACAGTAAAATTCAATGAACAGCACTCTGACATCCACAATTTAAAACCTGTGATTGAAGTGAAATGTGTAAACTTCTAGTGGGTTATCATGTGCTTTGGAATAGAGTATTGTTGGAAGTAATTAGAAATTATATTAAGGTTTCCTGGTAATGAAGGTATGTAAGTTTTAATAATTGTTGCTTTCTGAATAAGTGTCAAACTATATCTTTAAATGTATATGGAGTTACAAGTTAGGTCACTTCTCAATGGAATGTAAAACAATACTAAAATGCTTCAATAACTTATCTCAGTGTTGCTAATAAAAAAAAAGCTGTTAACCATTAGTGCAGTTTTGAGTCATTTTGTTAATTCATTCAAGAAAACCCTCGGAGAAACTGTTGTACCTTTTGGTAGACCAAAGACCACTCGTGCAGCCCAGAGTTTGGTGCTTTGAGAGGCAAGCTCTGCAAAGCTCTGTCTGGCCTTTGCAAGGATGCTTAATGTGGTCTGTAGGGACGGAGTGGTTTGTCGATAGAGCAACTCATGAGAGGTTAGGCAGGTGTTTGGGGCGGGGAGGGGTATATTTATTTCTTCTGATACAGAAAACATCTTGGGAATGCGGGCACCTGTTTCTCCTCTGTCGCCAGTAAAATCCATAGACCTTTTTGTGGAGGCCAGCGGCTTAAAACTGAGTAACATGGGGTGGATTGTGTAAGTATTAGTGCCTGGCTGCTTGGCCAGGGTGAGTTCTGTGCTTGGGTCCAGTCTTGCAGCTGGATATACGGGATTATGGGCGCACACCCTCTGTCCCAGCATGGGAATACCAGGAGCCTACAGCCCATGAGCGATCTTGCTTGGTTAGTCTTGCCTAGCCTTACGTTAAGTCACCGGCTTCAGTACTGAAGGTAGCACTGCTCTCCTCCTTGTTTCTGTTGAAGGAATGATAAGCATCCCGAGACTGCTCAGACCCGTGGGCCGTTCACCCAGAATAAAGCGAGCATAGGGTAACAAGCAACCAGTTGCATCAGTCCCAGTAGTGTCCCTCGGGTCTGTGGTAAGTGCTTCCAGGATGGGATCCATTGGAGGGGGGATGCTGCCTTGTGCACCGCCCAGTATGTGATGGAAGCTAACGGAAAGCATGACTAGGGCTCCCGGTGTCACATCTTCATTAACGCCATCAGTTTTGAATAGCATATTGGTACTTTTTATTTATTCCACCAAAACACCATGAGTCAGGACCTGACATTTTAGTGTTCTGTGTCATACTGAGAAAAATCTGTAGTTCAGCAGTAGGACAATTATATTATTTTGGAAGGGCTAGAAATAATACAGCATTTGTGAGACAACTGTAACATTTATCCAGACTCAGTGTGAGATTGTTCTTCCTTTTATTTGGAGAGCACTTCCAAAAAAGTATCAACTAGGAGCAAAGGAAAAAAAAAAGAGAGAGAGAGAAAAAGTGGCAATTATGAATCCATTTAACCCCCATAGGGTATAATCTCATCTTGTGTAACACTGCTGGCTGTTATATGCCTAAACTTTGATGCAGTGAGCTGTGAATATAGTCCTTATTGTCCTGTGGGCAATATGACTAAGGAAAAAATATCTCTCTAATACAATGGAGCATTTGTCTGAACAGCGTAACCTAAGGTCCATAACATCAAATCTAAAGTTGTAATTATACAGCTGCAGTCACACCACTCAAGTGAAGGCTGTGTCAGCACTCGGATTATATAAGAAATCCTGTTTTCAAGGGTTGATGAGTCATATGCAAAAAACCATTTCTCACTAAGCAATTGTTCTGGTGGCTCTGAAGCAGCATCTAGGTACAGGCCTGTCCCCAGTAGGATGTGGTGGTGTCTCCTGCAGTACACCAGGGATTAACTGGGCAGTTTGTTTCCCTCATGAATCTGTCTTTCTCCAAGCCGGGAAATTACCTAGCAGGTTTTGGGGATCTGTGCATTTTTATTATTGTTAAAACATAAACTAGGGGGGGAAAGACCCAAGGTGGATAAGGTCTTTAGCAGGGGCTGTAGTGGGCGAAACACGTCTTTCTCAGACAGCATAAAGTTAGGATTTTTTCCCCAGTTTGTGATCCCCAGTGCTGGTTAAACTTCTCTGGTCTGAACACTTCCCTAGAAGAAGAGTTGTCAGAGCTGTGCCTTTGAGATGCCTTGCAATCGAGCCGTTCAGGCTCCCGGTACCTGCTACTGACACTTGGAGCGGCTGCACAGTTGCTGGCAAGAAGCAGGCAGGAAAGAGGTTTATTTACAGCAGCATCACAGAGGTGACGATTGCCAGGAGCACTGTGTATCCCCCCTGCACAGATGTAAAAGGAATACACTTAGGGTTGAGACCAAACACTGGAAACCACAACCATTTTCCTACTACATAAAATTTCTAGATAGGTACCCTGGGCGCAGGGGACTCCAGCAAGCAGATGCCCTGCCCGGAGCATTGCCATTTGCAAGCAGGTGTTTCTGAAGCCACCCCCTCACTGGGCACTTGCACCCACAGCCGCCAAGCCCGCCCCATTGTCCATGGAGTGAGACACAGGCCAGCAAGTTTCTTTAAGCCGATCTCCTCTGATCCGGGGTGTCTGCAACAGCGTTCCCTGCATAGAACAGCCATTGTTCAGCTCACAGAGCAACAGTGGGGCAGAAAATAGCATGCCATGCTGGGGATCAGAGAGGGAATTGTTCCATAATTATCTCTTACTGAAGAAAAAACCCAAGGCATATCCCGGTATGTGCCATGACTCTGGCAGACTGCGAGTGTTTCAAATAAGATTTGGGGGGGGGAAATTGTGTTCGGGAGCTGGCAGCCCTCACTCCTCCTGCAGGTCTACCTGTGATTTGCTCACTGACCATGGAAAAAAATAAGTTTTCCGCTTTGGATTCTCCATTGTGAAATGGAGAATAATAGTACTTATCTCCCCGGTAGGAGTGCTGTGAGGATAAATGAATTAATTAATGTTTGTAAAGCACTTTGAAGATGAAGAACATTATATAAGTCCTCAGTATATAAATGCTTCCTTCTCTGATATAACTACAGTAAGCTCTAAAAATTTATTGATGAAAATAAACACACATTTAAAATATGTGTTGGGCATGCGTATCCCTTCTCCATCCCAGCAGCATTCACGAGCTCAGCTTCCTGAGCAGTGCGGTGCAGCTGCCCCAGTGCTGGAACAGGCTGTCGGCCTCAGCCCCGACGCTCAGAGCTCTCTGCACCTGCAGTAGCTTTCCCGTGTTTTGGCCATAAGGGCTTTCCACTGAATCCATGAATCCACATCAGGACTCCTTGGAGTGCCAGCTGGGCTGAGCCACTGGTTTTTGACTGTCGCCAGAGCACACCAGCCCCAGACCCGGGCCCGAGGCTGATGACAGCTCAGCAGCATCTGGTGGCTTGCTTGGCCCCCAGCCTATGGCCAGCCCATGGGTCCTCCCGCCCTGCACCTTGTCAGGACCGAGGAACCTGCCATGCTCTCTGCCGTGGTTTGTCCCTTCCATTTCAGTGTCTGCGCGATGCTCGGCGTTCGGACCCCACAGTACTCAGCAGGTCCCAGTGTTCCTGCTCACGCTCACTGATCTGGCTGAATTGGGCTGTGTGGTTTTTAAGCAAACAGCAGTGACTTCAATTCACTACTTATAAGTTAAAAACGTTATTGCCTGCTTTTTTTGATGTTACCATGCTAGAATAGTCCTCGCTGCTTTGCTTTATATTATTTATTTATTTTTATCCAAGCCAGGAAGAGCATTTGATCCCGAACAGCTCACGTGTAACAAGGCAAGTTAAGAGGCTGCAGGGAAGGAAAACCAACACTTCAGCCATGTAGAGTCATTTATCAGGAGGAATCTATAAAAACAGGTTTGTGCATTGAATGAACGTGATAAAGGCGAAATTTAGGATGCTCAGTTCACATCTCCCAGTCTGTGGACTTTAGGAGAAAGAGCCATGCCAGCTCTGATGGGGTTTTGCATCACCCATCCCTTTGCGCAGCCAACCCTGGTCCTCCCTATCTCTGTCTCCCTCAGTCCACTTGTAAACCCTTTCAGATCTCCCCGGCACACCATTGCTAGCTCAGCCTGCCCGTCGGAGTGCAAGGAGCACCGCGTGCCACTCCTGCAGCACAGGTACCACGCTGGCACAGGCTGGTGAGCCCCCTGCCCCGCTCCCCACTGCCGGGGGAGAGCCAAGGGCTCTGCTTTCTCTGACAAGGGCTTGAAGAGGGCGAAAGCAAAGTCTGCTCTTGTGCCAAATGCACAGAGACCCATCACCAGCACAGCCAGGCGTCCCAGACTCTGACTGGCACCAACACGCACCCAACCGTGTGGCTGTATTTTTCCATCCCCTAACACGAGAACTGTTTAATAATGGGTGGGTTTAGGGGTGCCTTCACTAATCGTTACAGAACTGCACGTTGGGGTGAAAAGAAAATCCAACACCAAACCGGAAAAGTTTTCCCAAAGGCTAGAGGTGGGAATCCCGTTAACATGACGGCTCCCTCTTTAGTTGCCAAAATGATTGACAGCTGGATAAGGTCAGAAGATGAAAACCAAGCCGTGGGGGACAGAGCGGGGAAGGGAGGGGGCCAATCAGTTGAATAAAAAAATGAGTGTCAGTGCTGGGGAAGGGGAAAACCGGTACTCCCACTAGAAAAATACTCACCCTCTGCTCCCCTACTGTTTGTTTGGGGAAAATGCTGCAGCTTAATCAGAATTATTTACAAGATAATGGTCCATTGTTTGTAGTAAGACAGATGCTGTCTGTGGGAATTTGGTGCTTTATGCTCCATGCATTACAGTGCCATTGCTGTGTACAGATGGGATCACAGTGGTATTGTTGTTAGCCACTTTTTGGAAATTTGGAGGATCCTTACCGTGAAAGGAGGATCCTTAAATAGAAGAAGAAAGAGTTTTCTCAGGCCCAGAGCTGGGATTTCTTTTAAAGGTAGAATTGTGCTTGTATGCGTGTGGGAGAAGAAGAGGACAAGGGGGGAGAACTTTGGTTGAGACCTGTAGCATGAATGGTCCCTAGGCTGATTTGACTCGGTGGTGGTAGACGCAAATTCAGCAGGCCTTTGGATCTCTCCAGAGGTGTGGAGGTACGTTCTGGTGGGGTGTATCTGTGCTGGCTCCTCTGCTGGTGGCTGGCAGAGTCAGTTGTTAGAAGCTGGTGTTGGAGGTACACAAACGTGTCTGTGCGAGAGTAGGGCTTGCCAGCTGAGTAACTGTCCTCTGATCAGGTGATGGCAGCGTGTGGTGCTCCCTGCCATCCTCCCATGCTATGAGTTAAACACTTCTGTTGCATCTGAAAACTTCAGCCTGATGATTTTTGTGAAAGTGATTTTTTGAGCCTGATGAAGTGGTGTGAAAGGAAAGCTAGATATTCATTGGATTCATCGTGAAAAAAAATTAAAAGGCCACAGAGAAAGTTATTTATTTGGAAGATCAACTGCAAGATATATAGATAGATATATAGATAGATATATAGATAGATAGATAGATTTTTTTTTTTTTTAATTTGTTGAATCCCAGCAGAAACTCTGTTTTCATAAACTTCCCCTTCTGGCCCATGTAGAATGTTCAAGGTGGAGGTGTGGAGCCTTGCAAAGGGGACAAGCCAGTGACATGCAGGTGGGGCACCCCATGCTGCATGAGAATCACAGCACCTGCGGAGAACAGGGAGCCCTGGAGGGAACAGGGGAGACAGCTTGCCTCCATTGGCATGTTGGTCTCCCTGGCTGCCTGGGTCTGTCTTGGCAAAGCACAGGGACAGCAACACCCCCAGCTCTCTCCCGTGACCCTGGGAGGACCAGGATTCCACCATGCAGAGCTGTGCCTCTCCCAGGAGCAAATCTTGCCTTGCCTTCTCTACCTGAACCACTGATGCCTGTGAGATGAGAAGTTCCTCCTCAGGTCACCACCTTCCAGAGCGGGACCTGCAAGCAAGGTGCAGGATGAGGGAGTGGAGGGTGTCTGGGTTGGGGGTGGGTGTATGTGTGTGTGCACACTCTGCCTCTCTCAAAAATCTGCTTTTAGTGTGCAGTAGCTCACATATTACCTCGGCAGAGACTGGTGTGCACCAAAGGCAATCGAGAGACGACAAATGACCAGAGAGGCTCCAGAGGGGATTGAGCATCCACGTCTGGTATCCCAAGATCCATTAGCTTTCAGGTAAAGCAGAAAACAATGACTGTCTATTTTGTACGCCAGATAATTGAGCTGTCTTTCCATTGCTGCAAAATACCTGAGTTTCCCCAGAGAAAGCAGAGGGCCTAGGAACAGGGAGTGAGACAGGGAAGGGCAGGGCCTGGCCTATTCGCAGTTTTTGGGTCCACGCAACTGGAAATAGGTTTCCAACATAAGCATGCTCTCTCTGGGTGGGATCCCTGCAAAGGGGTGGTAGGAGGAGGCAGTTCCCTAGTTCTTGCTTCCCTCTGGGCTTAGCGTGCTGCCAGGAACAGAGGTGATAGCATCAGGTCACGAGTGGAAACCACTTTGCTGGAGAAGAGGGATCTCCTCAGCCTTTTGTGAAACAGGACTTCCAGGAATGCCTTCAAAGGGTCAGATGGGTGCGGGAGATTGCCATTCCTGAGCGATTCTATTTTCCCTGTCTCCAGTGGGATATGTGCAGAGACTTCCAAGTTTTTTCCTCCAAGTCAGCATTTATTTGCAAAAATCCTAATTTTGTATTTCCTGACATTTAAACATTTCAGCCTAATGTTCTAATAAGGATTCTGTCCGTCCGTCTAAATAAAGCTTCGTTCTAATGAGGACACCATCCATCTCCTGAGATGGAGCCGTAACGACTTCCAGCCTCGGTGTAATTTTAGCTAGGCTCCCTTCCCCACCCTCTTCTCCCCATGGCTCTTTGTTTGGGGTGTAAATTATCTGTTTTGGGACAAAGTTGTACAGGATTTCATTTTGGGTCAAATGACGGAGCTATTGTGTGAGCCTCTGCTTTCTCTCTGAAAAGGGGGATTTTGCTCGCTCCCAGTCGTATGTTCAGTGCCTGCTTATTTGCAATTTCTGTTCATAAGACTGTGGGTTTTCATGCCAACGATTTTCTGTGTGAGTTATTGGAGTAGGGAGGTTGTGGGAGCATGCCAGTGTCAAAGGTTGTCGCTTGAATGATAATTAATAACATTATCAGACTGATTATGTGTTTAGATGTCCAGAATCAGGAGTGAATTGAACTTGTTAAATTTAATTCCTACCTCCAAATATCTGACTGTTTCCCGCGGCCGGGAGACTGGCGTGCTCACCAGTCTTGCATTTGCATAAAGGACAAAACGAGGAATGTGAAAGGGCAACAACTAATGAGGATCGCTGGAAATTCTGGGCTTCTGGTGTTCATGGGGCTTCTCCTACGACACCATTGCTCTGCGAGCCTCCGCCGGGGAGAAGAAAGCGCAGATCGGGTGCGCGATAATGTTTATAGACCCCGGTTTCATTGTGTCAGCCGCTGACTGAGACGTCGAGTCATTTGAGATTGGAGAGCCTGTCTTTTAAGGTCCCGGAGAGCTGTTTCACATGCGACCGATTACCTCTGTCAGAGGCGGGAGGGCCGGGTCCCACCTCAGTGGGTGGGATCTGAACTCGTGCTTTCAGAGGTCAATAACAGGGTTTTTAGACCTTTGTGCCTCTCGGTCCTTTATAGCCAGACCTTTTCTGTTAAAACTGTTTAAATTACAAACCAGTAATAAAAGGATCATATGTGTTTCCCACTGAACAGGTTCTTTAAGGCTATTATGATAATTAAAAACATATGGTGCCTACACAAGTCAGAGGGAAACCGCAGATGTACAAATTAGGTATTATATAAGGTTTTTCTTTTTTTTTTTGCCCTTTCGAAAATGACAAGCCAAAGAAGTACAAAGAGATGAAGATGGTAAATTTTTGGAGACAACAGATAGCAGTTTGGATTTTTAATCATGAAATATATAAACCTCCTTTCTTACACATAATCAGAGCAAACTCTTTCTAATATGCAGGAAGAAAAAAAAAAAAAGAAAACCAGTAGCGTAAGACCGCAGTATTTATGGAAGGAATAAGGCAACACTTTGTTTCATGCAAGTTATTGGAGACCAGGAAACCTTTTGCATTTTTTATGATGTTTCCCTGCACAGACACAGAGGATTATATTTATTAAATATTGAATTATATTGAAATTGGATTGATGCGGCCAAAGAAGGACATTTCTTTGTATTCCATTTTTTCTCCTTATAAAAAAGGGAAATGTACTAATATTGATTGCAGTACAAGTAGTCATTTGTTTTAATTTAAAAATATAGGATTGATTTTGAGAAGGTGATAAATACTGCTAATAAAAAAATTCAAAATGGGGATTTATAATGATTCTCTGTTAAGTCAATGGTTTAGTGAGGCTAACTTATAATAAAAGTAGAGACGTGCTGAACTATCCATAGCTAATGGGTTATTTGCCATTTGCTAGCGCTGCAAACTTTCCCTGGTTTGCTGGGTCCTGCTACAAAAGGTAAAATTTATATCACCTGGCGCTCCTTGCTCCTTGTTTTGTCCATCTTTAGCTGAAAGCAGGCAGCCGGGGGTCTGCCGCTGGCTGAGGGACCCCCTTCGTGTACAGGTGTGTCACAGAGGGGGCTGGACTGAAACTGGTACCTGTGCTGGGTCTCGGCTCCCACAGTGGTACGAGGCAGCTGCATGGGTCTCGGGGATCTCAGCCCTGCACAGGGGGCCCACGAGATAGGCAGGTCTCAACGGCATCCGAGGTAGCCCCGAAGCCCCATAACTCAGAGCCCTTGCTTTGAGATCTGCAGCTCACACAGCACCAGCATCTGCCTGGCACCTCGCCCTGCTTCTTCCTGCCCTGGGTTGCTCGGGGCTTGATGCCTTCTGTATCCCTGCCAGGAGTGGGACCGCAGCAAGCCCCGCTGCTCTGTGCCATGCCGGAGGTGGGCGCTCAGCATCCCACCAGCACAGCGCTCGGCAACCCCGGGATGAAGGGCTCTCCTTACTGTGCCCGTAGCAGCATGGCACGGGGAGCATCCTGGCAACGTGCCCGTGGTTGGGCTCGCCTCTCCCTTACCCCTGTGGAGGGGATGCTGTCCCACCAGCCCCCAGCACCCCTTGTTGCCGTGTCAGCCCTGCTGCGGTCCGGCTGGTGGGACACAGCCCTGGGCAGTGCCACCCCTGCACAGGCAGCCTGCACCTGCAGCGGGCATCCCGCCACGGATGCAGCTCAGCACTCAGAGGCCTTTTGCTCCGTTCACTTGTCTTTTAGCATAAAAAGGACAACTTCTTCCCTTTGTTACCCCAAAGAAACTTTTAGAAGAAGAAAAAAAAAAAACTCAACCGCTAGGGAAAGAGGAGAAGTCTGATGCTAGTACTTCAGGTTCGCAGGAGTGGTGGCTGAGCAGGCATTTCTGCAGAAAGGCTGTTCTTTTATTGAGTGAGTGATAGCAAACTCAGTGTTATTTCGCATGTAGGTATTACCATTTTAACTTTTACTGAGGTAAAATAACACCTTGTCACTCAGTGCAAATACCAATCACAAAATGAATTAATTGTAATAACTGTTGTCAACAGAACAAAAGACTTGTTGCTTTCCTAAGCAGATTTCAGTGCCACTGATAACTATATACAGAGGTTCCCATTGGGCTTATTCAGTGTATGTAGTCAGAACATAATTTCATCTGTCTTTCTCTGCACTTTGTTGAAGTCTCAGAAATTGAGTTAAAAACCTGTATTTTTTACATATTGCTAAGTATACACTTTTCCAGGGCTTATGATTTTTTTTTTCTCAAAGAACCCCTAAACATTTTTACTAGTTAATTAACACTTTTTCATGGCTAATTTATTAAAGATTTAACAAGCTTGTAGCAGTCTGCAGAATCTGTTTATCCACCTTATGCTGTGCTGGACAGTTTCAGAGAAAGTATAGGCAGCTTTTTCACTACACGAAAATGTATTTTTATTACTCTTTCTTCTGTAGCTAGTCATCTTCATCCAAAACGAACAGCACTACCCCGATAGATGGGTGAAGTTTCCTTTGAAAAGGGGGGGAAGAGAGAAAAAATTAGCCAAGAAAAGCAAAATTCTTCATACTTGTGCTAACCACGAATTTATTCAAGTGAAGTTTGGGGCAGAGAGGGGGGGGAAGAAGTAATTAACTGATTTCACAAAGGAGCCTCAGTACAGCAGGAATCAGTGCCAATATGCTATACGCATTTTACATGGCTGTTTAGCTTAATAATAAAAAATACTATGACATAGCCTCTATATTTTACTGAAAACGGTATGTATTTTCTTAAAGAAGCATACACTAATACTGCAGCCTGGGATAGTCGTAGCAGCCACTGCCCATGGAATAAAATCTTGTCAGGAACTGACCCATAAAGTGATCAAAGGTCCATCCTGCACCCTCATCTAACAGGATATGTACTTTAGGTTGCTCTCTCTCCCGCTCTTCCCTTTCAAAGCATAGCAACAGGCTTCAACCCCTGCCCTCCTTGGTAGCAGGATCACAAACTCAGGTAAAATACACGAAAAATTAATTATCCGTGTATCTTCCCCCAGACATAAGCCAGGTAGCAGGAAAACATGCCGTGTACAAGTCTGTTGGGGTAAGGATCCCAGCCTGTCACTGGAGCAAAGGGGTGAGAGGATAACGAAGCACAGCAGAGCATCATTAACAGAGCACTGGGCCCTGCTGCTCTTCTCTCGCTTGATTAGCCTGGGGTGCAGATGGCTGCTGTAGTAGTCTCTTTGCAGGAGAGCAAGAAGTGCCTGGGAAGCATGGTAAGACCTTCTTGAGACCTTTTCCTTTCTCAGCCAGGGAGGCTGGAGGGTCAGGATCTTGTGCAGCTCCTGTTTGGGCTCTGTAGTGGGTGGCAATACTGCCACATGGGCTTGATGCAGGGAGTTTCTGTGGTTTCTTCTCAAACCCTCTGCTGTAGATGTCTGGCCTGCATTTTGGGTCAAGTGTTGTCTCATCAGCTTCCAGCTGTCCAAAGGCTCCTGCTTCCACCTGCAACTTGGTTTTGGTTCTGTGGCTGCAGTAAAGGCTGATGGTGCAGGGGGAAGGATCTACTCACTCCTAGCTCTGGGAGGGCGATGGGTGCCTTGGGGTAAGCTACAGCCACTGGGTCTCGTGGTCTTTTCTTTATTATTTTAAGTAAAATTCCTGAATGTGCTTAAGTGACTTCCAGGCAGAGGGGGCTGGAATTTTCATGACAATGCAATTGTGCTAGAGCTCCAGTGGTTTTGTTTCAGCAGCCTTAGGCCAAGGCTGTGGCTGCTCTTGCCTGGATGCCCAGGGATGTGGGAAAGTGGCTCTGGGAGGGCTGACATGGCTGATAGCTGAAGGCAGCTAGTGTGGCAGGGCCTGGAGCTGTGTTGGTCATGTCCTGAGCTGGGGTGGTGGCTTGGTGGCTGGCATTGTTCGTGTCCTTGAGCTGGTGGGTTGGCTGGCTCTTCTCGGGGTGCCCTGGCTTTGTGCTCAGAGCAGCCTGCAGCCAGCTCTGCCTGGGCTCCACCACACCCCTGCCATCAGTCCTCCTCTGTTTTACAGCTGACCTGCTGAAGTAAAGATTTTAGGTGCAGGAAACAACATGAAAAATGTTGACTAGCATCTTCTCGGAATTGTACTGCCGTGCAGGTGGGGATAGCAGTCCTGGTTAGGACGGAGCAGCTGTCATTGTGTGGATGCATGGGGTGCTTTGGGGAAAGCCTGGCGTTCAAAACTTTGAGTCAGGATGGGCACAAGCAGCCCGAGGGGGACAGGAGGACATTTCTGTTCCCCCGTGCCTGGCCTGTGAGCATGTGCTGTGTGAGGGAGGAGGGAGAGTGCAGCTCTACCCTGCTGTCTGCTGTCCCCCCTCTGCTCACCCATTTATATCCCGGTAAATCTGTTCGAAAGAGAGAAGATACTCCTAGCCTCTCATGTAACACCATCACTTATCCTGAGCAGCTCTTTTCGCTGTTGTAACTTGGTCGTCACATTCTCTGTCCAGCGTCCCTTTGGGTCACCTCAGTGCCGGTGTTCCTCTGGAGCTGGTGGGGAGCTGGACTGGGCCTGGCCAGAACCTTCCCTCAGCAGTGCCTGGCAGTCCTGCTGACTGATAGGATGGGGATCCAGGGTGAATTTTGTCATCAGAAAGGCTGGTTTTGGGTTTGCTTCTCAGCCACCGGTGCTCTGCGGGTTTTTTTTCTGCTCCTCTTTAGGTGATTAACTGTGAAAAGAAGTGTTTCTCGTTTCTGCAAGCCACCCCTCTCCCCGCTGCTTGGCACTAGTTGCTAATCAAAACAGGACTTTGATAGCCAAATGGCATTTGGCTGAGCCAAACACAAAGCTAGACACACAGGCTTCTTGTGATCAAGCGCTTTATTAATGTGAGGTTTAATGCAAGTTCATTCGCAGCATGTGGATTCAACGGTAAACATTCAACAATCTAATTCTGTCGCACTATGTTTTATTTAGCATGAAAATATTCCAGGGTATGAAAAAGCAGCACTCGCTCTGCTCAGTAGTGCTGTTTCAAAGGATTTTTAAAATATTCTTAATTTTTTGCACTTTTCCAGAGCAAAGGTGTGTTAGCCCATCATTTTACAGAGAGTCATGCTGGTGGTGGTGGTTTGTTTTTTTTTTTTCTTTTAAATCTAAACCTGTTTCTCAAGTTAAACAAGACTCCTAAGCTAGTAAACTTTTGCAGTATTTGTGTCATTCACATTCATGTGATACCAGAATATTCCGACAGGCGTTTTTGGGAAATTTGTAAAATAAATGCACTTCCTGGCAGAGACCTTGTATGCCAAGTTTTAGCCTGGGCTGCATTTTTACAGCTGAGTTATAAACCCCTGAAAAACAGGATTTATAATGGAAACGCTGACACAACCTTAACCATAGCAGTGCTATCTGGTGCTGCTATAATATACTGTACGAAGAAATCAGTTCATTAGTTAGTTATAAACAAAGGACAGAGATAGTAAATTACAGTAGGTATTTCAGCAGTTTTCTATATATTTATGACACAAAAATATGCAGCTGCATTTTATTTCTTGAGACACTATTTAAGGATTTCAGATTTAATACACTTTAGTTTGGTTATACACATCGTGCGTTTCGGCCTTGCTGTTCCCTCTTGTAGTTTTATTCATGGTATTTTCTTCTTTCTCTGTTGCTCATTAGAAAAATGTTAAAAATCCATTTTCATCTGATTAATAATAAAGCTGATCACATGTAACCTAATTTTCATTCACTGCTGCCCCTGTCTGTGGAGTCATATACAAAGTGACCTTTGAATCACCACTGGGCCCATAAAGCACAATAAGCACCATTGTCCTGTCAAAAATTGAAGATGTTTTACATCATTACAAAATTTAATGTTCCATCTTTTCAAATGCACTACTTTTCAAAGGCCACATTCCAATTGAAGCTCATTAAAATCAGACTCAAGTTTCCTGTGGTGGGGATGAGAAAGAGTTTCTCATGCATTCGGAGTAATATGAATCACTCTTTTAAAACAGATATGGTTACATATTAGTTTTGAAAGGTACAGTAACTGCTGAGCCTCCACTGTCTGCAACAGTGAGGCTTTTGTACTTATAAATCTAATAACTGCCTCCTGATCCCTTGTACTTCATCCACACTGTATCCTATTTACTTATGAATAAATCAACTTTCTAAATAAAATTGTTGTTCAAAAGTTCAGGGGTTGAATTATAGGAGTCTCTGGCTCAAAGCTTCTATTAAGGTTTTAGCAGACATCTGTAAAACTCTTGTTAAAAAAAAATCACTTTTTCTCAAAACTCCTTGAATACGTTGGGTTTGGAGGACCAAATTCTTCTCCGGAGCAGTCCTTTTAAGTCTGTTGAATTACACAGAGGCTGAATTTGCCTCCTAATCTTATGGAATAATTTCTCATGGTGTTTTATTTATAAAGCAAATAGGACTTTGATAAACTGATGGCTGAAATGAGCTGTGTGTTTGTAAGTATATTATCCTGCTTGTACAATACTAATAGAGTTATAGTCGGAATAGTGAAAATACTCAGGTAGTCGATGCAGCATTGTTGAAAGGCTGGTGGCCTCCCCATCCCGCTTTGCTTGTGAGAGGGGCTGGCAGGCTTCACCTAACGCAGTTCCATGAACAAAACAAATTTTAAAAACTTATTTAGGCCTTTGAAGAGTTAACATTGCACTGCTGTATGTACATACGGCTCAATCTTGGGCATCTAAACGTACATACTGATGCCCTATATATAAAGCAGATGTATATAAATATTATTGCACATTCTGTTTACTACAGCTATTACGCGATCTCTCATTACATGGGAAGAGTTTCATATATTGGTCATGTGAAATATAAACAGCTCTGCAAAACACAGAACATTAAACATTTTATGAAGAAGATAGACACAAATATGTGGTAAATACTATTTTCAACTGTTGACAGACCCTGAACATGTTTCCTCCAAGTTTATGATCATGAAAATACAGCTATAATTTGCCAGGCACTGTTGCAAGTGAGACAGAATGAGCAGGAATGTCAGTCTTTTATCAATATTGCATTAGGATGCTATTGCATTTTCAATATTCCTATTATAGCTGATTAACATGGTATATTAGCATAACACCATGTGATAATGTCAGGTGCACATCGCTCTCACATTTTGGTTATAAGGTTTTTAATGCTTACAGTGATATAAAAGAGTCCAAACCCGGTCCGAGGGTTGTGGATATCAAGTGCTGTGTAAAAGGCAACTCTTCCATAGATCAAGAATATGGAATACCATATGCTGGTATTCCTGCAGTACGCTGATATTCCATTAAGCACTGAGATCTTGCCAGCCACAGTTCAATCATATCATTACTGCAGTATTGTACAACAACAGACATTCCCAGCTCTCCTATTTGGAGTTGTATTCCATGTCGCTGTATGCTGAGATGGCACTGGATGGAAGTCGTCAACTTTCCACGGTAATAGTAATCTTAACCTCATTTAACGCCCAACTAGAAGTGGGTTTCGTTGATTCATAAAAATATAAATCATTGGATAAAGAGGTTTTGTTGGACCAGTCTGTAATTGCTCATGTTCTGACCTTCCTCTGGTCAGTCGCATTGTGTTTTCTGCATCGTGTTTTAGTCTCAGCCTTTGTGGAGGTTCCTTCATTTGTTATTAATAATAATTATTAGTATTCATTATTTTATTAAAAGGGTGTATCAGTAGATTACTGAAAGTAGCAAGTATTTTCATTTGAGCCTATCTCTGTGCATAGATAAGGTGAGCTGATTTATCCCCCGCTTCACGCACTGGCCGGGTTTCACACCTCCTCTGCTGTTCAGCCCACCGTGCTGCTGTGGGAGACCCTCACTCCTGTTCAGTCATGGCCATCTGAAGAAGCATGGACCTTCCTCTGTAAAGTGTTGGCTTTCCCCTTCTGCCGTTTACAACTCATATGGAAACGCGTAAAGTTTGTGGCCTGCTAAGGGCCGCTTTACGAAGTGCTGACAGGCTTTAAAGCAGGCAGACAGGCAGCTGGCCCTGCTGGTGGCCGAGGTGGGCATCCCAGAGGGCTTCGCTCCCACACTGCTGCTGGCATCCTCAATTAGGAACGGTCCCTCATGTCAGAGCAATTGATGCCCTTTGAGGGTGGCCACAGCCCTGGGAGCCAGGGAGCTTCTTGGGGATGCCAAGCACAGCCCTTTCTTCCAACCGGAGAAGGCTTTTTGAGGTGTGAGCTTTGGGGCAGGGCTGTGGGTGCTGGGCAGTGATGCTGTGCTATCTCCCTCAAGGGGCTTCATCTGTGCTGCTGTCACCCCTCCCTTCCCCTGGCACCTTTTCCCTTTGCACAGAGACTTGTACGTCGCTTCCTTGATCATAATTTCTGGGTTTGACCTACGGTAACACCCAACCTCTGGAGGTGACCTCAGAAACTGAAGAGCAATAGATTGTATAAAATACAGCTTGAAACGCTTTGCCCGTTCCACCTGACAAACACTGAACTGTGCCTTTCCCACTTCCAGGCTCAGCAGCGCAACCTCGGAGAACAAGAGTTGAGATCGCAGAGCTTGCTGCAGTTCAGTTCTCAGGTCACAGCCTCAACTGTAGTAATTAGTAACGAGCATCTGTATGTGCAAGAAAAAAGGGGCCACTTCTAATTCCTGTGTGCTCCTCAGGAAAAACTTGAATAAAAAAGGAAAACCAGATTGCTTTAGCTCCTTTAACCCAGCTGGCACTTACTGAATCCATAGCTGGTACTGAAAGCTCTTCAAAGGATTAGGGTATGTTATGAGGCATGCTATGGCATAACAGCTACCGAGCGGCTGAACCGCTACTGTGCACCCGCCAGGAGAAGTGGAAAAATACTGACAGCAACACTCTGAAGAGATCTCTTGGAAGGAGCTTTCCTTAACCATTTCTCTCGCCTTCTGCAGAGCCCAGACTTACAGGGAAGCTATCTTCTGTGCTGGTCTTTACTCCAGCCCACCTGTACTTTCTTTGTGTGGTTCTCCCAGTGTGGAAAACCAGGAGGGCTGTCTATAGGATGTTAGGTGGCTGCTGTTGATGGAGGACAACTTCCTCCACTCATGACAGTAGCGTGTAGGATGAGTAGAAGATTGATCATCTCTGATCCTTTGATGAAAAATTCAGTAACTCCACACTTGTCTATTTAGGACAAGACATTTAATCTGCATTTTCTGCAAACTTTATGTTAACGCTTTATTTGCCCCGTTCAATTTTCTATAGGCATCTCTTAGGACCAGGTCTTTATTACCTCTTGTTTAGAGTGTTCTTCTGCCTGTAGTGGGCACCATTAAAAATTCAGCATTTTTCCTCATCAGTAATTACTTTGAATAGGAAATAGCATGTTATTGTATAGCAGGATACAGTGGTTACAGGACTGAGAGTGTGGGATAGTGCTCACTCTGTGTACATGTTTAGTAACAGTACTTCTCCATCTGCCTTGGGTCTGTGTTTTCCATCTTGAACTCTTCTGTAGCAATGGATGCAAATGCAGACAGGCAATTCCTTTTGTCTTTAACGCGCTTTTCCCTGGAAAATGTATCTCATACTATGTAAGCTTAGCTGTGAGTAGGTGCATTAACAGGGTCAGTAAAGGTGCTGTGCCTGCAGACTACTGAAAAATAAAGTTCTGGAATTAGCAAATAGCCAGAAAAGTTTCATATGTTTTGAGCAGAGATTTACCTTGATGAGATAAATGCATTTCAACTACAGCTTACTGAATAAGTGACTTGTATGTCAGAAAAACGAGGAGTTGGTACACAAGCAACATCTGAGGGCTGGGAGAGGGGTGGCTTGCTTTTCTTAGTTGTCTCATGTAAAGACTTTAAAGTTTTTAATCTAAGGAACTTCTCTCAGCTCTAATGGAGAAGATGGTGCTGTCCATGTATACATTTCAAATTTAGGCTTGTGCATAGTGGCATGGATGGCAGAAGAACCCAACAGGCAACGTGGACACATTTGTACTAACTTGAAAGCTAATACAAAATGAGACTGGTAACTATGTAAGGCATAAATCTAAGTACTGGTAACTTAGATCCATAGGGTGTGCGGGCATATTTTGAAATGACAGGTACTGTGTTGTTTGTACACCAGGCATCTGACTGTGTTTCTGCCAGGGAGCAGGAATGCTTCAAAACCTTCCCCATCTTGTCAGAAACCCAGGAAGTTCTCACTGGCTGCTCCTGCCCATCCCATGCACCCAACTCATTTCTTAGCAGCCTATATCCTCGTTACGATGATCCCATTCATTAGTAGACTAGATCATGTGATGCTTCTAAACTTCTTGTTTCAAAGCACCATCTTCATAGTCCGTGCTGCTGAAAGTGTCCGGCTCTTCCATGGCTGCTGGGGACCTGAGAGCTCTTCTGTGAGTGATCTTGGCATGTGGGAGAGACTCGCATAAACAGGGATGGGAAGAACCTGTAGGAAGTGCAAATACAGCACCCGGTGATGATGTTATATGTAACTGATCAGAGGATTGACAGGCTTCAAGGAGGGCTCAAATAAATTGAGTTTTGAAGCTGTGGCAGCCGTGGTGGGACAGACCACGAGGGGTACGTGTGTGTGCGTGCATGTAAAGGCAGGTGGGAACTATCCCATCCTTTTCAAAGAACGTAGCAGGCGCTTCTTTTTTCCAGTTGAATTTTCTTTTGTACATTCAATTACGAAGCTCTAAAGTTGCATAGCAATTAACTGCGGAGTGCTGTCCAGTTAGAAGCTGAGAGAAACAAGGGTTTATTGAATGGCAAAAATGTGACTTTTCAGAGGAGGGTAAAAAAAAAACCCCAAACGATTCCATGCTTTTTCTCCAAGTATAAGAACATCCAGTTTAAATAGAGTATTCAATTTTTAATGAATTGGGCTCTTAGTGTCCTATGATCTGTGGATGAAGAACTAAAAAATGATAAATGCACGCACACAACTGATGGGATTATACATGGCATAGTTCCTTTGGAAGATATTCCTGTTTGTTTTTTTCAATTTTCTGCTTAGATATATTCTTGATTGTGGACATAAGCTGGCGAATGATTTGCGGTACTTTTAATCAGTTTTCTCAAACATTTTTACATTTTTAAGTGAACTGTGTTTTAAACTAAATTGATATGCCTCACTCCTACTTGTATAAGAGTGGAAGGTTTTAAAATGATCTAATATGGGACAGTATTTAGCATTCAGTGTTTCCTAGCCCAAGAAACATTATATAATAATCTATAATCAAAAACACTAAAAACCTGTTAACTGCTAAAGTCTGTTTCATTCCAACATTACAACTAAAACTCATTTATAAGTAAATGAAAGTCAAGAGGATTAAATTCAATTAAAATTACTTTGAAGTATGGGGGGAAAAATGTTTCACGGTGATATAAATCAACATATTGTTATTGCCTTCTTTTCCTTATCCGTTAAGGGTCTCTAAAGCAAAATGTAGTCTAAATTATACATGGAGAACAAATAGAGAGAAAAGAACGCCATGCACCCACAAGCACAACCCAACTCAAATGAAAGGTTTGGGTGTACTTGTGGATGAATGGCGTGCTTTTCTCTGTGCTTTGCAAGCCAGAACTGTGGAAGGTTTCTCCCACTTGCAGCCTCCATACCTTTATTGAGCACAGTATAAATAGAAAGTGAATTAAAGTACATCTTTGTTAGAAAAAAGGGAGAGACAAACAAAAAACCAACACCATTTTAGTTTGCATGCATTTTTTACTGAAAGTAGGATCTCAGCAGAGAAATTAACTTTAATAATCTATGGATTACAAGACACATCAAACCTTCAAAGCATTGCAGTGTTAGATCTATTCTCAAAAGGGTTTAAATTACTTTAATAGTTAATAATAAGTGATATGACTCATTTTTCTGAGTAAATCAAGATCGGTTGTCATTAGTTCATCTGGTCTCCAAACCTCTTAATTATGGCAAAGAAATTCCTCGGTACCTATTGAGCACCTCTGGGGTGGGTAATACTAAAATGCACTTATAGTTTTTCTGCTGTTATTTGATGTTTTACTATTAGGACATAAACTTAAGGCAAGGGAGAGAACAGCGTTTCCAGTATCCCTCTAGCCCAGCAAACGTCAAGCCCCACTTAAGAAACGTACAGCCTCGTTCAGTGTGCATCTCTCGCTGTCAGTTGGGCTGTTGATCTTGTACACACGTGGAGCGCTTGGAAATCCACCCATGTGCGTGTAGAAATCCAATCCGTAAACATCCCGTTGAAGAAGTTTTTGAGAGAGGGCCCAGTGCTACGACCTTACTGGAAAGACATCATCGGTCATTAAAACTCAGCTACCAAAAATTTCACTAACTGCCTTCTTAGCAAAGTTTACTCCCATGAGCAAGATCAGGATGATAGAAAAACAACGTTATTGTTTTTTTAAGAAAAGAACCTCACTGTCTCCTTTAAATCATATATTGTTCCCACAGGTTTCAGTTACTTCACATAATGAGATGGTGCCAGTTTGTAACAATGGAGTGGCTTTCTGTCTCCATGGCTCTGGTACAGTACTGTTAAATGAATTATCAGACTGATCTAAACCAACATTGTTCTCATTACTGCGCTGCCACCTCGCCATTAGCAGTGTTAGCACGCACACATGTAGCTGGGGATCAGGGGACCCAGAAGATTGCTGGGCATATTCCTCTCCCAGCCAGAGAGTGTGGCTGGGTGGTCAACCCACCGGCACCTACGCATGGGGCTGGGATGCTGCTCCTCGCTGCCAGGCTGATTGCTCAGGGTTGGCAGGACACTCTCCAACCAGGTGCCTGAACCCATCCTTAGTGCATGGAAACACGTGAGGGTCTTATGCTTACAGCTGTAAGGTCGTGTAAAAGCTCCAAGAAATGTACGGGTAGGGATTATTTTCTAGAAGAGGTTTCAAAGAAGTACCAACATTACCCTTATATCTAGCCACCTCTCATGAGAATCAGTCTATGGAAAACACCATTAAAACTTACAGAAACGAGCAGCAACTTTAAACTGCTAACCTGTTTTTCAAAGTCCACGGAAGGTACAGATAATTCAGTCTTAAATTCTAACAATTGTGCCCGAAACGTGGGATGATTATTGGTTGGATGTTATTTCCAATTCATGAGGAGCTATTAGGGAGGCCGGAGAAGTTGGGTAGGAAGCAGATTGTTTCTCATCTCATCATTTGGCAGCTACAACGTTTCAGTAAGATTTTGTTTTGTTTTAAAATAATGATCTATATTTTCTTCTTTAACTCCAGTAGGCCTTTAGCACCTTGCTGTGCCTGATACTTTTAATGTGTGCCCGTACCACAGCTGCTCTTGGTTCAGGGAAAGTCTTTTCATAAGCGCCTTTAGGTACCACCGGGCTGTGGGGCCACACAGGCAGCGTGCCTAGGAGCCCCTGCTGCAGAGGGGCTGCTCTGCACACCCATGTGGCATCAGCATCACCCCCAGTTACAGCTGTGGATAAATAACAATTGTAAAAAAAATAATGCAATTAGTTGAAGGGATTCTTTGTTTTCACAGTCATCACAAAAACTTGCTTTTCTGTCCGTCCCCCTCCCCGAACTACCTCGTAGTTTAACTGCTGAGTGCAATGGGATAGGTGCAAGTGCTCATCCCCACGTGGTAGGACCCTAATGTTTATCAGTGTCTTCCTTAGTGGACCTGTGAACTTCTGCAATTTTGCTGTTGTGTTCATTTTGCGAGTATTAATTTAGGCACCTTGGAAGTAGTTTGAATATTTATAAATTTAAGTATTTATTTTCATAGTAGAATTAAAGCGCTATTGTCTTGCAACTACCCCTACTTGTTCCAACTCTCAAAAAACAAAATCTCGAGTATGATAACCTTTATTTATAGATGGCAATAAGCATATTTAGCAATTTTATTATTCATGACCCTTGTACTAAATATCATAATCAGAATACAGATGTGTGAGATAATTTCTATAGGGAAGTTACTGGAGTAGTTCTTGTAAAATAAAAATAGAATTGTATTCAGAGGAATAATATGTCCATATTTAATGTGTGTCTTGCTACAAACAAAGAGACCACACAGTGGTTTTTTGGAAAGTCCTACATTAATAACAAGCTTCATGAATAGAAACAAAGCTCTAAAAATGTGATTTTTTAGTATTAACTTTTATTTTCTGTCACATGCTTATATTCTTCCATATATAGTCCTTACATTTTATTGCAAACAGGAAACGGGTTGCTGTGTGCTTTGTCTGAACGCAGAAGCAGCAGAAGTGCAATTTGTTGAACCAGTTGCTCCCAAGAAGTTAAACCCAGTCCTTTGTTAATGCCGTCCTTACTGGTGTCTGTACTAAAGATGCAGATTATCAGATAAACATCATATTCAGACTTCGCTTGCTAATTGACTGAACAAGAATCGGTCACACTTTATGTACCATTCCATAATGGATTTTCATGTTTGTGAACCCTAACTGGCTGTGGAAATGGAAAGCAAATGTCGCATAATCACAAATAACTTTGTGGTTTGGGGTTTTTTAAAGCTAAGAGAAGGATTGGGGGGGGGGGTGGAATCAACTTTTTTCTTCCTGGTTTGTGACAGATCTGTCATTACATACAGGTGATGAATGATTGTTTTGTGGTCACATCAGCTGTCGTGCTGGTGTTTATAGAATTTTAAGAACGATGGCTAAATATAACATTTTTCAGTTAGTTGTTACATAAATAATTGATACAGTAAAGTGACGGTGAAAGGCCCCGGTATAATAATTGAAACTTTTTTTTTTTCAGAGGTTTTTGAGAATATATGCCACTTATTGAGTATCTGACTATCACCATATTAGACTGGGTTTCTTTTTACTTGTATATCTGAAGCAGAAGTTCTCATTAAGCATATTGTAAAAAGATCCTTTTATGAAAATGCTATCAAGTATTTATAACTACAGCACTGAAGATCAGAGGAGGATATCGTTTAAAATCTGTGCAACATAAAACTGGTCAGAAATATCAACATCAATCAGTGTCAAAATTAAAACTGACTTGAATTTGTTTTCTTTTAAAATCCTTTTTATTTTTTTTGAGTGGGTTATAACAAGCGTATACTCATTTTGACAATCTTATTTGCTGGCCCCACATTACAATAAATCAGAAATATGCTGGTAATAAAAGGCAAATATTGAGGCTACCAAAGTAACAGAAAAAAGCGTTCCTAAAAAAAAAAAGGCCATCAAACATGCTCCACCAACATATGCGACATTAGAACCATTCTCCTCACCTGAGCAATCCTGATACAAATATGGGAAGAGGGGAATTGTTCGTGAGCCTAAAGGTTTGAATTATTGGTGCTAATGCTTTGGGGCTTCTTAGGGGGAGGGAAAAAAAAAGAAATCCGTCTGGACTAAGGATGATTAGTCAGCCTTGGGAGTGTCTAGCAGAAGTGCAACCATGTACTGCCCGACTGGACCCTTCTTTGGTGCTGTATATGAAGAGATTATCTTGGATCTCTAGAAGCCCAAAGAAGGGATAATGTATATACTTCTGACGCTGGCACTCTTCCAAGAGAAAGTTGTAACAAGCCTAACAAAAAAGGAGTTAAAAAAAAAGAAAAGAAATAGAGCCAGAACAAAGGGTGACTGGCATATGGTGGTTATTCTACAATATGGTCCTCATCCCTTTTGATACAACTCTGGAAGACAGAAGCGAAGCTTTGTAATGTTGTTTTCCTAAGAGATGACATGTCTGCTTTAGACCCTTGGATGAATTACACTTTATTAACAATATTTTTTTTTTTTATGAGTTCTGATGCTCCTAGGAGTATGTGTTCAGTGTAGATCCATGCACAAGGATTTTGCTTTCACTCCAGTTGTGTGGCTGGTTTCTGCTAACCCTTCTGGGATGAATGGTCATCTTGATAGTCTCTCTGGTCACAAAAATCATTTCTGCATGAGGAAAGCCAGCCTGGGAATCAGTAGTCCAGCTACTAGGGTCACCGTAATGAGACTGTTGTGTGTGACCAAGTCATGATGCTTTTCCTCCAAAAGGACAGGAGTAAAACTACACAGACCGTCTGCTTGTAGCTCTGGGTGCTGCCTGAGTGCCTCACTGAGATGAGGGTGAGGGTGATCTTTACTCCTATCTTTTCTCCTCTTTAGTATGCATGTTTTTGATTCAATGTTAGTGGTTGTCATTTACAGTTGGATGCTGTTGTTTATCACAGGGATTTATTTTTTTTAAATAATGTGACTAAAGCAAGATAGCTAGGATGATTACAGAGCTTAATTTCCCTGCTGTCCTCCTTTCTCCCATGATAATTCCACCCGTTTTGGTGGGATGTGCCATCAAATGGCCAGAAGCTGGACCAGCAGCCATACAGGTGTGCTGCCCATTCAGGCAGCCTCAGTGCTTAGGATCCCGGTGGTGAGCACATGCCCCATGTGCATCATCTCCCTCCCTCCAGAATTTTCTGGATGAGAACACAAAAGCCCTAAATGTAGATTTATAGCATCAGAGCCCTCAAATGAGTAGATACTTGGAAAGAACACACAGATGTCACTGTTGCTAGCTGCTCAGATATTAAAAATAATGCAATCATAGAATCCCAGACTGGTCTGGGCTAGAAGGAACCTTAAAGCCCATCTGGTCCCACCCCCCTGCCGTGGGCAGGGACACCCTCCACCAGCCCAGGTTGCCCAAAGCCCCATCCAACCTGGCCTTGAACTCTGCCAGGGAGGGGGCAGCTGCAGCGTCTTTGGACAGCCTGTGCCAGGGCCTCACCACCCTCATTGAGAAGATGTTTTTTCCTAATCTACACCTACATTCCTAGCCTCTCAAATGAAAAAAATATTGGGAAAGGATCTTCAGAAATCCTCATCATGGGATGCCAGATCATATTTTGTATCTAATCCTCCTGGCTTTGGTAAAGAAAGTGCACAGAGAGTATAACAAAGTAAGTACTTTGACAGTGGCTTAGTTAAAACAAGATCTCAGGAAATGAGTGTGATAATGAGCAATTGGCTAAAAATGCCAACATATTGTACCAGGGCCTGAGAAATAATGCAAAAGCAAACCCCTTTGTTCCTATAATCACCAGTTGCAGACTCTGCCGACTGCTTATTAATTGTCTGCATGACACTGGAATTGTTTGACCAAAAGACGAGGCTACAATTCCTTAGCCATTACTCCTCAGCTCACCTCTGTGGGGGAGTGAGGAAGGTTTTGAAGCTGCTACGCTGCTCTGATACCGGCCAGCTCTTTGTACACTGAAATCCTTCAAAAATAACCCACTTCCTACTGACACACTTGTAAACAGGTTATTTCTTTTGCAGATATCTGTAGTGTTTCTATATAGCAATGCTATTGAAAATTTCCAAAAGACAGCTCAAATCTTTGTTTTACTGTTTTTGTAATAGAAATCATGCGGCTTCTGAAGCTCCTCCGCTGAGACTCGGTTTGAGAAGCCACAAAGCTAGGGATTTGACAATGTATTTAGAGTATGTTGACTTTATTTTTCCTAAATCTATCTAAATAACTAAAAATATCATAATTAATGCAGGAGCCTGTGACTGTCTTTTCCTTCTTCTCTTCCAAAGGAGCTCCAAATTCACAGGATTCACTCTGAAATGCAGATAAAGTCAAGGAAGTTCTGAAATTCCCATTAGGATCACAAAAATTTGGCTACATCTTGTAAATCATGACAAATTGCACCTTGAATTATGGGGGTTTTTTGGTGGAGAGGGGAAGGAAAGGAACGACAAGGGATGATGGAAAAGAATGTAGTTTCCCTTATAATTTTTTTCCATTTGAATATAAAACTCTTTCTCTACATTAACTTATTAGGATCTTTCCTTGGGACTGCACCTCAAATGAGTCAGATGTTCTGCTTTAGATTAAGTTAACTAATTATATTATCTTTTTATCTTTGCCTTCAGGTAACTTCTCATACTTTTACCTCATGTAAAGGGTGGTAAAACCTTTTATAGTTGTATAATTTATTTGGAGCCAGCTACTAAAGGGCATAGCAGCACCTGAAAGAGAACTAAAGCCAAAATGTTATTAAAAATTAAAATCTCACAGGGAACTGTTTTTCCTCTTCATGAGCATGCTTGAGAATCCAGGTGGGAAGAGTGAGCCCAGGCCCATGTAGTAGCCAGTACTACACCATTTCCATCATGTATGCCCCATAATTTCCTATATGTCCTTGCAGCTCTGAAGGCCAATGGTATCCTGGGCTCCATCAGAAGAGGGGTGGCCAGCAGGGACAGGGAGGGGATTGTCCCTCTCTACTCTGCCCTCGTGAGGCCCCATCTGGAGTCCTGTGTCCAGAGCTGGGCCCCCAAAACAAGAAAGATGTGGAACCGTTGGAGAGGGTTCAGAGGAGGCCACGAAGATGATTAGAGGGCTGGAGCACCTCCCCTACAAAGAGAGGCTAAAGGAGCTGAGCTTGTTCAGCTTGTAGAAGAGAAGGCTGTGGGGAGGACCTCATTGTAGTCTTCTAGTACCTGAAGGGAGCAGAGAAACAGGTGGGGAATCAACTTTTTAAAAGGCTAGATGATGGCAGGGCAAGGGGGATTGGTTTAAAGCTAAAGGAGGGAAGGTATAGGGGGAAGTTTTTTACAAAGAGAGTGGTAAGGTGCTGGAACAGTCTGACCAGAGAGGTGGTGGATGCCCCATCCCTGGAGGTGTTCAAGGCCAGGTTGGATGGAGCCCTGGGCAACTTTGTGTAGATCCAGGCCTGGAGGTTGGTGGCTCTGTCTGTGGCAGGGGGGATTGAACCCTATGATCCTTGCGGTCCCTTCCAACCCAGATCATTCTTTGATTCTATGCATGGCCGAAAAAGTATAAATACAGTTTATTCCTCATACATTTTTCTTTTACTTTGTCAGTAGTTTTCTCTTTTGTAAGTGTGTGCATGTGGTGGATCATGGCTGCACGGGCATGTGCATTCTTGTAGGAGAAGAGGAGGTGCATCGCTGTTCATAGGCACCTGGAGGAGCCCAAATGTGTTCTCTTTTTTCCTGTTAGTGCATCTGGAGAAGGGGGAAAGCACTGTCCTGGGGCCACAGAGAGCACCCAATCTCAGCTGCTGTTTAGGAACCAGCTGTGTGTCTGCAGGTCAGCGTGGCTTCAGCACTCAGCAACCAGCCCTGCTTCTTGAACCACTCGCGCTGCTCTCAAAGACGGGTTTTTTCCCTCCTGGTTCATTTGCATAAAGGTCAGGGGTTTGAATTGGAAATTTTCTGACTTTTAAACTTTTGAACTGGCTAGAGATAGCTCTTACGACAGTTGTGAATCCCCACTTAGGAAGGAGATCCTATGTTAACAATAAACTCTTTTTCAGGGCTTTTTCATATTCGGTGGTTCTCTGTGTGCATTTCGCAGTAGCTGCAGCAGGTCCATGGTCTGCACCCTCCTGACCATACTGAGAAGGATGTGTAGGGTTTTCTGACATTGGCCTCTTGTATTTTACATCTTTAAACATGAAACCTGGAGGCCACTCAGTCATTATCTTTAGAGCGTTTATTCAGTTCCCTCTGGAAAAAAATCAGCGATCCCATACTGTGGGAGTTTTTTGAAATTAACGCTATGGGATGATCTACAGGAGTGCTACAAACCCAGGCCATCAAACGTCATCAAAGATATTCATGATCTCTGAAACTGAGGCCCTGATCTTTCCTTACCATTTCTGGTGACTATGCCTTCAAAGACAAACAAACATGCAGAGCTCGGGCCAGGGATGAAGTGCCTTACCTCGCGGAATCAGGTCAGATGGTATCTGTCTGCGTCTTTCATTATAAAGAGCTTTTTTTTCCCCTTAGCTTCTATCCCATGTTTAACATACCACTGGGATTAAAATTAGAAGTTGCTGTCCCATAATAGACCAAATTGACCTCTATATTTCCACAGTGCTGCTGGGATCGGAGTGCCAATGACATTGTTAGATCTCAGTGCAGTTCGAAAACCTGCATTGTGCATTACCTGACCCTCAACTATTTGCCCTAAAACCCAGTGAGTTTTAGTACTCAGTGAGTACTGCACTGCTGCCATCCTCCTCCTCTTCAAGTTTCCTCTCCTTCATGTGTAGACAATGCTTAGGCAAGTGCTAATGAAGTGCTTGTCTCTGTTTCTGGCTCCTGGTGAAGACCAGGGCTTTTCCTGAAGCCTTTTCTCTATCAGACTTAGTCCAATGCCCATGTAGCAATGGCCTTTCAGGTCTGTAGGGACTTTGTGGCTCACAAGAGCCCACCTCCTTAGTCTGGCAGCATGTTGCTGCTGCCCAACAGACCCCATTTCTTCTGAGAGGGTGGTGGTAGCTTTTGCTGACAGGCAGCTCCAGCAGCGAAGGCTCCCTCCCTCATTGCCAGGTCCCTACCTAGCTGAAAAGGAGAGTTTTGCAAGAGATCCCCAGTGAAACCATTGGTCGATGCCATCTCTTCCACTCCTCCCTGTGTTTCAATCTTCTTCTAAGCAAGAGGGTTTCCAAGCAGTTAATTCCCTTGCAGCGTTTCACAAGGCTACTGTCATCCCAAATGGCCAGGACACAGAAGTAGGAGTTTTCTGGTTTTTTGGATTTTTGAGGGTTTTTTTTTGTTGTAGCATCTTTATTTAATTCCCTCTGTAGTACCTTTTAACTCCTGCCCTTCCGACTGGTCACTGCTTTCTGCAGGGTTGCAGCAAAGCCCTGGCACCAGTGCCCCTCCTGCCCGTGCTCCTTCACCTGTCCCCGAGGTCGCATCTTTCTTCTAATTCATGAGCAAAATTCCTTGTCTCCAGGTTTTCCCTTACAGGCGGGGACAGGGTAGGGGGGCAGAAGTGGGCTGGAGAAGACTCCAATCTGCAGCTCTGGGGTCAGCATGGCCAATACCCCTTTCCCAGGTCAAAGGGGATTTCTGAGAATAACTGAGTTTGGGATGGAAAGCTGCCTGGTTTTAGCAGGAAGCACCACAAAAGGACTACAGGTAGCTCTAAAGGCAGCATGTAAAGGTACTTTTCCTGGTGATCTCTCTTAAAAAAAAAAAAAAAAAAAAAAAAAGAAAAAGCCCATAAACCTTTCCCTTGCTCCAAAATGCTGTTTCACTAATTCTGAGCGTCAAAAGGGTTTTATTCTTAGCCTTCTGTTTCGATCAGTTAATTCCCACCAGGGCTGAGGTAAAAATTGTCTGTGGGACACACTGTTCTTTCTTCTTATACACCTAATGTTGCTGTGCTATTTTGGGCTACCATTTAAATAAAAGCCAATTTGACTAAAGAGCAAATATATTCTGTCGAATGACGGCAAAAGGGCAGAGCTTGGGAAAAAGAAACAAGAAAATGCAAGGCATTCATTTTTCCTTTGTACTTTTTAATAAAAGAAATTCTCTTGCAGCTTAAAGTGACACATTAAAAGATGTATGTATCGTGGCTTTTAAAAACACAATTAGATAACACCTTGTCAAATACTTATATTCTTTGTTGACAGCCTTGAGTACAATCACAATAACAGCACAGCTATTTCAGCATGTTTCTTATTCAGTTGCCATTGGCAGAGTCAGCCATTTTATAAAAATGTTACTGTTTATCACTTTAATCATCAATCTACATCTAGTCAAAACAATAAGTCAGAAGGAGTAGTAAATTATACTTGTGCAGCCCTGATGAGTTTGAACTGTTTTGCTGAAATTAACTGCAATAATTATCTATTTTTCTAAAGCTGTTAAGAAGTTCTGCATTTTAAAAAAAAAAAAGAAAAAAAAAAGAAAAAAAAATTGGATCAACGAGGACTTGGCTTTTGCCTGTTTTATTAAAAAAACTTTTTAGTAGGCTGAGAGAAATTCAACACTGAGTCTGGGTTTTCTAAAGGTGAAAGAAAAACAGGGGGTTTGCTCTTTTTCTTTTCTTCTCTATTTTTTTCCTTTCCCCTCCCTTTTCCAAAATAGAGATGCCCAGAGAGAGCGGTCAGGTGTCCCAGCCCTGCCCCTTACCCTGCCTTGGGGTGGGTGCAGCTGGCAGCAGCTGGAGATGTGGGATGCTGGGCAGGGTCTGCCCGTGCTGGGCAGATGCCGTGTCTGTTCTGGGGGGCTGCTTGTCCTGCACCCGCTCCAGTTGCAGTGTTGATGTTAATTCACGGCACTGGTCAATGCGGAGCTTTGCCATGGGGTCTGTTGTGTGCGGATGTAAAGCATGTCACCACCGGTAATGATGCTGGCTGTCAGGGGTCCTGTTTTACAGGCAGGGGGAAGGGGAGAACCGTCTGTCCAAGGGGCAGGGTTGGGCCCAATTTGGGGATGTCTTCTGGGCGGCCGCGCTGGAGCAGGTCCCACCTGTGCCCTGGCCAGGTGCCTGCTTTGCCAGGACACCTGATGACCATGCTACCTCCAGCCATTCCCCATGCTCCCTGCTTTGGCGGAGGGTTGCCTCCCACAGCAGAGGATCCCCCCACCCCGGGGGTCTGGGGCAGCTGTGAGAGCGGCCAAAGTGTTGAGCATCACTCCCCCTCATCAAAAATGTGGCATTTATGTTTTTGTTCCTTGTGGTTCTAGTCTTTTATTTCTTGCCTTTCATCAATTTGAAATATTTTATTTCTCTTTTAGGAAGGATGTAATTATGTCATTTTTTTGGTGGATCCCAAATTCTTAGGAATAACGTTGTGAATACTGTGAATGCATTTTGTGTGTCATGCGTGTGTGTGATCGGTGGGTTTTTTTAGACTTATATACCATAGACTATCAATATTGCATTTGCTGCTGTAACCAAGAGGCTTTAATAATACAGATCTAACTTTTTACTCTTTTACAAGACAAGGCAGCAAATTTAGATTCCTTTAATCACATGAAAAATGATGGATATAACTAGGGGATTGAATTTTGGAAACAATGCTGGGACAAAAGAGTTCCTGATGGGATTCTATAAATATTAACAAAGAATATTTGTCTTATCTTTTGCTAGCAACCATTAAGTATTTAACCCTATTCATGGCACATTTTCTATGTTAAGAAAGCTTTAGCTTTTTGTCTCCCCAAAAGGCTGTCTGTCTGTCTGCTTCTCTAATAGTTCTACTGCTTTGCCATCAAACTTTGATTGCGTTAATTTGATTCATTTAATTTAATGTAAATATATAGCGATTTACTAAGCAGTTATTTAGAACAATATTTATACAGATCCTTATGAATTCATTCTAATTACTTACTAAACCCCCTGTAATACCTGAGAAACCCAAATGTATGAAAACCCCAATCACCCGATATATTAACTTAACTGTTTCCTTGAGTGGGGAGCAATGCAGACATGTTTCAGAGCCTGGAGGAAAAAGAATAATGAAGTAGTAAGCTTGGGGCGTGTTGCCAGCTTTGCATAGGTGCAAAAAATTCTGGCTCTTGACAAAAGCCTATTTTCATTTATTTGCACCCCGGATTGCTTTTCCTGCCTGGTGTGTAAACAGTAAATATCTCTTCCTTTTTATTTATTTTTCTGTTTTTCCCCTGTATGGGCTTTCCTCCCTTTTATTGCCAGCCCGGGTTTCTGTTGTTATCGCATCACCCTCGGCAGCCCCCAACTGGCCCTTGGGCAGTGTGGCTGAGGTAAAGGGCACTCTGTGGGGCGGGCAGCCCTCCCTGCGCGAGCCAGGCGGTGACATGGGAAGGAGCAGCAGCCACCCGTCCCCAGCTCCAGCACAGCTTTATTTCCCCCAGCTGGCATCGCCGGCCTGCTGGGACCGAAACAGGACGGAGCTCATCAGCCATCGGCAGCCCCCGGTTGCTCTCCAGGCACGCCGTCTCCATGTGGGGCTGCCGAGGGTGGCACGCGCGTGCCGTGTGAGTACCACCGTGCACGGAGGCCATTCCCAGGGGAGAATTTGGGGTGCTTTTACAGTGTGCTTTCCTACAGCGAGCATCAGGATCCGATCCATGGTGGAGAGAGAGATAGAGAAGTAAATGCATCTTATTAGTGGACGCGGTTTTATGCTGTCTCATTCTGAACAGAAAACTGGGTTTAGCTAAGGACCAGTATTTAAAAGGAAACTGTTAATACTTTTACACTGAAACCAAAAGATTTGTTAAATTCCTCTTGTGTTTGACCCGAGAGCAGAAGGATCTCTCTTCACCTTTCCTGGGTCACAGCTAGGAACAAGGAGGAATCTTTCCTTTACCTTGGCAAGCTGTGGGAGCTACTTCCATGGCCAAAAATAATTTTGAGCGTGGCACATCTGCATACAACAGAATAATTCTCATTTCTCTGCTGACCCCCCTCTCTTCAGCTCAGGAAAAGAGAGAACTCATTTAGCTCCTTAAACGTAGGTGTTGTAATCATTAATAAGGAAAGTGCCAATAAAAAAAATCTGGTGATACTATAATGGGGGAGATAAAACACTGCAAAGAATAATTAGATGCTAGCATCAAAATACTGCATGAAACAAAAACAGTAGGGTGTTTCAGAGAATCAACATTTAAAGCATTTTTTGAATTTTATCTTTACCTGCACTCCTTAATCTTTTATTTTGTCTTTTGATTTTCCTGCTATGTACTGCGTTCCTCTTTTGTTTTATTTTCATTTGACTTCATTTTATTACACCTCCCTCCAGCTTCTCCCACCCCTAAGATTTCTTGTACTTTCAGCTCTCCCTTTGTTAATGTTGAGAATGCAAACCTGAGGCTGTTGGCAGATTTTTTTCAGTGTCAGGAAAAAGTCTTAAATCCCAAATAGCCAGGGTCACAAAACTGGGTGGTGGGTTACAGGCCAGGGCAGTTGGGGCCCTTCTTGTTGGTCTGCATGGGATATGGAAACCCCAACGAGCCGTGCTGTGTGCCTGGGTATCTCTTGGGTCTGTACTGGGAATAATGGTTTTGGGCAGCCCTGGAGCTGGCCTTCAGGTGTGTTTGGGAGGAGACTGTGCACACAGCAAGCACTAGCTGTGCACCGTCTGACATGGTCATGTGAGTTGCTGCCGTCTTAGAGGTTAAACTTCAGCCAAGGAAGGGAGAGGAAGCAGTGAGTGTTGGTCTCTCCAAATTCAGATGGGTTTTGGGGTGGGTTGCTTCCCCTTTGTGGGTTGTTGCAGGTTCTTAGTGATTTGCTGAGGGATGTGAACATGGAAAAGCAAGTTTTTGGAGCAGAATGACTCAGTGTTGGGCATCATCCTCAGGCTGGCAAAACACCAGAGGTAATATTCTGGCGAGGTACGGGGTGGGGGGGCATGCATGCTGTCTGTGGTGTCCTAACCAAACCCCAGTGATTGCGTATCAGAGTTGGAGCAGACCGTCCTGGAACAAAGGCAGGAGACAAGTAGTTGTGCAGACTGTATGGAGCTGCTGGAAAGTCAGTGCTGAGCACAGCCCCCTTGCCCCAGGAGTGTCGTCAGACTGGCCTCTGGCCTGGCTGGAAGCGGGGTAGGCATTGCGGTACCAGTACTGCCGACCCTCCCACTTCTGAGCCTGAAAACAGACTGCTAGACTTGTGACAGACCGACCGACCTGTTACACCATGGTGTCATTCAATGGCAGCCACTAGTGAAAAGCATTTCTTTGGTAAGATTGAAATAGGTGAAGAGAGGTGGTACAGGGACAATTTTCTGAGCGGCTGGTCTTTGGTCAGCCCAGCTACACGCGCTCACCAGGCAGTTAAAAAAGGATCTGTTGCTACAGACAGAATGTGGACGCACATATTTTTATCTGGTTGAAGGAGAGGCATTCTGGGTGTTGTGTGCTGGCTCTAGTGCTGAAAATAAAACTCACAGAATAGGGCATAGGACTAATTAGAAACTTTGAATGGAAAAAGATCATCAAATATAGAAACCTCCTGAATATGCTTCTCTACATGCTGAATATGTTGAAACAGTAGAGAATTTTGTCTTTGAGGCTCATATTTTTACTGCACAGTAGATAAGAACTAGGCTTTCAAATAAATTGACTACTCTTTTTATATGCAAAATGTGTGCTTTTAATTTTTTTAAATTTTTTTTTCTAAACTTCTGCAGTGGTCACCCTTAACAAGTCTCCAATATTTCCACTGGTTCCTTGGATACTGCTCTTGTCATTCAGTATTTATATTACAGTAATAGTTAAGTCATTATGTAAGAGCATTGGCCATCAGGGAGCACATGCCATTAGATTGATGGGAAGCACTTGACAGAGGCACGGTTTTGTCTTGCCCTGCATGAAGGTGCCTCCCATCACTCTGGGGAATGTTGTGTGATAATTTCCTCACCTGGGGCTGGTTCATTTTATCTTGGATCTAGGTTCAATGGGCCTTCGATTTATCCTAGGCAGAAGCCATGGTGCTGTTCTAGCTGATTGAGGCTGGTGGAGGAAGCCTGATGGACATGACCTGGCTTGATGGACAGGGGGCTGTGGAAAGAGGAGGGAGAGGAGGGGTGCGCTTGAGCGTAGAGAAATGCAGTTTGTGAGGAAGGGTCTGTTCTTGGGTTGTAGCAGTCATTTATTAACCAAGGAGCTGCTGTTTGGTTGTACGCTGTAATATGTGGCACTTTGTGGTGTGCCAGCCAGAAGAAATACATTTGGGGAACTGCCATCGTGGGGAATACGTTCTGCTGTTGTTTGGGGTCTGGAGGGATGGATAACCAGGTAAGCCATCTTTAGTAGGATGATGGGCAATCTGTAGTTAAAGACCAGTCAGTGGCAGAAAATGCTAGGGATAGAGTAACAGATCCTGAGCTTTTAAACTGCAAATATTTCTGCAGGAATGCAGACCAAGTCTTTTCTTCCTTTGCAATACATTCCCTAGCAAGGGTAAGAGATCATGGTGTCCTGTAGCTACGTCTTACAGGATGGGAATCTGTACTCTTGATCCGGATATTTGCACACGCACTCACAAGTATGTGCATGAGTAAAATATGTGGTCTTTGCTCCCGTTGCAGTGACTGTGTTGTCTTTCCATCACCAACCAGTAAGAGCATCCCATAGATGTTTGGTGCACCCAGCACAGTGCGAGTGCTTAGATCTTGCAAATAGAGGTGAGGAAGGGGTGGTGTGGATGGGGGCTTGGGTTCAGGGGTGAACCCAGTGGAGATGACTCACTGGGCTCCCCTGATCCAGCATGAGCTGGGGCTGAGGTTGTCAAAAGTGGTGACAGGAGCTGAATATCTGCAAACTCTTAATGCTGAATTAAATAGAGTATCTAAATCATACATTCTAGGCTTATGTCTGTCTGTAAGTAATAAACTTAAAAATTAAGATGGGGAATTCATTATACTAAAGCTATCACCTGTTTCCTGTACTCCATTTTTTCTGGTGACTGATCTTTTCTCCTGTTCTCATCATGCTTGCTACATCTCTGCTGCATGCCAAATAGAGATCAGTGACTTTATTTTTAAATGGGAGCTCCCTATCAGAGCCTGGATTTATTATCCTTCTGCAAAAATCACAGCAGTAACTGCTAGGGAATCAGAACTCCTGGACCAAAACTGTTAACCCTTTTGCCGAACTATCCAACGGAGTTGCTTGATCATCCTCAGTGCCGAGCAGCTACAACCACGTTAAATTATTACAGTTTTGGAGCACTGGGAAATGCTGGTTTGTTTAACGTTGTTACTGGCAGAAGTGGCCTGCTGGATTCTCGCTAGGGAAGGGAGTGCAAACTTCTGCTGAGGAGCTTCTGCATGCTTCAGCTCAGAGATTCAATGTGGGACCACCGATTTTGTCAATCTGCAGCCAGAATGTATTATCTACTGCATAAATCACTATGAAATATGATTTTCACATTTTCAGTGAGGGCTTATTTTCATTCCAGGCTTTAGACTGTGTACCGTAGATCTTAGGGATGAACCTGGCATAATAGGTAAAAGGCCAGAGCAAATGCAAGAAGCCTTTAAAATTCCCCATCCAGCTGCGCCAGGGGAAGGTGGGAGACAGCAGCAGGTCACAACAGCAGCTCTGTGCCGGCATGCCTAGCACGTACCTAGTCCTTTAGGTAGAAGCTTGTGTAACTCCAGTGTTGGATTTTCCATCGAGCTTTGTCTGGTGATACCTACTAACCTCTTTCAGCATGGTTTGCTCTGTGGTGTAGCACAAGCCCAAGGCGTGCACAGGGATGACTGGCAGAGGGCTGGCGGCCTTGCCCGATGGGGATGAGAGATCCCGCTGCGCTCAAAGCAGAGAGAGGTTCAAAGATGGTCCATTGCAGTTATCCCACATCTTTCAGAATGGACAGTGTGTGTTTTTGTGTACCCACCCATTCCTAAAGAGTGCTGTGGTCCTTTATTTCTCCTTCTTTCTTCCCTTTGGGGTTTGTTTTGAAATTGCACTAAATGGGTGTTGATACAATTTTCCTTTCAGTTATATTGAAAATAGCATTTTATCAATGTCAGCTGATTTCTTTTTTAATTGAGCTAAAGTTCACGGAGTGTGACAGGGACGTTACTGGGTAGTATATATTTCACGTTATAATTTAAATTCTGAAGTCTCTGCAATGAAGCACCATTGTCATCTGTTACGCCGCACGCGAAGCGAAGGATGCCATCAGCCTTCTAAGCAGTAAATAACGATCGGTATCCCTCCACCCCTCCACTTACCCCCGCGGAGGTCATGAGAAGGCTGCAGAAACATTTGTACCTGACCTGTTCCCATTAAAGGGAAGGAGCAGGGTAGGTGGGTTGGGCGGAGGCATGGCAGGCACGGCCACACGCCCTCTCAGGGCTCTCTGTAGCCCTGATGAAGAACAGGTGCTGAGCAAATCCACTGCAAAGCCACTCGACATCCAGCAACCCCCGTTACAAATTTCAGGCTCGTAAAACATCAGCTCTGGGGCTTATCTGGACATCACCCTGACTCCCCGCTCACCTCGCGCGCGGTTTTTGCATTTATTTATGTACAGTCAGTTGCCTGATTTGGGATGGGGAAAAAAAAGGTGCAGGGAGGAATCAAATATTTCTACAACACCCTTTATCGTGCATGTTTTGCCTCTGACTGTCTGTACCATGCTGTCTTCTGCAAGCATCTGCCCTGGTGGAAGCCCTGCTATAAGCTCTGGAGGCAGCTGACAGCATGCATTTAAGGGACTTCCCCCCAGCCTCTCCCCCCCACTCCCCACCCCAGCCTGCTATTAACTCGGTTAAAATGTATATGACCATAGAATAAGCCTGGAGCATGGATGAGTAGGAGAGAGGGAGGACCTCAGGGCCAGGCAGTTTACAAACAGGCATCACAGCCACGCTGTCCTTTGCCCCCTCTTACATTTCTTATTACAGTACATTAAAACCCTTTGCTCTGTCAAATTGACAAAGGCAGCTATAAAAGGGGTCCTTTCTAATACACAGTAATATAAACTATGTTTGTACACTTACCACATAATCCCTAATTACTTCCATACTTTTATGTGTGGAGAGCTTTGAGGCTTGCGTTGCTGGATACTTAGTGAATGAAATAAAAATCAGAAATTATTTCTCTATAAGTATGGGGTAGTATGTGGTATGTGGATTAGCTTCTAGGCTGGCGACACGGCTCACATTTCAGAATAAATACACTAAGTGTCATTGATCCACCAAGTGTCAAATAAAAAACTATGACACCAACAAAACTCTCATATGACCCTGACATTCCTCCGGTACTTAAAGCAATTACCTTACTATTTAATAACAATGTTTATAAAATTGCTTTTTGATTGGCTATCATCTATGTCATACCTATGTCAATAATTCCCAGTGAATGCCTGCGTGTGACCTTTAACCTTGCTTTACAAATAATTTCCATTTCATAATAGCAAGAAGACTCTTGGCAGTTGGTAATGAAGTCCTCCCATGAAGACTGCACTGGCTTTTTGGGTTTGCTGCGTGGGGAGGGCATGGCTTCCTCCCTCCCCAAAGGGCTGCAGAGCTGACTCCGTCTCGGCCCATGCAAGACTCCCTGAAATGCAAAAAAGATTGAGCCTGTCGTCTCGGTGGCAGGCACCTCTGTCTAATAACTAATGCCGTGATGTCAAAGCTGCCTGAAGTTTATCACTGTTTCGCTGTTATCCTTGCCCGCAGTAGGTTATCGCAGCTTTGGCATTTTATTTTCTCAGTGTTTTCCCTTCCCCTCTGTATTCCTCCTTTTTAAAGAAGAGATGGAAATAAATGATGCATGATAAACACAACGTAACGCTGTGGTGACATGGAGATGGTAATGAAGCGTCCATGTTACCTGTACCTGTGATGTTTGCCCAAAAGTATATCTCAACAGAGCTTAAAAGTTCTTGAGGTATCTTTTGGCAATTCTTTATTTGCCTAACTTCTGTTGGTGTGATTTCATTATCAGAAGCAGTACCTGCCACATACAGTTGATGCACTGCACTCATCTGTGATTCTCAGTCCCTAAACAGATATGTGGGCAGGTGTGGGTGTGTGAAATGGTTTCAAAGTGTCCATTAGCAGTTCTGCACCTCAAGTTGGTTGCAGATGCCTGCTAGAAGTCACCTTCTCAAACACCATAAAATCAGAATAGCACTGTATACCCCACATGGGTACCTGTTCCCACAATTTCTTTCCATAGAGCCATAGAAAAGCACGTACAATTCCTTATAGAATTCTTAAAAAATACCCAAGCATCTCCTCTGTGCGGGAAAAGGTGAGAGTAACTGTTTCTGAAAGGCGTTTTTCAGAGGGGTGCAGCTGCATTAACAGAGCCTGTTCGTGACTTGACCACATGTGAGACAGAGTGGTCAAAGATCTTGGTAAAAGTTATGGTCATACCTGGCTTGCAGCTGTGCAAACCTAGTGCTTTTCTCCTGGTGGGGAAACCAGGGGAGATGAAAGGCTTACTGAGGATATGTCTAAGGGAGATGCCTTTTGATCCCGTGGAGCCCTGGAGCCAGCCGAGAAGTATCCTCTCTGTTCAGTAAAACGTGCTGTACTTTAACGGCTGGCCCCACTGGGTGCAGAGTGCTGGAAACACCTCTCTCCTTGGGAGGACACTTTCTCTGTAGACAGCTTCACAAAACTTTAGGCAAGTCCTGCATGTGATACAATCTGCACCGAATATCCAGGCATGCCGGAGAAAGGCATCCTGCTCTCTTCCCCCAGGCGTGCGCAACCATCTATAAAATTGTAGCCTTAAAGCTGGTGTAGATAAAGCTCTCTGCTCCTGAGCTGAAGGTACTGATCCCATCTAGACTGTCTGTGGAGGCCGTGATGCAGGGAAAGAGCTCGGTGAGTGCAAGAAACCTTGTGCGGTTTCCCCATCGAACAGCCCCATGGGGAGCTGATAGACAGCTACTGAGGGGGAATGCCTTTGCATGTGACAGTAAAACTGTTTTCTTCTGATTGATATATGGAGCTTGGAAGATCAAAGTTTGGTGTGTGCATGGTAACGTTTCAGTGTGGTATTTTTAGTAACGATCCCCCCAGCACTCAGAAGGGGAGGCAGGCTGCTCTGCACATGTAGGCATGGCAAGGAGAACTTTGTTTTCCATGTACACATCTCCTAAGTGCACGCTGAAAGATGGGGGATATCAAGAATTGCAGAGAGGTAGCGTATGAAGAGAGAAGGAGCAAGCAGGCCAATGTCAAAGGAAGAAGGGCTGAGTTTTAGCTCTTTGCTTGCTTCATTGTGCAACCTTGACCTCCTGTTAATAGATTTTATTTCTGGAATATGCATGTGCTTGCAGATTTGCGCTAAAACATGATGGGTCTCGTGATTCACACCGACTCTGTTTACATTTCCCAGTAGATACATTTTGTTTGTTCGTAGGGGCAAGTACTTCTTCTGATCCTCTTCTGGAAATTTGAGTAGTTGATGAAGCTTTTTCCTCTTCTCAGTTAACTGTTCTCCTAGATTGTCTCCTATTAATATGCCGTGATGTGTTGATGTAAAACACTTAAATATTTCCATATGTAATAAAAGGTCAGGGATATTATTCTTTCATTACCAAGAGTCATATATCAAGTACCTCACAGGAAATTCTACTCTTTAGCAAAATAGGAAGGTAAATATATTGATTACAAGTTATCTGTCAAATTAGCTTGAACCCTTTGTTTAGAGCATGAGGTTTTTCCAATGAGAATGTACAGGAGCCCAACGCATCTCTTCTCATGTATTTTTTTTGGGAGGGTGGGGGGTGATTAGAGGCTGAGATTTTACTGACCTGGCTGCTGTCTTCATCTGCCTTGACAATTACCAAGAGCTGGAGAAGGTCTCTCCTTCCCTCCCCCAGCTGAAGTGCTCTCCCAGCACTGAAGAACTCCATGCTAAACCCCCTCATTCCCTGCTGCTCCCCTTCCCGTGCACGGCCCTGGCTTCCCACAGGAAGTAAACAAGAGCCACTTGGTGCCACATGGTAGTCCCGTTTGGGCTGTAGCCAGTGCTTTCCTTTTACAACTTATTTATAACATTTCTGAAAAGTTACAATTATCTCCGTACATATCAATCAATCATCAAACAGGCTGAAGTTACAGAAATCCAGCCACCTCTGCAAGAGGAGGATGCTACAGCTGTGACATAATTACATTATCAACTTAATTAAGGAAGTGAGCAAAACGAAAAAGAAAACAAAACAGCCAAAGAGAAGGCTAGAGGTGGGAAGGAAAGGTGGGATGGGTAGCATGCAGAGGATGTGTTAAATTTAGCTCTAAGTGGTTTAAAAATGGATCTAACATATCATAAAAGTCCCTGGGTTTTCATCCTGTTCTCCTTGCTTTCTGCATGCTGCTGGGCTGGCAGGGGCTGGGGTGGGCTAACAGGACCCGTGGAAGGTAGTCCAAGCCCTCAGCAAGCTGAGCCAGGCAAAGCATGCGCTAGGACTGATGTGTGTCTTAAATGTGTTTGCGTGTCAGGGCTTCAGGAAATCTGGCTTTGGAGAATAAAGCCTCATCCGCCCTGTTCCCTTTGGAGCTGAAATCCTCCCAGAACTACAGGAGTCCTGGGAGTTCTGGACACACAAGGGCGAAAGACTCAGGCTCCTCATCTGATTGCTCTCACCCAAATATATTAATTGTACAAAACCAGCAGAGCTTTTCATAGGCGGGATGACAAAAGCAGATCACTGCTCAAAGTGTGTCCTTTTTCTTCCGCATTCAATTCCCAGGTACTTTTCTGTATCACAAAGGAGTGGGGGGGAAAAGTCTTGAAATTCTTTACTTGATTTCAGCGTACAACTATGCTTAGTTTAAATGTCACCCATACGTAGAACAGTGGTTGCACCAGAGCAATCATGGCGAGATGTCTAAAGGGGTGTCAGCAAATTGGACAGGGTATAATTTTAGTCAATGTGTTCTTGTCTTATTTTAGTTCAACATCATTTCCCAGTTGCAATTCTTTTGAGTGACACGTGGAATGCAAAACAACATAAAAGGTCTGCCCTGAGGCAGATATGTGTCCATGTTGGACTTTAATTATTCTTTTTGAATCATGTGTAATATGCAAGCCCAATTTCTTGCATAAAAGTCTGATGGAAAAATTGTGTATCACCTGTATAAGTATCTTTGTGAGAGTCCTTGTATTTTTAGAAGCACTGGATTCAGAGAAGGTCCTTATTAGTCCCTGTACTGTGGATTTTTCAGGCGACATTTGGGGAGAAAGCAATTGCTCCCATGGTGTTTTGCAATGACATTTAAATCATTGTTTTTTAAAAAAGGCATTCTTTTATTCATTCAACTGCTGCGTGCTTTAAATAGCACTTCCAACACATGTATAGCGTGCTATACATGCAAGAATTTATTTGAATGTATTCTTTCACTCTGTTGCCTGACACCTGTAAGCTGACCCCGATCTTATTTACATCACTTTTATACCAGCGCAACTCTGACGACCTCATGGAAGCAAATTCTGAGCGAAATCAGAGTCAGATCTTTTCCTTCTAAGAAATAATATTAAACTGGCTTCTTAGGTAGCACTTGGTGTATCATTTTAGATTAACTGATAAAAAATAATGAAAAAGATGTGTGTGAATGAAAATGTAGATCATAATGATGAAATATGTTTTTAATATTTAAAAAAAAAAAAAGAAGAGAGAAGCTGGTGTGAAAGCAAATGAAGGATGTCACTGCATTTTTGCTACAGATTGTTGGCTTAATCCAAAGGCTCTTGAAGTCACTGTGCAGCTTTTGATGTGGACCAGGAAGATCCTGTCAGTGCCTTGGGAGCTGTGTATCAGTCAGGAAAGGTCTAGGTGTGCCCATGCCTTCATGGGGGAAAAAGGCATGAGGAAATGGGAGTGCTGGTCTCTTGCCATGAGGTGATAATGGGCAATCCATAAAGATGAAATTTGACTGATGGGTACTCCAACTCCTTTGAGAACTGCTTTCTCAAAGCTCCTTCGAGAATGTTTTTTTTAAAAGAATAAATAAATCTCAAGCCTAAATATTTAGATAGTCAAAATATAAAAAGTACTGATTGCCCTTTTAGCTGACATTACAGGAACTAAAGCAGAAGGAAGGAGCTCCTGAACGCACTGCTTTCACTGTGGGTTGGATATAAAATGAAATGGCAGCATGTGCGTGGACCAAAAGGTGACTGTGGTGCTTGCCTGGTGTGTCAGGACCCCAGCACAGCCCCGCAAACTTTGCTTTCCCCCTGCGTGCTGTCTTCTCCCCCTTGGCATAATCGTCTTGTTTATTTGGTCACTACAGGGCTGCGTTTTTGGAGGGATATTTCAGTTAGCATAAACTATTTGAAGACTGTTTGGAGAAAAGCACTAACCCATCCCAAAATCGGTGGGATAAAAAGCTCCTTGTTTATGACTGTTACTAGTTTAATCATTTAGATGAGATGAATTTGCACTTCCAGCCCTGAGTGTGCTCTGATTTCCCTGCAAACATGTGTTGTGGGATTTGCTTTGTCTGCGGTGGGAGTCACACAGAGGGAAGGGAAATATTTTCCCCATCTTTTTTTTTTTATTATTATTTTATTATCATACTTTATTATTCTCACAATTTACCCCATGAAAAATGCTTAAGTAGGATAGCTGTTGGATTCTAACGATGAAAGAATACATTGAGTTACCCCACTGCATAAGCAAAACCCAGAAAACAGCAGCTGGAATCAGGGTTTCATTCGGATGATCTGAACCAACGTTATTTCGGCAAGTCCCATTTTCTCCTCAAGCGTTTGGTCCCTGGGATGCATGGAGCTCCCTCGGCCGCAGCCGGGAGGCTCTGCTGGCCGGTAGCCCGCTGACTGGCAGTGACCTTGTGCTAACTGTCTGTCAGAAACGGTCACTCACAATTCATTGGGATGAAAAATAAGCATTTGGTGCCTTTCTTTAGAAACATAATAGACAGCTTTGCTTTCACACCTCCTAATAGCCTTTTTAAAAATAGTTTCTCTAGCAGGATGCTTTTTTAGCGCATGGAGCTTTACACGTCTACATTTTCCAGAATTTATTAGGATTATTTTTATATTGTATATGTTTTTTATCTTAAATTTCCTGATGCCACACTGCGATGCTGCCAGTTTAGCAACTCCAGCTGTTGTGAGTCACGAGGGTAGGCTGTCGGTGGCGACTGGATCACAGAGACGGGAAATTTTATTTGTCAGAGTCAAAGTGTTAACCCTTCGAGGCCGGCTCTTTGAGCACTACCTGTTTGCAAAGACAGCAACCGCGCTGTCCTCGCCCGCAGGCTCAGATGCCTGGGCCGTCTCTGGGCAGCAGAGGTGGGTTGGAGGTGGTGGCGGGACAGGAATGCTCCTCTGTTCACTGGGTGCATTTGGCTTTGGCGGCCACCATGCAGCTGCACGGGGGAAGGGTGCAGAGCAACTTCTCCCGCTGCAGCCCCGAGGCCTTCAAATTCCTCTTGCCCTTCAGGAAAGGAGTGCCTTTTTTACAGGAGCCCAGTGTTATTCAATGGAAAGACAGGAACAATTTTAAGCTTCCAGGTCTGTATAAGCTCTATTGAGAGTGGAAATTAGTTGGGGCTCCCTGTGGCGTATGTGACTATGGAAGCTACAATGCTCATTTGTCCTGCTGAGCAGTTCTTGTGTGTGCTTTACTGGCTGCAGAAGTTATTTTTTATTTTTATTTTTTTTAGGATTGCAAAGATCTCCAGTAGAGAGCTATGTGGTAGAACTGAGAGTTAAATCTAACCCTCACTCATGTGGCATAAAAATATCCTCCCAGAGATAGGTTAGGAAGGGTTAGATGTACACTGAGTTAATGCAGTTGCAGAATAAATTAACTATCTGTTGCAGCCAAGAATCATGAGTCTGCATTTTAGGGTCTTGCGATGGAAAGGGAGAAATAAAATAAAATTTAAAAAATCCCAAAACCCAGGCAGAAAAGCCAATGTATATGCAGATATGCAGACAAACCCCTTCCTCTAAACCCAGATTACTGGCTCTCTGTCTCTGTGACTGAATACACTCTACATGGCTTACCCTTTTTACTTTCTTAGCGCCGCCAGTGAAGCCGGGCAGGTGAGGGTGCCCTGCCTGTGTGTGGGGGCACCCACCACCATCCCCCATCCAGGGATGCTTCAGCTCTGCCTATGGCAGCAGGAGCCCACCAGGAGCCACCCGGGTCCCACTGCCCTCGCAGGGATGGGCTAAAATGTGCCTCGACCCCCCTGGGCACGGTACTGCACAAGGCTGGGGAACCGTGGGGCTTGGTGACCACAGGGCTGTGCGCTCCCAGAACAAAGCCCTGAATTACAGCTTCCTATTGTATGCCAATATAATGTCATTTAAAGTCTCAAACCAGCCAAAAGCTCTTGCAGCCTCACCCTCTCTGCCACCCTGGATACAGAAATAGTCAGATCTTTTTGTTCATGATTAACTGACTTATGCTTAGAAATCATCAATTTAAAACCCATTTCAGGCAAAGTTACTGGAATGTTCTTTGCCACAGACGTGGCAGTATATTTAAATTACCAAAGTCCCCAAAAGGTGCTGAAAATATCCTTAATCATTTTCTGAGGATATAGCAAATTTGGTGCTAATTACGGTTATTTGCATCCCCTTCCCCCTCTAAAAAGGGTCTCGGAGAAGTAGAAGGAAATTTGGATACATAATGTGCGCTGACAGCTCCTACAGTGTGATGGGGAGGGACAATTTGAGACTGTCACAGGGCTATGCTCAGCTTCATAGAGATGGGATTTCTCTACATGCTAAAGTATGAGGAAGGCTAAATAACTCACAGGTGTCAACGGCACCAAAGAATTATGTGTGTCTGACCTATGAGAGAATAAATCTCATTTCCTGCTTAAAGCCACGAGACATCCCTTTAAGCGCAATAAAAATCAAACATTTCCCCCTCCTAATTATCTTTTACAATTTTCTCAAATTTATAAAAACAAGATTTTCCAATTTTTAAATTTTTTTTTTTTTACTGGTAGATTGTGCTCTTTAGTATCATTTTACATAATTTAATACAATTTGTTCCATCCATTGGTTTTCATGGAGATACAAGCTGTTCGTTTGTGAGAAAGCTGGCATAGGAGCGAACATTGGCAAGGAGTCACCTCCAGGAGTTTGTTCAGATTTTGAAGTTGCATGGGGGGCACCGGCCATTTTGAAGGAGATAGATAAACGTTAAGGATGCTGGGTTTTTTTTAGTTTATTTTCAATAATATTTGTTTGATTTATTTTTATTTTAAAGGTAGGGCTGATAGCCTTTCCCTCCCCCCTCTCTTAGACTTTGGCAAAGCAAGTCATTGTTATTTTGTCAGCTGAACAGTGGTCACAGAAAATAATCTAAGCTTAGGAGAGCGGCTTTCTCCGAAGCGTGTGATACCGAACGAACTGAACAGGACACAGGTGCTTCTTAATCATTTGCGCAGAAGGAGAAGTAATGCTGAGCGGATGTGCTGTAATGATTAGCGTGCTAAAGAGGAGAGGCCGTAGGAAGAGAGATCCTCCTTCCTTCTCCCTGTGCCGCCCTTTCTGCCTCCTCCCGAGCACAGTGGGGATGTGGAGGGGACAGTGTGGCCCTTGACCTGTTGGGCCGTCAGGTGTCGGGTACAGCATTCTTGCAGCTGGGATGGGGTAAGGAATTTGCCGAACCCTCTGTCTCCATTTTTGTGGTTGAAGGGGTGAAGGTCTGCACTGGGACTGTACTTGGAGCAGGTCCACACATCCCTCCCTGGATGCGCCAAACCTCTTGGCCATGGTTTGCCACCACCAGAAAGGTCCAAGATGGGGCTTTTGGGCTTGGCAGTCGTGGAGGCAACGTGCCACCACCCTACATTGCTCCTAACAACAGCTCTGTTTTTCCATTGCAGCACGTTAAGTATTTTTAAACTGCATCAAACAAACAAATATTTGTTATCCTAGTGTGGATGCACGTTTTGTGGGGGCTGGCAGCATGAATATGATGTTATGTTTCTGAATATGGAGCTGGAATTGCTGCCTTGCAGGGTCCATGGGGGCTGTGTCAGCTGGATGCTGTACTTGGGTGCTCGGTGAGATGTTCCTGACTTTGCCATATGTTTTTGTAGCACTCGGGTATGGAAGAACCAGTTTGGCTGCTGGCGGTGCATACAGAGAGCATCCGTCTCCATCCCGCGTGCTCCTCAGAAATATTGGGAAGGGGTCATGGAGGATAAAATGCTAAACTGAAAGGACACAGAGCAGCGGAGCTGGCAGGGTGCGGTGATCAGAGTGGGAGGTTAGCCAAGATGCCCGGCTGAAGCCGCTTCCTCCTGAGAACTGTGATGAACACAGATTTTTAATGATTTCAGTTCCCCATGGTTTACACCAGCGTGTAGTGCCCTCCCCCACTGCATTGCTGGGGGCGCCAGGGCAGGACGGCTCATGGCTGCCTTTGGAGGTGCCCCGTCCCCATACCAACCAGACCTGTGTTTTGACAGAGCCAGGTCAAACGGTCCCAAGGCAGGTCCTGATGTCCCGTTACACAAATATTGCTCAGACAATTGAGGAGGATTGCTCAGCTGAATTTTGTTTGGGTACCCATCAGGGTAAAATAGTGTCGAATTCTCAAGTGTTTGCCCTGTGAAGTTGAAATATTGTTTCTCAAAGCCTTGCTGCCATCTTCCAGAATAGTAAGCAAAACGAGCTTTTTGATTTTTTACCTTTGTCATGTTTTGCGGTTGTTTTGTTGTTGTTTTGTTGGGGTTTTTTACGAGCCCTGGCACTTCTGACTGCTTGCAGGGAAGCTCATTTGCAGCCCCAAAGCAAAAGCCTGTCTTGAGTCCCACACGTACAGAATGATACATGAGTGCAAAGCCTCCTGCAGGAAGAAGTCCTCCAAAGCGGAAAACCCCAAGAATATTCTGTGCTTAAATAGCAGCTCCCTATTCTGCATAGCAGTAATCTTTTTGTTTGTTTGCTTATTTTTTCTCCCTTCCCCTGAACCTCATTTCTATCAGTTCTGCCACTGACATTTAACCACCAGCCTGATTCTGGGACCCTCCTCTCAAACCCGGTGCAGAGCATGCGGTGCCTCAGTGGCCCTGTTGATCTGATACCTTGTGCAGTCAGGAAAGCTTTCCTTTCTTCTGTTCCCTGGTTTTGGTGCTTTTTGTAACCCTATCAAAGCAACCATGAGCCTTGTTCTCTCCTCTCCCCGGCCATCTGCTTGAAGCATCTGGTAATCAGGTGCAAGCCCCCACATCCAGAGCATTCATGCTTAAATTTGCAGCTACCTTGCCACCCACATTGGCTTTTGTTATACTGCCAAGATGTACCTCTTTGTGTACTTGATATGAGAGAGACTTAAATTCCACCATCAGCCCACTGAAATTGTGATGGGCCAGGGTGACATTATCACCTTTGAACATAGATATGTATCAGCCCTCTCCCATTTTTCTCTGCTAGAGTCTCCAGCTAATCTCTGCTCCTATTGCTCATCGTACCCAATCCATGTGTGCACTGTGAAGGTATGGCTCAGAGTTGCAAATAATTACTCAAAGAAATATCTCGGTCTAAAACATGATGATGCTTAATGTGCACTTGTCATTTCAGGGATTCTTCTTATAACGCTTTTTCCGTCTGAGTAATCTCTGTGTATGTGTCTCCATATAAGAGACAAATAGAGTCATTGTTCTGCTCCATCTTTTAATTCCATATCTGTATTTTAGGGACGTTGTTGCCTTCCCAACAGACTGGCTAAGTATTACAAACTGCCAAGTTTTGGCTTTGGGAAGTGCCCATTGAGCTTAAGAGCAGACAAATAATTTTGTCAGAAACATCGAAGCCAATGACCTTGAGCACTGTGCCCTGTCCCTTACAAAAGGATCCCAACAGGAGAAAAGCTCCACTGCTTCTGGCTTGCATTTCTGCAGCCATAGACTTGAAAAAAGAAAAAAAACCACCTGGACTTCCGATTTTTCAGTGCCACATCATCTTACTGCGTGTTTGATCTGTGATCGCAGAAACAACAAACTGAAACCCTTCATTGTCAAAGGTGGTGGAGATGCAAGGTCTTTGCTAGATCCTGTGTTTGGATGGAAAGAATGCCCATCTGTTTGAGCAGGACTGGGCTGGTGATGTGATAGGGGTCACAGGTATAAGACCCAGGCTGAGGTGAGCCCTGGTTGCAGAGCTGCCCAGTCTGGTGCTCCACTCACCAGACCCCTACCACCTATGACAGCATCTTGTAGACCGGGCAAAACCAGGAACCTGCTCTAGCAGACACAGGGAATTCCACAGCTTGTTTTTTTCTGGCCTCTGAGAATCACCTGTGATGGGCTTGGGACATGCCCTGCCATGTCCTCAGTGGGCTCTGCCAGTCAAAGCTCAAGCTTGCTGCCCCGTGCTGGCACATCAGCTAAAATGTGCCAAGTTTGGTGCTGCAGTTCCCAGCAAATATGCTGTATCGTTGATTTGATGATCCCAAGGTGCTGACTGCATAGTCTAGTGAGAAATGTGCTTGGGAAAGGCATGGAGAGTGGTGGCAAAGAAGAACAGTTCCAGAGCGATCCTCTAAATCAGTCTTACGGTACAAATATTTTCCTACAGTGGTGGAAGTGAGACAGTAAAACACCAAATAAAAGTGGCAACCATCTTTCATTACTTACTGCAATCGATGTTGTGATGTTCTTGGTATATGCATCTATATTTTTTTTAGTTCCCAGACTGCTTATTTACTTTTGGCATCTTCCATTACACATTTTTAAAAATTAAAATATTAAAATAAAATAAAAATATTAAAAATAAAAGCTAGAAATTGCTATATGCTTTTTTTTTAAGGTTTATGGTTGATTAAGAAACAGCTTTCTTTGGCATAATTGTTCAGTGAAGTTATAGTCTTTTATTCATAAGGATTGTTTCTCAGTGTTTGAAAAAAATGTCACTGTTAAAGAAGAAACCTACAGCATATTTGCTTAAAACATGCGACATTTCAGTGACTAATTCCTTTGAATTATATTAAAGATATTAAAGGTTTATTAAAATAACTGTTATTTTTGGACCTGTTTGGTCTAGGGGTTTTTTAGGCTTTTTTTTTGTTCCGTGATTCCTCCCTGGCCCTCCAAATGTGAACTTGAGATATTTGTATACACGAGCGGGACGTGTTACATCCATGTGTGATTCCTCATGTTCAGCACGGCATCGTCACCCATGCTGCTGTCTGTAAATGCACCTGCACTTACAGATTGCCCAGATATCGCTGCGGCTGTTTGCATACGTGATTTTCACAGAATGTAAGAGAAAACAGTAAGTGCATTAAATAAGGCTTCACGGTATTTTTTTCACAGAAAGCTCTGGAAAAATCTTTATTAGTTATTGCAGAAGTCAGAAATAAATCTTCAGGGACGTTTCCATGAATGGGTAAAACAGAGGAGTATTTAGAAGAGGACTTATTGGCTTGAGTCATGAAGCTGGCTCTCTCTGAGTGTTGTGCTGTAAGTTTACTGGGAAAAGTTTGACAGCAATTTAATTTTCATTGACAAATACTGTCATAATATTGAGGGAAACTGTATCAACAGTAGTGGTCGATGCTCAACCAGTCATATGGACTGGACGAGCTTACCATATGCTTAACTACAAACTTCTCTTGGAAAGCTCCTTTAAAACACTTGACAAGCTTAAGATACTAGTCAGTAATGAGCTTGAACAGAGCATGTGAAGTTTTACGTTTTATATAGAAAATGGATTAGTGTTTATGTGTTTCCTGTACAGAAGAGATTTGTATGCTGGTATCTGTGTTGCTACAATGCCTGCGTGCGTTTCTGTAGCCTGGGGTTTCACCTCGTCAAAGGAAATTTAAAAGTGAAACTGAAAAAAAAGATCCAAACCCCAGTAAAGAAAACCAAACCCAAATAGGATTTCTTTCTTCTGCACAGTGTTCACGTGAGCACCTTTTCATTTGTGTTGCACATACAGTGTTTGAATTTTCAGTTTCTGGTAGTAACGGGAATGCCAAAAAAACACCAACCGAGGCATACACACACCCACCCCCCCATATTAGCATGATAATTATTACAGCCGGTGATAGGTCCAGGCTTTCGTTAATGTGCAGCATTACTACTTTCTCCTGGCAATGAACCTTTGAGCTTGATCACTGCCTTTAGTGTTGTTTACTGTGAACCTACAGATTTCTGTCTTTTAATTTCACACAGCCTCTGAGTATTTGAGCTGGTGTCTGTCTGCCTGATGGCAGGATCAAATCAGGAATCCAAAGATGCAAATGCTTCATCTCGCATCTCAATGTCATTTTGTGGGTCTTATTGTACCCACAATTCAGAAGTCTTGGTCTAAGCGTGTCCTGTTCCCCCTCTCACCCCTTAGCAATATACTGTGGCAAATCCCCTCTCATCTACTATGGCACACTGATTTCGGCTCCTGCGCTTTTTGTCTCTCTCTTTTTCTTTTTTTTTTTCTTTCCCTCCCCCTTTTTTTTTTAATGCATTTGTTCACACACTCATAGACACACATACGCATACGTATATATATGCTTGTGTGTATTAAATGTATTTTTGACTGTGGCCAAATACTGCACCAGGTTAGAGACTCACTTGGATAATTCAAACAGAAGTCTGACCTGATTCTGTCTTAATTTGCTATGTTTTGTTAGCATTGAGCCATTTGTAATTTAGTTACATGTAGAGTAGTTCAGTGATGAGCAAGTTTAAACAATATGGAAGGCATAATGTATGCTTACATGAAAAGCATACGCAGCCTTTCATTGCACTTTGTACTCAGGAATCATTCTCTTTTTTCAGTTTCACTGTGCTTTCCTCTCTGAAAAGTAACTCTCCTCATTAGAAAGAATTAAAAAGTAGCTTTAAAAATATTAACAGAAACCAGCAGTTTCTGTGGATGGTTCAGCCATGGCACGTTTCCTTCATGTAAATATTTTGGAAATCGGTTTCATTGCCAAGGTTTGGCATTTTAAAGATATTTCTTGTATAACAAAAGTAGAATGAAACCTGACTTGGATCCCTTTACCCCTCTGTAAATCAGACTCCTGAAATGGCACTTTTACAGATTAGATCAGAATCGAGTTTGTGGGTTTTTTGTTGGCGCGTTGGTCAAATCTCTTGCCACTGAGTATAGTAACTGCCCTTTATTTTCCAGGCAAAAGGAATGGATGATCCCTCAGTTTGCTCAAGTCATTGCTCTTGCCCCCTATTCATCACTATTAAATTTTATTTCCTGTCTACAACCAGGATTTAGACTGCTTGGCCTCAAATTAGATGGGTCTAGATGGTACCATCTGCTGAATGCTCAACAGCTATTAAGATTCTTAGTTTTTTAGCGTGTTTTTTTAATGTATTCATCTGACAAGGAAAAGAAAGCAAAAATGGTGTCCAGCATTATTAATTTTATCAGCTTGGCAACCAAAGCATACTGGCATGGGTACATTCCTTGTAGTAAGTGCCTGAGAGTACAAGTGTAAAGACAGCTTTGAAGCTTGCCATGAGATCCTGTTTTATTAGCAGAGATGTGTGAACCCACCTGCCACTGGCTGGAAATGTTAAAAAATCGTAACTTGGTGGCCTGAGGTGGCCAAAACAGCAACTGTTGTAATGGTGTGTTGGCCACGGTCTCCTGGCGTGGCATGTCGCCCCTCTGGTTTGTCTCAGAAATACTCGTTATCTCTTGGTATTGCATCCCTCAGCTTTACCCGATCACCACTTTAACAGTGAAGATGTAAAATTGCTTTAAAGAAATGTAAAGGGCCAGGCCACAGAGAGGCAGGTGCCCACGGGTGCCCAACCACGCCACTGCCCTTCAGGTACCCCGCTGCCAGCACCCCTCCAGTGTGAGCAAAGCCTCAGCTGCTGCGCTGCAACCTCACTATATGGACACCTCCCGTTCTGTTCAGCGCTGCCCTTAATCACCAATGTGGCATGCAAGAAAAAGTCCCACCATTTCCCTTTGTCCACTGCTAATGCAAGAGCAGTTCTTCCAAAGAAACCCATAGGACCTTGCTCCTCAACACTGCCAGCCCGGTGTGTCACCACCAGGTTTTTATTCATCCTGCTTGAAGAGAAGCATTTATCAGCTGGTTTTGAAACCTCATTTTGCATTTAAAAGTGCAATAATTGGACAAAAGACAATGCTGGTATATGGGTTGGGGTGGTTTATTTTAAGAAAAAAAGCCAAAGGAAGATAATCTTAGGTAGGGGGCTAAATGACTGTGGGAATTTGTTCTTAGATGGAATGAGTCCAAACGCTATCGTCAAGATCTGGGCTGTTTTGGGTGCTTTTCAAGCACTGATATGATCAAACACCCGGTTGAGAGTGGCTGCTTTAAACTCAACAAAACGAACCCAGGGATTCACTGAGGGTGAATCCAAAATTGTGTCTGGAGCTTTGTGCCTCCTTTTTAACAAGACCTTTTCTGTGTTCACTTTTTAAATGATGACACCATACTGGGGGTTGTCGTTCAACAGATTGTTAGTTCTTTTAACAATTTGTTCAATGGAGGAGGAGGAGGAGGGAGTAGAAGCAGCTATATTTGTCACTACTGTTGTTCAGTAGAATAATTGATTTTTCCAGTTTGGCAACCAATTCCCATTTTCTGCTGCTTTATTATTTCCCCCCTCCCTTCATGTCTTGAACAAAAGACACTTTTCCCTTCCAGTTCTTAGTAGCAATTTGCAGCCTCAGCTTTCTTGGTCGAGGAAACTGGGTCCAAGAAAGAACTAGTGATTTGCTTACTGGCTTTCGGGGCAGCACCCACGGATCGAGCCTCACTGCAGCTTTGGTGCTGGTCCAGCTGGAGGAGTCACCTCCTCAAAGCTTCCCTGCTGTTTGAGGATCCCCGCCTTTCTACGCTGTTACGTAGGACTTCTTTTTACTCCGTAACCTTAGCAATTGTTTTGCAAGAATTCCCTCTATTTTTTTCTTTGTTCTTTTTTGTTTTCTGTTTTATGGAAGGGCATGGAGGTATTGCATCCTCCAGGAAGATCTTCATGCTGCCTATGTTTGTCACAGCAGACAAACTGTCAATGCCTTGGTCTTCTAGCTGAAAGGCTCCATGCTTTGATGACACTTGGTTTTGGCTGGAGCAGCAACCACTGCCAGTCCAAGAGTCAGCCAGAGGAAATTCTCTGAGTGGAGGGGTGGTGTTTCATGTTCTTGCAAGCATTGATAATCTAAACAAGCTTTTTAGTAATTTCATTAATTCTTCATTCTTTTTTCTTTCTCTTTATACCTGCTCATCTATCAATAAGAGCTACAGGGATTGGATGTAGCTACTCCTGAGTCAGGTGTATGAGGGACTTGCATTGCACAATACCAAGGGTCCCCACTCTGCATCACACTACACCAAAAATGCTTCTCAGTCTCTCATCTGAGGCACCCAGCAACATCTTGCAGGGATGAATGTAGCCACATTCTGCTGAACATATTCCTTGGAGCCCCATTAGCTTTTGGTATTCGGGCTAAATACCTAAAGGGCCGGTTTTAAGATCTGATCTGAGGTGGTTGCACCGAGTGCCCCAGTCTCACCCTCACTGTGCCACCCAGTTCCTCACACTGGTGTGGAGCACGAAAGCTCAGGCAGCTAGATGCAGCACCACATGCTGATGGTGCGGGGTCAAGGGAGCGGCAGTCAGCCATAAACTGCCCCGCAGCCAAAAGGGAAACTGCACGGGGCGGTGTCTGTCAGCCCATGCAAGGCTGGGGTCATGGCCAGGCTAGCATCTCATCCCTCATAACTGTCCCATATTCCCTCCCATCAGAGTTGTGTGCTGGAAATGGCTGCACTGAGGAGCGCTGGAGTAGATGATGCAAATGCCATGCCTCTATTAGAGCAAGATCCTTTTCCTTTTTTTAATTATTTTTAATTATTATTAACTTAAGAATTATCCCAGCTGGAGGCAGCACTCCATGTAGTATACTGGCTAGAAGATTATATATATATTTATTTTTTTAATTTTTTTTTTTTTAAATCTCTTTTTGGAGGTGGGAGCTGGTTCTCCGGACTTGTGCCTTTGGTCCCTGTAGCACCCAGGTGTGCCTGCCTGGGGAAGCGGCTTGCTGGCCCGCAGCATATGGGAGCATTGTGCTTCTGCTCTGGGGAACTTGTGCATATATTTGCTGCCAAATTTTGAAAGCCCTTTTAATGTAAACACATACAACCTTCTCCAAAAAAGGCCTTAAAGCTCCAGTACAGAACTATATTTGCATGTTAAACTTAAAAACATATTTAATGCATTACCAGTAATTGATTTAATGTATAAGTAAACTAACTATGCATAAATTAGTAAAATACTTCCAAGAGAAAAGTGCAATAATTGCCCTGATTTGAGTGAATGAAGTGGTTAAGGCTTCTATTTACTAGCTTTATTAAGCATAAATGTCTAATGTTTAAACTTCAGCAATTTCTTCAGTACCAGCCCTCTAAGTATTAAAAAACATGACTGAATTTTGCAAGTTACTGTACTTTGTGGAAGGCTTTTTCCAAAGTTTCAAAAGTCAAATAAAATAATTTTTTTTAAAGTCCTTTTTTTTTCCTCTCCTTTTTCAATTATTGCAAATTGGGTATAATAATCTTGGCTAGTTTGGGTATTAGAAAGGTGAGCGTACATCATTAGCAACTGGATTTTATGAACATTTTTTTAATATTATGTAATATTTAAATTTATGGTTTTTTTTTTTTTACTTTTTCAATTTTACATGTAGTAATTAATTTTGTCTTACTGACAGATGATTCTCAATGACTGATTTTCAAGAAAAAACCCAGACAGGTATTTTAACCATTTGTTTTCATTCTGGACACCTTGCATTCATGGGTCTGGTTGTAATTAAGGGGCACTGTGCTAGGCTCTGTTGTAAATTAAAGTTTAGTGCTATTTATACGAGTTCCCATGGACATTCCTTCATGATAATCTCTTTCTGGATGAGCAGTGGGGATGTAGGGTGAGGAGACGCCTTCTTTGCCTGGGACACAATGTACCTGTGCTGCGTATTCCCCCAAACCACCCCCTTCTGATTTCTGGGCAGCCAGGGATGGAGCATACTGGCAGGCAGCAACACCCCCACCTTCCCTCTTCTCCCTGCAAGAGTCCCAGAAGCTACCTTGTGTCCCAGCGTGAAGTAGCAGGTGATGTTTGGGTGCAGAATGGGAGAGACGTAGCTTGTGTCCTGTCAGGATTAGGAGGGAGGGAGGGAGGGAGGAAGGGGCACGGGGCAGCCAGGGCACAGCATCGGTAGCACAGGGCTCTTCTCATGCTGATCTGGTGTCACAAACTTACCCCTGTCTCCCTCCTTCGCCATCTCTATCCTCACTACTGATCCACCCCTGGGTCCTGCAATCTATGTGTCTCTACTGCTTGTGGAGGGTGACAGCAGCGGTGGCATCTCTCGGGACTTCCACTGCAGAGGCACTGTCTGTAAGGCCGTGCCACGAAGGAACCTGCCCAGGCTATGTGGAGAGAAGTCCTTTCTCCACGCAGGGGCTGGTTCAGCTGCCGCTCACTGGACTTTGTGCGCACAGTCAGGGCCCTGTAGCTCAGAATTACAGCTAGCAGTCTGTGCCTATGTAGTGCCAAGCCTCCGGGGCAGTTTTAGGGGGGGTCTTGTATTTTAACTGAATAAGTAACTGAAAGGCTCAGGCTTGCTTGAAATCAGTGAGATTTCAGCTCGCCACTGACTTGAGGAAGGTTTGGATTGCAAGCAAATCTGAAAATTTGTAGCATTGGGAGTGTGGGATTGTTGTTGTTGGTTGTTTTTATTTGTCGCATGTTTGCAGGTTTTATGGTGGTGGTATTTTGGTCTGGTTTGTTTTTTAAATATCTGCCACGAACCTCATGTTGTTGCATCTTTTCCTGGCTCGTTTTCCACCTGGCTGGTTTTTCACCCTCCTCTCCTGCCCTCTGGCCCCATATGGAAGGCAAGCCCTGCTTGTCTGCCTGCGTCTTCTTATAGTTGGTTCCAGCAGAGATGATCTTTTGCAAGGTACCGCTCCCTGCCTGGAATCCTTAAGCCATTAGAAGGGCCACTGATGGGCAATTGTAGGGGATGTCCTCCATAGCGGGCCTGTGCTTTCCCTCATTGTAAGAAAGACATTGTGGTCCTGGAGCATGTACAGAGAAGGGCAACCAGGTTGGTGAAGGGTCTAGAGGGCAAGTCTTATCAGGAGAGGCTGAGGAAACTGGGGTTGTTTAGCCTGGAGCAGAGGAGGCTGAGGGGAGACCTTATTGCTGCTTACAATTACCTGAAAGGAGTTTCTAGAGAGGTGGGTACTGATCTCTTCACCCAAGCAGCAAGTGATAGGATGAGGGGGAATGGATTCAGTCTGGGCATGGGCAGACATTAGGAAAAAATTCTTCACCAAAAGGGTTATCAGGCACTGGAACAGGCTGCACACTGAGGCAGTGAGTCACTATCCCTGGATGTGTTTAAAAGATGGGTAGACGAGGTGCTCAGGGATATGGTTTAGTAGAGGACAGGTATGGTTGGACTTGATGATCTCAAAGGTCTTTTCCAACCTAGTCATTCTGTGATTCTCTTGGATCGGTGCTGTTCTGCTGAAAACATTCAAGGATAAAAACACATTTCGGTGTAGGCAATAAGGGCTGTACTGTCAGTTACAGACAGCTGTAGATACTGGCCTATCACTTGTGCTGGGGCTGTACTGTTGCAAGTAAATCCCATGTGTTTCTGTGGTAATTTGAGCAATAGAATTTGCAGAGTTGTATCTCTAGTAACTTCATGCCGGGTTCATAAGGCCTATGACGATGGAAAGAACGTCATCAAGAGTATTCCCTTAAGACCCATTTCTGTGATACATCTTTGCAGGGAAAAATAATAACCCCCCCCCCAAACCAGATGAAGTGAGTTCAGTGTGATCACAGACCTGCAGAGGCAGCCAGGCAGTGGAGCCCCTCTGCAGCCCAAGGGTACTGGGGGGTCCTCCGTGCCTCCTCTGGCTCACATGCACCTCTCAGTTATTTCCCTTTATATGCTATGTGCATGAAAATTTGCAGAGTTGTGCTAGCTTATGTTGCATACCTGGCCCACAAGACAAATGTAATAGTCTTTATTTTAATATTTCAATTGAATAGCAGCTCACATCGTTTTAAAGTACTGAAGGAGGAAAAGCCAGGGACATCGTCTCACTGTTTGTCTTTTCTTCTGAATGAATCACAGTGTAATATTTTTCCACAGGTTGCTAATGCGCTGCTCTGGGTTGCGTGTGACATTGACTATCATCTCTGTGTGAAGAAATTCCACTTGAATTCCATTAGTGCCTGCTTTTCCTTAGCTTCAGCTTGTGCCCACTTGTTGTTAGATATGGCTGTAACTCGAGGCTACTTCAGCAGTTGTGTGCTCCCTACCTCTGCTTCGAGAGAACACTGGTCTGGGATTGTTTTGTCGCTCAGGTTTTTGGAAGTTCTGTACACAGCTCATGATAAAGATAGCCCAAGTTAGGGTATGGTCTTCCAAATATTTCCTCGTTATCCTGTTACACACTGATGATTTTGCACAGTTTAGTCAGTGTCTTGATTTGGAAATTCCAGAAATATCTCTGCTGCTTTTTATGCTGATAGGTCCTAGGCTTAAGATTGTCTTTTTTTTACTTTAATTTCTAATTATTCACCGCGCTTCTGCCCCTTTCGTGTCTGCTAAGGAGAACGGCAAGTTGTGCCTGCCTTTTGTTCTTACCACAATATTACTTGACATTTTTTCTTTATTGAATCGCATCCCATCACTTTCCCTGCTCACTAAAAGGCAGGCTGGATTTTTTTATTTATATATTGCCCCTTCATTCGTATTGTCTGCGGCTTCCCCTCCATTTTCTACTTTGAATAAATTTCATCCTGGTTTTGCATGCCATTGAAATAGAAGCAGAATAAAATCAGCTTTGCTAGTGATCTTTGGGACAGAGCAGCTATCGCCTCCCATCACTCTTCCCTCCTGATGTTAGCATGCAGAGCGCTGTGCCCCCATGCACTGTCCGGTTCGTTATGCATTATTTAGCTCACCCTCTTGTCAGAACTCACGCCGTTGCAGCCTGCTAGGGGATCGTACGGCATTAGCTTTCATACAGTCCACGTAAATCATGTTCACAGCTTCCTTCAGTTCTTTCAGAGGGTTTTTTGGGGGGTATTTTTGTTCCAAATATTCTATTAGTTTTGTTACGTATGATCTCCCTTTTGTGAATCCATGCTGAATATCTTTAATTAAATCATAACTTTCCCTATTTTGTCCCTGATTAGTGTTTCCAATATCTTCCCCACTGCTGAAATCAAGCTGACTGGTGTTTAATTTCCTTGATCTTCCTGGAGCTGTTATTATATATAGGTGTTACATTAGTCCTCCCATCCACGGGTACCTCCTCTGCTCCCAAAGATGTTTTGGAGATATTTCCTAAAGTGTCCCCTTCCTTCAGCCTTTTCCTTCCACATTCTGGCAGGCACTCCAGCTTCAGTAACTTGTTTTGGACTTGGTTGAAGAAGTATGTTTTTACAGCTTCACCTTCATTTTGTTTATGCATCTTTCTCATCTGTGGTAGCTGCTTCATACGCCAGTGCTTGCAGCTGCCTTGTCAGTAGATATCCTGCACAATGCCCCAGTTGGTTGGTTTGCTTGCATGTGGTTTTGGGTGGCATCATGCCATCTTCCCCATGTGCATCCCGGTCTGCAATCAACCAAGAAACCATGTTTGGTGGTTGGAGGGTGAGGCCAGTGTCCTGTGCCCAGACCATCGTCTCTCCTCAGTCTGAGACCTCCCGCTTGTTTTTTTGATTCCCCAAGAAAGGGGTTGCTTCGTTGACCCTTCAGGTATTTTTATCAGGGCGCCTGTGTATTTTCTGCTGATAGGAACTCATGTTTGAACACTTGCCATTTCTGCATGGAGTTGTTTCCTCTGCTCCTGTATTCCATTCAGGGCTGCTCCTCCTCTCTCTGAAGTCAGCTGGGAGTTTTGCCATTGCCTTCCTCGAGAGCAGCAGCGAGCCTGCGACTCACTGACACTTTAAGCACGTTCTCAAAAATTAACCCTGCTGAAACTGAACATCAATATCGAGCTTTGTGTTTTAGTTGTAAATCCAGCTCTAACTCCTTGAATGCTGCTTCTGTCTGAAGGATGGCTACTATGAAGAAGCCCATTAATTTTAATGTAACGCTCCATAGTTAGATTTGGGTCATAACATTTCCACTGTTGCGGCTGCAACAACATCAATAGAAAACTCAGGTATCCTAGACACTGCATAGGATTCTCCAAAATCTGTTTGTCCTTCTTCCCTATTACTGGGAATTTGCACCTGTGCAAAAACTACTCACACAATGTTTAAATCTTTGTAAGAAAAAAAGATGCAATTGAGTGACAAGAGGAAAGAAGCATGAAAATAATGTTAAGTACAGGTTTGGGGGGAATTTTGTTGGTTTGGTCTGGTTTAGTTGGGGATTTTTTTAAGAGTAGCATGAAAACTTTTCTTTTACGTTTCCCTTGTTAATAATGCTGAGAGTCACATTCCTCTGTCCCCACAAACCATGGTGGAAATGAGCCCACAGGACCCGTGACTTCAACCAGAAAATTGCTGCTCTGTCCTTAGCTCACCCCACTGTGATGAAGGCTGGTACCACATATGGTATGTAAGCTCACACTTACTTCTCCGAGACCATGGAAACCCGAGTATGATGGAATACATCAGGGATGGAGTGGCAGCCTTGATTGCGAATATTTTTTTGCTAAAGTCAGACACTGAATGTTACTGTAATGACATTTTATATCTTTCCTGCTCTATTCTAGCCGAGAGAGCCACAGGTGTTCCACTGGAATTACTCACACATTTATAGAATTGGACATTCTGTCATTAAATGGACTTAAAACTAAAAAGCCTTTGTCTGTGAAAGGTGACCAATAGAAAGGGACTTTGGATTATCTGATATCCCATAACTTAATCATATGGCTCTTAAGAGTAGGGCATAAGCAGCTGTGTCTCGCTAATATGCATGCAATATGTGTAAAGTGATATGCTTTAATTCTAAACTTGTTTTTAGCAGGAAGAAAAAAGCATTTAGATGAGGAACATTAAGATTCGGCATTAACCATTTTTTTCCTCGGGGCAAAATTATTCATCACCTGATATTTATTAGGGCAACATTTTTATTTTATTGCTCTGTACTGTAAAGCGTCTTTCCAAACATTCTCAAAGTTGCGCGGGGAAAGTTTTATAGGCAGATTTGCAGGCAGTGTTTAAAGGGGTTTTCAAACTAAATGAATTTGAGAAAGACATTTTCCTTTTCCTAAATAGCAATGCCGTCAGATCTCACAGTGGAAATAACTGAGAGAAGCAGTCGTTTAATTTATTATTTAATTTTAATTTTTATCCATCCTCCCACATTATATAAGCTTGATTTCTATATTGTAGCCTTAATTGTTAGTTTGCATTGGTTTAATCTCTCTTATTTAAGTATGTTTGCTTTAATAATATTAAAAAAAACTAAGACAAAGAAACTGTAGATTAGAGACTTTATTTTCAGGGTAAAATGATACGGATAAGTGAGCGTCAACTGACCAGAAATTATTTGCTTCTGTCTGTTAGACACGTAATGGAGTCATTTAACTAGTCAAATTAGGAGCTGTAGAAATGCACCATGCTTCATTACTGAGTTCGAATGGGCACCATTTTACATTTACGTCAAAAATTATCTCACAGCAAATTAATGTTTCCATTGTGCGGCGGGCGGGCCGCGCGGCGCCAGCACCACCTAGAGGCCGCGGCGCGGGCGGCGCGGGAGCGGCTCGCGCCAAGCGCCCCGAGGAGCAGGCCGCCCTCAGGAAGAAGCGAAGCGCCTCACGCAGAGCCCCTGCCCTCCCCCCAGAAGAGCCCCTGCCTCCCCCCCCCCCCCCAAAAAACAGCCTCGCCAGCTTTCTGGCTTTGCTCCCTTTAAGCTTCGCCCGCCCCGCGGCATCCCCGCGTTAGGGCCGCTCACACTTGCGGGGGTTCCCTGCACGGTTCTGGCCGGCTCCTCTCTAAAATCCTCTGGCACCGCTTGTGTGTTTCTAATGCACGAAGGTGCTGTTAAAAGTCAGAGTATCGCGTGAAAAAGATGCAGAGAATGAGGTCCCTGGCCAGCTGGGAAGAACTTCCAGGAAACGTTACGGAGGATCTTTCTTCTGTGAGATTTCCTGAAAGACCACAGAGAAAGAAGGACGTTATTATTTAGTGAATTACATACTTATCTGACAAATGGAAAGAGCTAGTGCCTTCGAGTGTAGAAAAGAAGGCAAGAGTGAGACAGCAGTGGATAAACTTCCAGCTTGAAAAAGTTATAGCAGTGAATAGCTGTGATGCACGAACTTTAAACCAGTAACACTGAAAACTAGCAGCAATAATATAAACTGGATGGTGACTGTGGTAAGCTGTTTAAAACACAGAGTAGTTTTGGGTGCTAGACATTAATTTTCCCAAGGGGGTATTTGCCAAACAGGAGGTAGAATAAAATCTAGTAAAATCCCAATAAAATCTAACTTCTCTGGGCAGGAGATGCTCATCATAGTGGGACCCAGCCTCACCCTGGCAGCTTTTCCAGCAGTGCCAGGGCATAGCGGGCACTCCTGGCATCAGACAGCTAGATGACTTGCAAGGCAGGAAATATTCATACCAAAGTGTTTCATGATGAAAGACCGCGGAGGCTAAGTGCCCTTGGCTGCCTGGTTTAGTGTTTCAGTACAACCCCTGGGATTCGGGGCCGGGGGGAGGGAGTGGGGGGAAAGGAAAAAGAAAAAAAGTGTGTGCGGGGAATGACCAGGAGAAGTTAGAAGTGGCTAGTGAGACCTGACACAGCATTGCTACAGCAGGCACCATGCGGGAGAGTCCTGAGCCCTCCCAGCCTGGTGGTGGCTTTTAGGTGAGCAGTCCTCAGCTCCTGCCCGCTAACCATGGCCTGGGAAGCCTCAGCGGAGCAGAAAGCCAGGACAGACCATCATGGGCACCCAGTCCAGCCTTCTACCTGTGTGGGCCAAAAAGCATCCCCCAGACATTCCTTCAGGGAAGGGGTTCTCTTGCACATGCCGATGCACAGCACCTGTGAGCCGAGATTTGCAGGATTTGAGCCTCGGATATGATCCGCATTCAATATATTTTATAAATTGACCAGAATATCTAAACATGTTTTCCAATCTTATTAAATGTTGTGCGTGCATAACTGAATTAATTCTCCGTATTAATATTCTTAGAAGACATTTATAGAACAAAACAAAAACATCCACAAAGTATTTTGACACAAAGCACAGGAGCTGGAGACAAAGATGAGCTGAGAGGGGGAAGTGGACCAGAATTCATTTAGTATTACACTTATCTCTGGAGCAAATGATCACTCATTAATTAAAATGCTGCTGCCAATTGTAGTTGGAAGACAAAAATTCTTCATAATTGTGTCAAGTGTGTAATTTTTGTTAGTATACTATTATTTTTCAAATTTCAATGAGATGCTCTTCAGGATCCTTTTGAAAAATCAAATAATTGCTTGTGATATTATTTCATGGCCAAGTATAGTGTCTTAAATACGTACTGTGCTCTAAGTTCAAGAATTTGACAGTGACTTTAGGGCCATGGTTATGATAATGCCGAATTGGTAGACGATAGAACATGCCTGTGAGCAAGTTTTCTTTTGTTCTAGACAAAGCTTTTTTTTTTTCCTTCTTCCTTTTTTTTTTTTTTAATGGCTTAAGCTCATTGCAGAAAAGGATTTCTTTGAAACAGCAAAGAAAAAATGTTAAGAGCCTTGCTTACAAGTACCCTGGTATTTTCTTCTTTTTTTAACTGTTGAAGCACTTTCCCTATTATCATGAATCTTGTCTGCTGAGATAGTTCAGCCTTCATGTTATGTTTACCAAGGCCAGACTAGAGGATCAAATAATTTATAACCATTCCTGTTGGGTTTTATGTAATAACTTTGGAACTCATATAAAGTAATGATCCACAAACTCTTTTAATGTTCATTATAAAATATGAAATATTTCTCAGAACCATTGCAATTATGTGACCAGACATAACTGTTTCACACATGAGTAAATACAGGGAGGTTTAACATAACTTTATTATCTTCCTGTCTTTTCCTCTCATTGATGTGATAATACTGTTTTAATATTTTTCTAAAGAAAAGTTAAGTAATTTCAGAATCTCTATTGAGGCCTAGTTTATTGGTTTTTGTAATAGAGTACTCAAGAATAATTGTATTTATGATTAGACTGATAGTAGTAAATGTTGTTGTGCTGAATAGGGGTAAAATACCCTGAAAGCTTTATATTATTATACATGAATATATACACATACATCAGTAGGAAGAAATTATTAATATCTGTCTGTCTGTCTATGCATTTATATTATGCTCATCATAGTATCAGTGCACCTTCTCTGGAGACTTTCTGGGGTTTAGCAGTTATTAAAATGTCAGTAGATATAGGATGGCAAAACTCATTAAGACTACATAAAAAAAACATCCCAGGTCCTTGCCTGATACTTAGAGGTAACCTTTAATTTCCCCCTCTTCTTCTGTTCATCTTGGATTTCCACTAGACATAAAGTTGGAGCCTGTTACAAACTGAACTCTCTGCTGCAGCTGTTTGGGCAGCCTGAGCTCCTGTTAAACCTGGCTGGGGACTTTGTTGGCCTTCGGAGGGTTTCTGCCCCATTCATGCTGGGAGAAGCCTCTGAACTGTGCAGTTGGAAGCTGTGTAGCTTTTCGCATCTCTCTCTACGCTGTGCCTCTTAGAGGAGCGATAGGCTCACAAGCCTATCTCTGAGATCCCACCTGTGTGTCTGAGGTATGGCACATGCAGTGAGCATTTGGTGCTAACACAGGGAAAAATAAGACACCCTGGAGAAAACAGCACAGAGGGAAAAAGTTCATAGTACACAGGAGGATGCTTACCTTCCCACCTTCCCTCTTTCTTTCCTTGAGGAGCAGCACTCAGCATGCAGAACAGGGAGGAGGGTGAACATGTGTCTTCAAATCTCAAACTAGAAAATGGGCTACATTATTTTTATTTTACCAGCATAAATTGATAACATAAAGCAACAGAATTTCGGTCCCCAGGTGAATGGTACTAAATAATCGTCTTCAGAAAAAAGATCTTTGGCCAGAAGAGTGTAATCTAATTAAGTACAGCCTTAATAAGCAGAAGTCATTTTTTCCTAATTCTCCCCGTGTCTGCCTGACGTCTTTCCTCTTGCAGACACCGAGGGGTAGGAGCTGCTTTTTCGTGACTGGTCTGTGCTGTGCATAGGGCAGAACCCTGCCATCGGGCTGGAGCAGCACCACTAGCCATGGCACCAACAGCAACAGGCACAGCAGGGAGTCAGCAAGGCCTTGGGTGTTGGATGGTAGGGGCATGGTGTCAGGCTGCCCTTTAGGCTGTGCATATACTTGGTGCTGGAGTCATCCTTACAAGATCAGATATGCAGTTCTCCAGGTAGCGTGCTGTATGCATACAGGGGCTTTGGAAGGGGTAATGTCCATCCTTTCCCTCCTGGCTCTGGGGTTTCACCAGTCAGCCTCCCTTCACCAGGGAAGACAAAGGTTTGTCAAGCTCCCTCCTCCCGTGGCCACCCCACTATGGAGGCAGCACTAACACAGAGGAGGTTCTGCAGCAGGGCTCGGGCTGACTTAGTGATGCTGAGGCCCACTGATGGACCTCAGAAACGTTTCTCCTTTTTTTGCCTTTCTCAGACCACAAGAAATGGTCTGATGTGGTACCAAGGAGGGGCTTCACAGCATCTCCGTGGACATCCCAGGGCACTTACAGGTTAAATTTCTTCACTCCCACCATACTGTTCGCTTCTTGCCTTGCAGGCTTTGTGCAGGGAGGGATAATTTTCATGCATTAAGAGAAATGAATCCAGAAACGTTATTTTCATGAGTCAGGAATAACCTGCAAGATGCTAAGTGCTGAAGCAAAGCAGAGCTGTGAATCCGTTATACTCGGTCATTCCTAACAAGAGAGAGAAACTCATTATTTCACAGAGTCCCCCTGTTGTGTGTAATATTTGTAGGGCAATGCATTCTCTTTACTTTTAAATTAACATGTCCTTAATTTCATTACAAAATGCTGGTGCATTGAAGAAAGAGTCCAGATGTGGTTAGCAGTAGCAAGAGGTGATATCACTGCTGTGAGGAGATGTATGATCTATGCAGAAGATGCAAAGTACAGTTTTTGCCCAGGCAGAGTTACAGAAGTTAATTTATTTGATATTGAAAAGCAAACTTTAGCTTGCCTTTGGAAAGTAAGAAGAAATCAAACTCAGATTGTGAAAGATTTCACTTTGCACATAGTAGAATACAGCTCCACACAGGATAAAGCTCCATGTCTGCAGAGTTAGAAGAAAGATCTCCTGAAGACAAAGGTTTAGAAAAACACTCTGCCTTTGTCCTAGGCCTTTTCTCTCTGGAGTTCAAAAGACTGGGTAGACCCATAATGGAGAAGCTGGTTTTGATCTTGTGATATTTGCTGGATGTTCACACTCAAAGTTTCATTTAAAGCTTCCCTTCAGGGAACCACACAATCCAGTTAACCAGGGATGGGTTTTTTTCTCTCTGCACACTTGACTTAGGGATGCTGTACCCGAATTTAGCAAAAGCATTCTGACTTTCAATATGTTTAGGCCAAGTATCCATTATGAAATTCCTAGCATGAGCCTAAGCTGATGCCCCAGGTATGAGTAGCAATCACATGTACTGTGTTTGCATGCATTCTTCACCACAAATACAAAATCTCTATTTTCAGACAAGTTTAATTTTGTACTTTGGAACTATTTACACTGCAAATTCAAGGCATATGTGAATTAGCTCAACAAATAGATAAACTTGAAACCTGGAACAACTCAACCCTGTGTTTTAAACTTGCTCTAATGACAAACGAACTTTCAACACAGTACATGTATGCATATGATCAGAGATGTCTTAGTTTAATATAGCATTTTCCCTGTGATATTATGAGCTAGAAAAGCTATCTTCAGTCCTGTCAGCATAAAAACTGCTCAGCAGGAGGTGAAACATATAAAGCAGTTTCCAGGCCTCTTAACATACACAATTCATGCAGTTGAAAAGGTTTTGATAGCGTAACTCTTTTTTTTTCTTTTTCTTTTTGCCTTTTCTCTTTTTTTTTCTTTTGAAATCTTGGATACTTATTCATTGACATTTTGTTGCTACCTTGAGCCACTAAGATTTCTTCTGGAGAAAAAAATCCCTAATTGTTTATCCCCTTCCCCCCACCCCCAAAAGTTAAACCACTCTTTTCTCATTTATTAGGTATCGGGAAAGAGGTTACATCAGAGGTGACAGGGGCTGTATGTAGTTAGGAACGTAGTGTGATGAGACCACATAGGTTGCGATTACAGGCAGCATTAATTATGCTCCTGCCCCCTGAAGTAGCAATACCTAGCAACCTGTTTCTGTGCCAGAGTGCTTTGGTGCAACAGCATCAAAGTTGAGAGCACGTGGCCCTAAGGTAGACATCCCACCTGCTAATGTCTTGGTTGACATAGATGGGGGGTCTGTACCGTGGGCCATAGAAGGGAGCAACATAGTACAAGAAGTTCTGGGGATTTGGGATTTTTTTTGTCTCTCTTCCCCCTTTGGCTTGGTGCAGGAGGAAGGAGGGGAGGATTTCTTAACCTGGCTTTGCAAAAAGCTTCAGCTGCTTTCCTTGGTGAGTTCCCAACCTCCCCTGTTCTGCTTCAGCTTTCTTAGCTACCCAAACACCCTTCTCACAGAAGAGCACTGCTGTCTCCCAGCTTTTGCTTCAAGGTTTATCTCTACCTCAACCAATCCCCTTTCTGCTAGCAAAGGAAAGTCCCTTCCCAGGAGCAGCAGCTAATCACCCCCTTGACCCCAGCTCCCCATTCCCCACCTCTACTAATAGGACTCAGCTGTCATTTCCCTGAATCTGAATGCAAGAGTTAGCAGCTGATCCTGGGATGATTTATCAGGAGAGCCCCACATTTCTGTATGGCTCTTCAAGTATGCCATCGTATTTCAGGATCACTGAAAAGGGCAAGTAGGTCCAATGACCTACTTACATGGAACCAGTGACTATGAATAACATCTGTGTAGTGATGAACATGCTGCGACCTGTATAACACAGTGAGTTTGTCTCTCTCTATTTTTTTGATATTGTTATTGAAATAGTACTGATTTTCTAAAATGTTGTATAAACGCATATAAAATCTGGAAAATATTGTAGGGTGTGTAAGTAAATTGAGCCATGAAAGTTATGTGACCTGCTTCAGAAGTGTAGGTGGGTAATGTTAGTGTTGTGATGTCCCCCGGGACTTAGCTTATAATGTTTGGTAATACTCAAAAAAAGAGCTAATTTATGGGCTTTCAAATCAGGACTAATTAATATAAAATGTTCTTATTTTATATGATAAATTCCTTTGTAGAGAATTTTAATCATGTGTCTTTCTGAGTAATTCTCTTGGTAGTATATGATGTGAATATGGAACATTTAAAAAAAAGAAAACCCAAACCAGAATTTTTGAGTACTTTTAAAGAGTTGAACATATAGATTACCTTCCTTTTTTGAAGTATATTGTTTGTAGCCATCCTTTGTCTATTAACATTCTCTTGTGTATGAAATCTGAAATCTGCTGTCTTCAGACCTCAGCATTCTTTTGCAATGGATGTACATGGAATTGTTGACTGTCAATACTGTTGAGCATACAACCGGCACACTAAGGTTAGCTCGCCGGCGACATTGTCTCTTGAGATTCAAAGGATGTCATTCCTGTCTAAGTGGTAGAGCGATAATACATCTGCACTCTCTGTCTGTGACACCTCGCTGTCATGTGGCTTTGTCAATGGACAGCAACGCCTGTCATTTTGTTATGAGGCCCAACATAAAGCGTACATCACCCTTGACATACTATAAAGTGCAATGTGTAAAGAGGGTTATGCCTGGTGTCCATGGAGCCTAAGCGTTCCGTTTTGAAAGCTCGTATTAAATAATAATGTCCTCGAAAGACCAGATTCTGTTCTCAGCCACACTGTTGAAAAGCCACAATAGCTTAATAGACCTCGGAGGACCTAATTCTGCCCCGCGCAGCCTCCAGCAGGGTGGAAGATTAAAGGAACAAAGCACAAAGTGATGAATCTCATCCAAGAAGTGTTAAGGTCAAAGAACACGGTTTGTGAGATTTTAGTATCCATGGCCCACGCACATCTCGCCCCGTATCTGGCACTGCTGCTGTTAGGCAGAGGGAGGAGTGAAGAGAGAACCCAGTGGAGTTACTTGAAGTTTGGACTGATGTAATTGGAATCTCATTTTCTTGGAAAGGATAGTTCAGGCAAGGTTTTGTAATTCATGCAAGGTTTTGAGCGTATCGAGGGTTAGGTGTAGCAGGTACTTGAAGTAAGAAAAGGAAACTCTGAATTTTTATTTCCTTTCAATCTTCCTCAGGCCTCACACTACTTATCTCTGCTGAAACACATCCCTCTGTAGACATTTGTAATTACAGGAGGACATTCACAAAAATAAGTTTTCATTGTTCAGCAAGAATGTGAAGTTATTTTCCTCATCCTTATCATCACACACTGTAATCTGAGGCACCAATCAAAAATATTTGAAATATTGCCTCAACAGTTTAGTACCTTTCTTTATTATACACTAGGGATAGAATTGCCAGTCTTGAAGTGACTGCAGAGCTATGCCTTAAAAGATGGGAGGCTTTGTGTCTGAGGCTGTTCAGGCAGTGTCTTGTGGCTAATGTGTTGGAGATGGGTGTAGGAAGGAGTTGAAAGTCGTCACATCTACTGCAGAGGAAGAGTCAAGTTTTGTAATGTGTTTGACCATCTTCAGAGGAGTTTGGCATGTTTTAACAAATCTCAGCCAGCCTTACTTAGCTTGTCAGCCACTAAATGCAGGGCCTCTTGTATGTGTATGTATGTATCTGTCTATCTATAAATGATGTGTGTGGGCACAGGCATGCACAGTATGTGACACAACAATGTTCTCCTTGCTGAGAACACATGTGCTATTGCTAATAAAATTTAAATGAGTATTAACATACTCCTCACTGCAAGCATGGGTGCTACTGCTAAGTAAGTGTTAAATGATACTAACTCTACTGAAGAGTTAACAGGATTTTTCTGTGCAGACAGCTCTGAAGACCCGGCTCTATCTGATTTATTGTTTAGTCAACTTTAAAATGCCCCAGAGATCCCAAAGATCCTCTTGGCTGTTGCTGTGGGGTGGGGCTTTTATGAACATGTTTGTACTTTGATGAGAAATAGTACTTTGCTAAAACATGCAAACGGCACACTTTGCTTTTTTTTTTCCAATGGCCATCTTTTCACTTAACTGTTGTTAAGTTCAGAGTTTATCAGCACAGTTAGTATTGGTTAACCTTTATTGCTACAAATATTGCATATTCTGTCTATGTAATTGCCATCTGGAGTCAAAGTCTGAATATTTTAGCAAGGTGTTTACAAGGCTGATGTCTGCACTGAAATTGGCTGAATTGGTAGATATAGATTTCTAAGCTAGCTTTTGATAGCCCTGTGGTGAAAAAACCCTGTATATTGATTCTCACTGGGGACTATATTGTTAAAATATATAAATGTAAAAATTGACTTAGGAAATAAAAAATAAATGATAGCTATAAATCAGGGATAGCTGATAAACAAATAAATATCTATCACTATTATATCTTGGTAGTTCCCAAAGATATCTGAAGAGCACTTAATTGTAACTGAGTAATCAATTATTCAATTAACCTTCTTCTCATCGAATATATATTTGATATAACTTTTTGAAGCTTGGACTTTAAAAGGTTTATATTGATTGCAGGTTTCAGGGCCATATGTTTCAGTTATTGGATTTGTGCAGTCAAAATTGACATCCTAACTTCACTAGAATATGTAAATATTTGAATGTAATGAGTTTCCAAGACTATTGGAGTTACACGGTTAGTTTTCCTTACTTTTAAAACTACAATCTTTTGTGATTATCGAGTTCACCTTAGCAGAACACACGTCATTTAAATACATTCGTTATTCGGAAGGTGTTAGGGATGTAGCTTATTTTATGGTCTGGTTATGAACAGTCACAAACTTATTTTTCATGCTACTTTAGATGGAGTTGATTGGGAAACATCTCAGAGTTCCATTGTAAAATGACACAACTTGTGGGAATTCTTCAAATAAAAACATTTCAGGAGGGCACTCTTTGATTCCAATGCAGTGCTGCTGGGCACCTGTTGCCATGCCGCTGGAAATCTTGCTCGTGGTGCTGGCTGCCCACCAGCACCCTTGGCAGCATCAGGGTGTGACCATCACCCACCTGCACAGAGAATCTAGATGCTTTTGTATGAATTTAGAAACAGCTGTGTTTCTTTCCAGCTATCCTTTTATTGTGCTAGCCATCATTTTCTACCTAGGTTTCTTGAGGCCGTTTCTGTTGGTTGATGAAATGGGCATGTGAGGATGTTGCATGCAAACAGGGAAGTCTCACTTTCCATGAACATGAGTTTAAAGTACACTCGTTGCTTGTACATTCGTCACAAATCAGCAGTTGCTTACATTAAAACAACTGGTTTCAACAATTATCCATCTCTAGCAGTTTAGCACGGTAGTAAGGGACAGCAAAATACTGCCTTTACTGTTTCCAAGGTCAAAATGGGGAATGTATGGAATTTAACCCCTCCATGACCACCTGGTCTGGACCACAAACCAGGGTAGAAATGGCTTATTCTTTTATTTTTATTTTCTAGTCAGTACCACCCTTCCTCTTGAGAGTGGAGCTCCAGCATTTCTGGGTGAGCTTCCATCAACAGCCTAGACTGGCTGCCTTGTACAAGTGAGCCAACCCCCTGCCCATGATGTTGTGGGGGGGAGTTCCTTCACCTACTGTTACCCCCCAAATCAAAGGCCAGAGGAAAACATGGGCGGATTTTTTGACAGACTGGGAAAGCGTTGGTTACTTATTCCTTTACTTCAATGTGTGATGATAGAATGGATTTCTTAAGTAAGACTTATTAAAATTTGAATTATATCAGATTGGAAGAAATGGCTGTATGAAGCAAATACATATGCTATGTGATCTTAAATGGTTACTGGACTCTCAGGGTGCAATGACCCATCCATTAAGGGTGAAACATACTGTGCGTCTTCACTTTGCCTTTTCTGTTCAGATAGGTTTATATGTAAGCATACGTGGGACGTATCAGGATGTATTGCTACCCAACAACGATTGACATAGATGCAAAAACCCCACAGGGGTGTGGAAACTTGCAAAATTCCTTCTAATGGTCTCAGATTATAACAAAAGAGCTAGAATGGGTTAATAGTAATGTGACAGTCTTCAAAAATTTGTTTGATATAGCAGTGCCCCAAAATATTCGTTTCTGGCAACTCTCTTGACAACCTTTTGATATTTAGATTTTTTGTGTGTGTGCTTCAGTGTGTAATAGATTAACTTGGCTCTGCGGAAAAGGTCTTTATAGAATCCTTAACTGTTGCACTCATTATTGAATAAACAGCACTTTCTTCATGGGGAAAAAAAAAAACAACCAACAAACCCTGCAGATTTTTCCTCTCTTAAAAATGCATTCATAATCTAGATATTAGCAAACACTTATTTTTTTTTTCCCTCCTGAAAAATATCATAAACAGTCTTGGTTTGACCTTGTTAATGCAGGACCACTTTAGTAATCTGTGCCTAATGATTTTTTACATTAAACCACAGCTTGTGTTGGACCCTTGTGTGTCACAGTAATTTAAGAACAGTCATTTTGCACATTCCGATCCCATTATGTTACATTGTTACTGAATAAAGACTGGTATTATGTTGCTCCTATAAAGGGCAGAAGTGGCCTGAATTTTATCTGCTGAACGAATCAATCTGGATTATGTCAGCTGAAAAGAATTGCGAAGTGCAGTCTCCAGCAGATGGGGAGATTTTAAAAATGTATCTGTTTGGTTGTGAATACATCAGCTAAGATAATACCTTGTGGTGACTGAAAAGTAGTTTTTCTCCCCCCTTCCTTTTTTTTTTTCAATGAAGACTGTACCAATTATCATTTCAACATAAAGTATTAGGAGATCAATTGGGAACTGAATACCATTTCCTAATGTTAATACAGTGTTTTATTTAAGCTGCCTTGACAGGCTGTCTAGGCTGTGGGAAAAAGACTGAGCAAATAATGAGTAAAGGGTTTAGAAAAAAGACAGAGGGTGGAGCTTGGCAAACGATGTGAGCTATTCATCAACAACTCAACAAGGATGATGGAAATAATAAGTACTCCTTAAAGAAAAGGGGAAAGGATTTTTTTTAAAGAAACAGTTTCCTTTAAAAAATATTTAACTCTAACTTTGTATTACTTTCTGATTAGCTGATTTTAAACTTCCTGAAATCAGCAAAAGCTTCCCTTTGAAATGGATAGTGCGCGTTCAAACAGCGCATTCTTTAGCAATCAGTTAAAAGAAAAAAAGAAACAGTGTCTAATTTCCTGTTCGTTCGTGCAAATTTCTTACCATGTGGCATTGTCATTTAATATCTAAAGTACATTAATGCGTTTCTATAATGCCAAAACCCTCAGACAAATCCCCTGTGTGAAATAATTTGTGTGAACTTTGAACTGACCATGAATAAAATCAAGATCTTATTATGTCCTTTATTTATATGGTACAGAAAAGCTTTGAAACTTAATACTACCACCAACATGATATGCACATTCACTGTGATGCTTTAAAAAAGTGGGGGTGTGGGGGGAAGAAGAAACCCACCCAACTTTCCTACATTTTTGTTGGTTTTGTCCACTATTCAGATACCATTACGTTACTTCTGAAAATATTTGCCCTAGAAATCAATAGGCTATTCTAATATTATTGTGTTCCGAGTTGCTAAAATTTCCATTCAGACGATATAATTCCACCATCTGTAAAGTTCTAGATTTTATAATACTTATAAGCTGTTTTTAATCTATTTTTACTGCCATGTTCTGTCCTGAAATGTCAGAGAGTGCAGACTAGGTCTCGGAATTAACATGACAGTTAAGAAACTTGGCAAGGTTTTACAGCAGATTGTGACATTAACAAAGTACAAAGGAGAATGGGGAAATTAACGTTAATGTATGCTTGCAGACACTATAAAAATCTATATGTCCATGATCGGGGAACTAAAAATAGGGATGTTTTTTATGTTGACGCCATTAAATACAGAGCTTTACTGTGAAAAGAAATTTCCATATGAAAAGCAACTTACTAAAAAGTAATGCTGTAATCCCTCCTCTGGATTGAACAACAGGTTTATGTATCCTAGGTCAAGTAGGCATATGGCTGGTTTTGTTTTTCAATTTTGTTTTAGGCTTTTTTGAATCTATGATGAAACTGCTTTGAAAGCGGCAATATTGTTTTTCAACAGCTGCAAAAGATACAGTGTGATAGATGTCCTGATAAACGGCAGCGGTTATTAAAATTCACAGATTGCACAGTAAATCATGTAAAGTCCAGCCTCTTCCAGGCCGAGAGGCTGGAAGAAGTGTTTGTAGTTCATGGTGGGCTCTTCAAGCACAGCGCGCCCAACTTGCAGGTGTGCTCCCTGGGTGCAGCCCCCGGGTTCTGCTGGGCTGAGACTTCTCCGACAGTATGGCCCTTGTGTGCCAGCCAGCTCAAGTCCAGCTTGGGACAGGACCCTGCCCCAATGCCCAGGGGAGAACAGTGGCTGTGGTACAGGGGAAAGGGAGAGCTAACTGCTGGGTTAGTGTGCAAGTTAAGGGGAGTAACTTGACTGAAAGATTAAAAACGGGTCGGGTTTGCTTTGGTTTCTGTCTGAGTTGTTACTCAAAGCTCTGTTCAGCCCGGATCCAGGAGGGCTGGTAGCTGAGGTTTTCCAGGCTCCTGCAGCTTGGCACCCAGAGCATCTAATCCTGGTACCACAGACAAATCCATCTCTTTTCATCACTGCTGATATTGTGCTGCTGCTTTCTCGGACCCCAGCCATACCCTCTGAAGGTGCAGCTCCTCTCTGCTGCCAGGGGACATGGCGTGCAGGAGCAAGCTGCCCACTGCAGAGGGGTACCTGCACTGACAGCAGAGCTGGCTTGGGTCTGTGGGGGTTTGACAAGTGGCAGAAGCAGACTTCCAGCACCGCCTGGGCAGTCTTGGAGCGCATCCCGCCTTTGTGTTGATATTACCCGTGGGTTCAGCGCACAGGAGAAAACATCCAAGTTTGTTTACTGACACCCTTCCTTAGGACGCGCTGTCTGACAGCCTTTTAGCAGGGTGATGTACAGCAGAGGCGTGAGCTGCCGGCAGTGAGTGGCAAAGTACAGCAAAGCTTGCTATTCGAGGCACGGCAATTTTTCACACCGTGTCATGCTGCCGAAGCATTTCGTATATTTAAAACCAACCCAAACCACTGTTCGCATTCCCTTACATAGCCTCTCCGACTCAGACACCGACTGGACCAAGCGAGTGCAGGTGCCAGTTGCAGGGACAACAGCAGTATTCCCTTGTGCGAGCGCGAGTAGTCTGATGAAATGCAAACATTAATCTCTCGGCTACAAAGGAACAGCATGGATCCATCTGTTACTTTCTTTGCTCTTAATCAAGTTGGGGAGGGAGCAAAAGTTCATGTAGCAAATGTGGGCATGCACTGGATTGGGACCTGAGCCGTAAAGCCCAGATCAAATTTAGAGGCAATAGGATTTTTGGAGGTGTATGGATCCAGGGTTGCATATCATTTTGGATGTGTTCTTTCACCAAATTTGGAAGTGAAAATTGAATTCTGGGATGTGGTATTGGCCCACTCTGCTCTTTAACCCACAACACTGAGTGCAGACTGCTGTCCCTATTATGATTGTGCTAACAATTGACTTTTTGGTTTGGCTGTCTTGCTGAAGGAAAAAAAAAAAGCCTAAATCAATCCTAACCAAAATGTATTTCTTTTTCTAGTTTGCTTAATAATATGAAGCATAGAGAATACTGTGTTTTGTATCAAGTGAGGCAATTGCAGGGAGGGAGAAAAAAAAACCAGAAAAAGCAAAACACAAAAGCCGTGCAGGGCCAGACTGTCAGAAAGGCAGAGAAGGAGATGACAGCCCTTTTATCCACCAGTTGAGCAGTTAGAAAACTTATCCAGGATGCAGGAGGTCTGGCCTGAATTCACTGTGCTGCTGAGGAGAGAATAACCCACATCTTGGGTATGTATTCCTGCCAGTGAGCTGCTCAGTGAGAGAAGAATCTCTTTTCCCCTGCCCAGGCTCACTACTACTCAATGCCTAGTGGATGCAGCATTTGATTCCCCTCCTCGCTGGAGCAGTGTACTTTTAAAATACAGGATAAAAACTTGTTTTCCAGACTGAAGTATTGCTACGCTAAGCAAGTGGTGACCCAGTCATGGCTGTGCCCACAGTGGTTTCTGCTGGTAGTGAGGTCACTGTTCATTAAGCTTATTTTGCCTCTTTCTGGTAACCAGAAAGAGATGAGGCAAAGCACATTTTTTTAAATAGCATTTTTTCTAGATGGCTTATATTTGGATCCCTTGTTTACAAGCTCTTAGCATGCCTGTATCCTGTATTTGGATAATCATCTCATCATATGCATGTTTTTGTGTCCATGTGCCAGTTTGGGCGCCCAGTTATGGGTAGGAGCAGGTGCAATATGTCTCCTGAATTGTTCCTCCTCACTGTATCAGAGTTGGTTTCTCTTTCCACTGTAACCACATTGCCGCCCTGCCCTGGTCGGTGCTGTTCTAGCTTTACTGAAGAGCATTCAGCACTTGCTCGCTGTCGAGCTCTGGCAAGGATGGCATGGAGCTCATCCTTGCTCAGGGTATGCTCTTGGTAGCCAGGAGTATCAAACAAGGTCCACATCCACTGCCAGTGACTCCCAAATGCTAAGACTACAGCGGGTCTCAGCTGTCCCCTGTCAGCACTCATATCCCAGCAGTTTCTCTATTGGTGTGCAAACAAATTCAGTTGGGCTGGGAGAAAAAACAGGAGCTGCTTCAAAGCAATGTTTCTCCGTAAAGTAAATTGATTTCCATATTGATGGCTGTGTTCTCCTTGCACTGTTTCTTCTGACTTCTTACTGAAGGAGATATCCTACTCTTTGAGACTCTGTAATTCAGGATTTAGTGTGCTGTGCACACAGACGTCCAGTTAGCTGGATAGCTTTGCTTCAGCCTTGGTGTCCTCACACAGATTCGAAGAAACTTGCCTTTGTGATCAATTGTGGACCTTCACTTAGCTAGAGTGGGGCAGTAGTAGGCAGAGAAGAATGACGTAAGATCTCTGGGGTGTAGCAATCATTATCTCTTAATTTATTCTCTGTTCTTTCAGTTTTATGAGACACAGTGCTGGCATCTTACTCCTAAACGTGGACCTGTAGTGGTTGACCTGCCTAAGGCCAGTGCTTTTCTGAATGTTTACACCTGTGGCATTGCGTACAAGTTTCACACATCTCCTTTTGTCAAGGGCTTGCAAATAAAACACTAAATAAGGGGGATCCTCAGCCTTAACGCAGGAACAGAGAGCCCAAGAGACTTAAAAACTGAATGATCCTTTTTGTAATGAAATAAAATGGAGAGGTACCTTATTTCATGTCGTGGAAAAAACTGGATGAAGGCTATCTGAGGTGTCCCTGTCTAGTAGAGGAAGTCTTGTGAGTATATGTCTGGATTCCTCATAGGTCCCTGCAATTAAGCGTGAGAAGACAATAGGTTGAGAACACTCTTTTCCCATTGTTAGCTGAGGCACCAGGGATTGAAAACTTCTTGCCTGGCATATTCATGTGCTTCCCTGCCCTGTGGTTGTGGAGACTTTGTGGGTCTGTGGGAATGTTTCATCCTTTGTCTTTCCAAACAAATAAATTACAGCCATGAGATGGCAGTTTTATAAGTTTTCTTTCTTGTGCAACTTGAACATTTTGATTCTTTCTTTTCATTATAATGCAGAGCTCTCCGAATGCTAATGTACGTGAAACGTGTATGATGCACATAAAATCATATGACAGGTACTTTGTGGTTAGAATGGATGCGTAAGAAAGGGCACGTGATATTCTAGTTGTAGCATATCACACATTTTCTTAGAAACTGCACTTTCTCTTGAACTTTGTTATGGTTCTTGTGATTTCAAATGTACCGAGCTGCTTAGCCTGGTCACTTTCCCTTTGAAAGACACGTTCTTCACAGCCATTCACCCATCGTTCGTTATTTAGCAATAGCTCCATGTCTGAATGAACAATTATATATCTACTTTTTGCAAGGCATATGTCTCTGGCTATATGTCTTTGGAGTAACATCAAACAAGCACTTGAAGAAACCCAGCTGTATGGAGATTTTTGTTTGTTTGTTTGTTTTGTAAAAAGAAATATGATCACTTGTCCAAAAAGTGCTGATTTCTGCAGCACATCTCGCAACGTTTCCACTTTTCTTCTGCATTTTACACCTCTCTCATCTTCATACAACACAGTACCTAAAAGAGTGTCTTCAGGAGAGGAACCTTTACCACAATGTTGGGCTTTGAACCTCCCCAACATTCAGTGTAGAGATGTTTATATGTATTTGTCTTTCTTGACATTATATTGCCTTCAAGCCCCCAAATTTAACCAGGTTTATGGGAAGTAAGTGCTGTAGGATGTTTTGTGGATATTGTAGTTCTGTTTTCCTCTCTTTCCTGCTGATTTTATTGGACTTTGCTGATTTTATTCATGATGAAAATGATGTTCAGCTCAGATGAGCTGAACCATAGATAAGTCCTATCTCTGTGTTCCTGATGGCATTGCCTTTCTTTTGCTTCAGGGACCTGCCCTTTGACTTTTTATATAAAAACTGTAGTGTCAGCTGTACTTCAGCCATGCTTTTTTTTTTTTTTTAATATCTTCTTTTTCTCTTGAAAGTCTTCTGCAGACATTATACCAGACGTAAAAACATATGTTCCTGTAAGATGCTACCAGCGAGCTGAGCTGCTGCTCTGCGCGAGGGAAGTCCAAGGGTCAGGGCTGGGGCAGCTGCTGAAGCACCAGATTTATGCGGCGAGTGGATAGAGCTGTCAGAGCAGCGGCTGCGCACCTCGCCGCCGGGGAAGCGTTACCGGCAACCAGATCCAGCCAGGCTCACCCTCTTTGTAAAGGGCTGGTGTGAAATCTGGCAGGTGGAAGCCATCTACAAACACTTCCATTTCCTCTCCCTGAAAAGTTGCCTAATTAGACACTTCAGAAGGAAACCGCCTAACTGGGGGAGGGGGGGTGTGGGGGGGAGATGCGGGGCCTGGCAGTGTGGTAATGGAAATGTTTCCCTTGCAGCCGTGGGAATGCGACTCCAGAGGTAGCGGGGTTCACGGAGAGCCCTGCGAGGCTGCTGGCCCGGGCTGGGAGGAAACCCCGAAATAAGACAGGGCTTTTGCGCTCGATGGCGCTACTATTGACCTAAGCTTTGAAGGATGGCAGATGTGCGGTCCTCTGCGGGCAGCCAGGAGGAGAGGGGGTACCGGGGACCCCTTGGCACCCAGCCGAGCCGGCGGGATGTGTCGCTCTCCCCTGGTCCTGCGTGCTGTGAGGCAGGGGTGGCCTTCCTACCTTTTCTTTGAGCTGTATGGGTTTGGAGCGTACGCCGGGAACGTATATTTAGGGCTTAAATAGAATTTGAGTGGTGAGAAGCAGCTTTTACCGGCACAAAAGGTGCCGTGGTGGTACCCGCGGTGAGCCGCGCCGCTGGCTGCCCGCCCGGGCTCAACGTCGCGGCCGGCTTCGGGAGCGCGGGAAGGAGCTGGCAGTCCTGCGAGGGCCACAAGAGGGAGCTCAGCGCCCACAAACAGCCCGAGCAGCACCTCCCGGCGCCCCGCTCCAGCAGCTGCTAGCGGGGTGCTGCCGGGGGTCCGGAGGCGCTGCCGGCGGTGCGCAGGGCCGGGCCGGGCCACCCTGGGCAGCGCTCGCCGCCCGCCCGCGCACCGGGGCAGTCCGGCTGCTCGGCACGGGAGCCTCGAAGTGCCTGCGCGGTCGGTTCAGCTTTCAGGAAGGGAGGAGGCAGGTCCCCCCTTCCACGAGTCTGAGGAGCCGTCCCTATTGCAGCGTGCACCCCAAACTCTCGTGGCTTGGAGGCTTTTTGAAGAGCTGGGGTAGCAGTAACTTTGCCCAGGACAGTGTCCACGGGTTACACTTCAGTGATGTTAACGTGGTGGTGGTGAAGTGGAGCCCTCGGTCTGTTGGGAAAGTTGCCGATAACCTTTTTCCAAGCCATACTCAACCTAGTTCATGTTTCTTCAACGGCAAAGCTTAATTTCAATTTACAATTTGCATCTATAGGCTTCACTAACACACTGAGAGTTCCTACAAGGCACCCAGTACTATCACTATCATTTGCATTGCTCTGACAAAAAAAATCTCCATCTGTCTTCCCAACTCCATAAAACTCCAAACAAATAGCACACACCATGGATGTCTGAACACACAACAGCATGCCATTTTTCTTTCAGCATTAGTGTATGTTGCAGACGGTAAACTACTTCTCTCCAAAGGATCTGAGAGACTGTTAACATTATTCAAAGTAAATCCAGTAGTGATGTAAGTTAGTGCATTTGGAATTATACAAAGTATGATGTCTCATCGTTCCGTCAAGAGCCGAGCTCATCCACGTGCAGCAGCCAGCCCAGCTTCAGGTGGTCTGTGTAAATAAATCCAAAGTCGCTTCAGGCAAGCAATGATGCTCTTTTTCTTTGTGTCCCCCTTACCCCCATGACTGTGCTTTTGCTTTGCAAGGCCACGGTGCTACAGCTTGCTCGCTCACTTTCCCCTCTCTATTGCCCTCTCAGCTTGAGGATACATCACTGTATGTTTCTAGAGGAGGCATGTGGCATTAAATGCAAAATCTGTGTTGATGCAGGCTGGGTGGGAAGCAGTCCTGAGGGCACAGGGGAGTATGGTCCAGTCCCCAAGTGCCACCATAGATAGTGATGTTAACTTTATTTTAGGTGGCATGAGGAAAAAAGTATCTTGCTCCTGATATGTCTTTGACTGTCCTATGTTTAAGGCTCAGGTGTATTGCTGAAATGCAAGGTGGTGCTCCAGTTTCACATTATTTTCTGCAGTAACCGAGCCTCCAGAGCCACAGAGTGTCACTGATGCACAGTAACTTTGTCACTAAATTTCCCACTTCATAAAGTGAAAAAATGTATTCCTCCCATCTTTTCTGAAAGTCCTGTATGCCTGTCTTAACCACTACCTAACGCTGAAGTGGTGCTGCTTTCAAAGCCACAAATAGCACAGGTAGGGCTGCAAGAATACAGCATCTCACAGTGATTCCTTACCCAGCTTTCTTCCCCCAATTACTGTAACTAATAGCAGATCTTTCTAGGTGAAAAGTAATGATCCATCTCCACACAGCGTGAAGCAGGATTATACACTGGGCGTGCATTTTCCTTTTACTCTGGTGTCAGTGCAGCGTGTGAAATACGCGCATTGGTCCTCAGGGTGTGTATGGGGTGTTTAACTGGCCTGTTGGACGCAGCTCTGCCAGGGCGCTCTTTTTGCCAGGGGCTCGTCTCTGGGGAGGCAGGCATGAAAGCAGCATGCATCCTGGGCTCCTAGTAGTCCCTGCAGAGTAACTGTTCATGTCTGTAAGGGTCTTGGTTTTGGTCTGCGATGGTTTCTCTTTCAAAGGAGAACGCTCCTGAGTTTTCAGCTGGCAATGAGCATCATCATGACCCCAGTGTGGCTCTGCTGCCAAAATCCCTGAGAAGAGATCCCATTAATTTTTTATTTCAGCCCATTGTCCATCCTGTCAGTGTGCACAGAGGGTATTCAGTCGGAAGGGGAGTGTATTTCTAGTGAATGAGTTGTTCTGAGACTTTTTTGCTTACTTGTTTATTCAGTTTGCAGTTATTTTGCTTAGTAACGTAGTTGACTCAGCACAACACAATTTGGTGCCTTCAACAGGCCTAAATATTGGGTGTCAATCACCACAGAGTGCTTTGTAGTGTTTGGGAAAGGAAGAAAGTTTTGGGAGACAGTTGGTAGTGAGGCGATCAGCTGGGAACAGTGGGGAACAGGCAAGAAGGGGAAATACATTCCTGCACCATCTGGGTGCTACACCCTGCCTGGCCCCGGGGCAGCAGGGGCATGCTGGCTGCATGCCCCAGGGACAGCGTTGGCAGTAGTGTTTCAGGTTTGTGCTGGTGCCACTGGGCCCAGGATCTCATCCCAGGAGCAGCACAAGCATGCAGGCACCGTACCCAGCAGCGGGCTCAGCACAGCAAGTGGCAGGGCGCAGGCAAGTATGCTCTCTGCATACCTTGAGCACTTCATTCCTTGACGAACCACGCTTTCTCCTCCTGACACATTAAAAGCATCGGTTCTGTATATTTATCATGCGAAGGTTGTGTATTCATATCGTATGGAGCTTACCACAGCACTTCAGAAACAGTTTGAGCTGAAGTGGGTTATTTTCTTTGCTTTTCCAATTAATCTCAAGAAGCCCCCGTTTTCTGGGGGTGAGACCACAATTCAGATTCCATTTATACTAATTATGTACTCACTCAGTTCTTGGCCTCCTTTAAGCACAAAAGTAGAAGTGAAAGGAGGGGAAAAAAAAACCTGGATGGGTTTAGTTTGATTTATGAAAACATGCAGAAGTTTGAGCACTTCAGCAGATCTTACTTGCACAGGCTGAACCAGCTGTGTCTAGGACAAGGCTGGCAATCTCGCCGCATCAGGGTTTCTCCTGGCACATCTGTAGCTCGCTGCTCACAGGATAGGATCCCTGACCTGCACCAAAGCAGCCTTTCTGACGCTTCGCTCTTGGTCCCATTCCGTAAAGTTGATTAGAGGATTTTCAACAACCTTGTTTGCTTTCACCTGAAATCTCAGTCTGTTAAACAACCTTTTCTCCTCTGCTGATTGTGGTGGCGAAAGCCAGTTAGGTTGAAATGCTGAGTGTAAAAAAGCTGGATTCGTGGTTGAAAGAATTGTTGAAATCCTTTTGAACTAAACCCTGTTTCTTCAGTTCAGAACAGCAGATTTTTCAATCAGCTATTGAAAATTATGGCAAGTAAACAATATAAAAGCTTGAACATGTAGTAAATCTGTGTGCAAATGGGTTTTTTTAGATGCATTTTGAGCTTGCTTGTTGCACATACTGTTGGTTTGCAACTTTCTTGGTTGAGAGCTTGAGTTTGAGGGAAAAATGTAATATGAAAGTTAGCTTCACAGAAAATATGGAGTTTTATAATAAAAATATTAGCAACTTGCGTTTGAATAGAGGCTCGAGGATAGATTAAATATAATGGATGTGCTAAGAGAACACAGACAATGGCTTTCCTGAGCAATTATGAACCTATAGTCCTAAACAGTGGGACTTTGGAGAGAAGGAGAGAAAGAGAGAAAATTAGTATCCTTTAAAACGTGCACATAATATGCAGACCAATAATACATACTAATTCCATTCTTGAGAGGATTCACTACATGTGTATGGCCCCAGCTAGCCAGCCTTTCCCCAGCAGCTTCTGCAGGGACTTTGGGTCAACGCTTTCCCATTTGCAGTTGTGAACCCAAGGCAAATACTCATTAGAGCACAGAATATGGTTTAAATTGCTACAGTGACATAAGGCTACCCTTTCCAGAAGTCATCAGTGGGGGTGGAGAAAGGTAATTATTGATTACTGGAAAGAGTAAGGCTGGCGAAAGGTGGCCCTGATAGGATGAGTTGGCCAGAAAAAGAAAGGAACAGATGGGCCCGGCCAGCTTAACTGCAGCCTCGTGGGGAACGAGCTTGCTGCAGTGGGGTAGCTGGGGACAGGCCTTTAAGATTCAGTTAAGGCTTTCAGCAGCTCAAGGGAAACCTTGAGCCTGTCCGGCAGAGGAACATGCCTTTCTGCTCCACACCAGGCCACGAAAACAAGGCAGTTAGGTAATATCTGACAGTTTTTCATGTGGGCAGGGTTTCCTGGGCTTAGAAAAAGTCTTTGAGAGCTTGATTTAAGCATGAGGGGTTCTAACTCCAGCAAAAATCAAATGATACTGAGAATGTGTAGCGTTTGTGAGAATCAAGCTCAGATGCTGGTTCCTGCAATATTCTGGCCCAAATCACAGCGGCTCCCTTGCATTTCCACACCTAGCCAGTGAGAGGACTCCCAGTCCCGACCAGCTACACATCAAGAAAAATTTACATCTCATCACTGAGAATGGTTGTTGTGTCATGCGTGCAGTGCTTGTGCAAAGGAGATCCCTGAGTGAGGGTGCCAGGGGAGGGTGAAAGCAGCCCACCTCTGTCCCTGGCTTTGGGTCATTTGTTTGGCTTTTGTTCTCCCACACTATTCCACCAGCTTCCTTTTTTTGAGCAGGCGATAGAACACTCAAGATGATGTATGTGTGTGCTTGCCTACAGCTATCTCTCCTGGGTGCTTTAGGCAGCATACTTTGAACTTCCTTACAAGATTTTGTGAATCCAGTGGGATAAAACCAGCACTTGGGGAATCCAGAGGTTTCAGCAGCCAGACCTTCTTACTGAGTAACCCTGTAAGGGCTGAGCACTGCCTTGGAGGCACTGCCCAGAGAAAGGCTTTCCTGTTTCCTGTGCATGCCATGTTCGTGATTTCTTCCTGGGAAGCTCACCCCACTGCTAATGTTCTTGCTGCACCCCGTGGCATTTCAGCTTTTCGAATAATTGCTGAAGTAATTGCAAATAGAAGGGACCTTCTAGGCCCAGAGGATTCATGCATAACGAAGACGCTAGCGAGGTCATTTTTAAAGCGGTGGCCTTGTTCTCATCCAGACTATGCTCTGCTTGAGTATTTCAGTATTTTCAATTTGAAAATCGGAGAGCAGCAATCTCAGTGCACCGAGTCTGTAGGCACCCGGGGGTTCAGTTTACACCATGGGTACCGAGCCCAGGCGAAACCAGGCACACATCTCTGTTTACCTCACAACTTGCCCAGATAGGTGGGTTAAAATATTACAAACTGAGATAGGCCGACATTCAAGGCTTTTCTCTTAGGTTGTCATTTTATGTTAATTGAATGCCTGTGTTAATCTAATAGAGTTTAGATTTATGGTGGGTTCTATACCATGTCATATTTTAATCAATACATATTCCAACATTTAGATGGACAGATGAGAAAATCTGCCTCATCTCTGCACTTCTGTTCTATCAGCTGTCAATAATTCCTAATTTGAATCCTTCAGATGATCAGATTTATGGGTTTTAGTATATTGCATTAATCACAGAAATTAACTTTTGGGGAAAATGATGTTAAAGGTCACACAGAGTCTTGAAGGAGCAGTAACTGTGTCTGTCTTGCAAACATGTTTGCAGCATCTCTAAGATAAAGTGCATTAGAATATTTATCTGCGTGAATCCTGCTGATTGTTCCTTATGTCTAAGGTCACTACGTGCTAGTGAGGAGATAACGCTTCAAAGAAACGATTGCTGAAACCTGCAGATTTAAGAAGACAGATGTGGTGCTGGGCTTTTTGTCCTCCAGTAGGGCATAGACAGGTTTATGGGTTTATTCAGCAAAAATTCTAGAATATTTGTTTTTCTGGAGGTTGTTCATGTCTTTGTGTCAAGCACAAGAGTGTCCTCCTGTAAGAGCTCACAGCAGAAAGATTTCTCATGGAGGCTGGGGGAGAGGAAGGGCAGAACAATGGGGAAACATTAGACCTGATGCTTAGGGTGCTGCTTAGCTCTAAGGTCTTCAACCTCATCTAACACCACTGCTACCACTTGCCATCCAGCTGGGACCGGTGGTGTCCCCACAGGGGTTGGAAGCAACAGCCTCATTAGATGGGGTACAAGGCACTTTTCTGCCTGATGGTCCCCACCCTGTCAGCAGAGAGAGGTGAGGACAAAGTGTCCCAGTGACACTTTCCCACTGCACTGCTGGCTGTGTGTGCCGAGCCCTGACAAGCGCCCACTGTCCTCTCCCCAGGGTGGCACCATGTGGGACAGCATGTGGGAGAGGGGGAAGGCCTGGACACTGCCCGCCAGCCCCACTGGTGGGGTACGGGCTTCAGCTGGCCACTTTCAGGGGCTACTGGCAACTTGTCATGTAACAATAATGACAAATACTGCCACATTTCCATGCTCAGTAGTGAACGTGATGTCTCCATGCCCCTCTCCGGGACCTGCTGAGGCTGAAGGACCATCCCTAGGCTCATGGTGTCAGAGAGCGAGTGGTGTGCTGTCACAGACCACCACTTGTCTTGCTCTGTGGGGTCTGTTTTAAGTTGCACATGAATTATCTCTAATGTTTTTGTAATGTGTCGTGGTATTACAGCAAGAGATTGTTTCTTTTGCAAAGTGACATACGCTTTAAATTAGGGTTACGCTAAAGGGAGAAAAAACCCAAACACACAAAGATCTTGCCCCATGAAGAGTTTGACATTCTGATTTTCCCTGTTCCTGTGGAATTATTAGTCATGATGTTTGGAAGAGTGAGAGGATTTTGTGTCTCTTTAATAAATACTTAGGAAACTTCCACTGATTTTGGTGTGTCTGGATGGTGACTGCAGAGGTTCCCAGCCATCAGCATGAATAGGGAGCAGTGTCCCCTCCTGGTGCCACCACCCAGCTGAGACACCAGCAGCTCGCAGGGAGGACAGACCCCAACCCCCAATACAGCACAGCATGTTTACTGTGCCCATGATCAGGCTTCAAAGCACCACAGCTTTTTCCTCTGTTTTTTAATTTTTTTTATTTAGAAATAGAAAAACCTCAGTGAAATAGATCCTTTATTTCTTAGCCTGGAGAAACCTGCCTTCACCTATGTTTTATTCAACTTTGGACATGAAGGGCATTATATTGTAATTCTCCCCATCCATAAAGTTTCAAGGTACATTTCATTATTAAAATGATTTCCACTGGGATTTTAGAAGTTTGTCATGCTTGGCATTTTTGTAAATCGGGGACCTAGGACTCCTGTAGCTGGTCCCTGTCCTGCCAGTGACTGGCCATAACAATGCGTATCCCTGGGGTAATGGACCAGGTCAATGCACTGCCTGTTCCTCAGGCTGGGTCCTCGATGAGGTGTATGCCATGGGAATAACTCAATCAAGATACTGAAACAATGATTAGAAATCCAGCAAAAGCTTGCGAGCTCCTTAAAATTTTCATGTAGCCCCTTCTTATCTATCTTGAGATCAGCTGCTGATTCTAATTGGCTTCACCAAAATAAACCAGAAATAGCTTTGTTGATTTAGTTGGATGCGCGACCGAGCTCAATGGAAAGCTGCAGCCCGCCATCCTCCCATCTGCAAGAAGCCAGAACGATACTAGCAATGGCTATAATTTTACAGATATTAATTAATATTTGTGAAGTGCTTTCTAAGCTTGGAACAAAGAACAAAAATCATTGTGTTTATGAATAAGCAAACTGAAGAGAACAACCATAAAATTGCAAAGAATTGACTGCAGAACCTAACAAGGCCTCTGCATCTTTAATTTATATGTTTCTGTTTACCACAAGCATGTGCTAAGAAAACTGGCACAGAAGAGGAAAGGTCTTGTCCCTTCTAACAGACAGTTTCTTCTATATATATATCTGTATTCATGCAAATCCATTATAAACACAGTGTTGTCTGAAATACAGTTAATAAATGAAGGTAGCACAAATGTGATTTTAAATCAGTTTAATAAAATTAGTCATGTAGATTTTAAATCATTTTTACAGTTGATTTAACATTTGTGACTGGTTTATAGATTATGATATAGGATAGTGTTTGCATCCTTGCAATTTTATTCCAATTTAGGAACAGTACAAATATTAATTTTTTCTTCAATAATGGAGCCTCCGAGAATTAAACTTGTCTTTTCTCAATACACGTTTTATGAGAATGCTTTAAATATGATTTTTAATATTTTTGAGGACTTTATTGCACATAAAGTTCTTTTAACTGGGACTTAACCGGAATCTGTTCACAAAAGTTTCTTGCCAGACATATGTAAATGTTTTCCACAGTTAATTTAATGGCGTGAAGTACGTAAGAATTGTTCTTCATAATATAAGACATTTTATAGAATAAACAAAAGAGTTGTAACAAACTGCATAGGAAAAGGAGCGAAATATCCCAAACAGAAATAATAATGATGGGTCTGTGTTCAAAAGGCAGCAATATTGTGATAAAACCCTGAACTTCATGTGCTTTTGAATGGCAAGGGAGGAGCTCAGCAAAAATGCCTTATTTACGGATCCTAGAAATCATAGAAAGGTTTTGGGTTGGAAAAGACCAATAAGGTCATCAAGTCCAACCATTAACCAACCTATCCTGCACAGGTTCTGACTACTGTTGTGTAGAAGAGAAGAGTAATTCACTGTAGGATACATTAAAGGAGCTTCTTGTCTCCAAATCATCTGCCTCACATTTGGAAGTAGCTGGTAGGGAAGAAAATGTTGGCAGCTTGTGGTGGTGGCTGGCAGGCAGGAGTTTGCATGACAGGAGCTTGCAAGGTGGAGTCACTGTGTAGGTGGATGATGCTTCCGGCACGGGTGGCTGAGATCGGCGTGGGAGCCGGGGCAGGTGCTATGAAGCTCCTGACCCTGGTATGGGCACAGGGACCCGCTTGAAACGTGTATTTCAAGTGGTAAAAATTCAAGGTAAAAGGTTTCACTCCAAGAGGACTTTTCCTATCCGCTCTTTGTGTGCGTGGGTGCCAAGGTAACCTCAAAAGTGTTAGGAAGCAGTGATGCTGACCTCGGGAGCTGGCAGTGCTGGCAGATCTGGGGTCTCTCCCTGTGCCTCATTGCAGGCAAATGGTCTGGAGGTGCCATGGGTTGGCTGTTCACAGCTCCCTTGCCTGCAGGCGCTCTCCCACCGCAGTGGCTGGAGCACCTCCCATGCAGGAGCGCAGAGGTTTAGGGCTGGCATCCTGGGTAGAGATGATCCCCTGGTGTGTGCTGTGCCTGGTGATTCCCAACTGCAGTCTCAGACAACACTGTCTTTGTGGACTGTCCTTTCCACAAAGCTACATTAGGTGATGTTCAAGCATTTTCTGTAGGGAAAAGTGGATGGGTGTAATGGCTATACAGTGTAAGAACATCCTCCTCTTCAGAGCAGCCAGGCAAACCTTGCCATATCTCACTGTTAAATAGAAAAGGAAATACTGGTCTTGTACGAAAGTCAGAGAAAAATAGTTGTGTGACCTACAAACCCGTTTGAAACAAAGTCAGAGAGACTTTGGCTGGTTCATCATCTCGTTTAGTGACCATCAGGTGGGACGAAGTTGGTCATCTCTTTTTCCTGCGCTTTCTGACCTAAGCAGATGTAGCGAGAACCTTAAAGCTGAAGGCAAGCATTAACTTTTACTGTGGCTGATTGAAAATGTGATACTGTAAATGATTTTATGGAAGTTTTGTTGATTGTTTTTTACCCCAAACACTGGTTTTTACCAAGGATCCACTTACAAAGGATACTTTAGACTCCCCACAGCTGCAGAACTGTAAAGGCAAAATTCCAAAGTCCTTCTGATGGGCTGCTGTGACTTTGTTGTCCTCCTGGGTCTCCTTTTGATGGCCGAGCTAGGTAGGGAGGAAGGAGATTTAGGTGCATCTGTGTCAATGCCAACCTCAAGAAACCTAATACCATGAGTCAGGGCCCTGCAAATCAAGAAGCTAACTTCCAGAACGTGATATTCAGGATGTAAATGCATTATAGTGGGGTTTTGATTTGGATTTTTTTTACATAATGTTTAATTCCCTCTGCTACAGAGTGCATCCCAAGACAGGGACTTTTCACAGATGCATCAAACATATCCAGAGAGGTGTTTTTTATTCCTGTAGCATGCCAGGACCTCTCAGTCTGCTTTTCCCCATACAGCAATTTATTCAACTTCCCGCTTCTTCTCCTCTTGGTTCATTTTGTGGATCTGGGGCAAGTGAATGTCCTGCCAATAATGAAAATACTCCCAAAAGGAGGCAACTCTGATCCCAGTCCTGGTGGTCCACATGTGGAAACTGGCCATTAGAAGGGAACTGGAAGCAATAGGAACGAAACTATTGTTCTCATGAGTCATCGCAGAATGCTTCTAAGCTGGAATTTCTGTTTCCAATCAGGTTTTCAGCTGGACATTTGGAGTCTGATTTTTCTACCAAAAAATAATAATAAAAAAATTCCTGAGGAAAAGAACCCTCCCTTTCTCTTTACACTTCACATTAATCAATGCCCTAGTGCATAGCACGTTTCCTTTAGCTAATGTGTAATCTCAAAAGAAAGAGCATTTCATATTTTCAAGGGAAGATTACCGCTGTGAAAAGAGCGTGTGTCTGGGTTTTATGGGTGTCGAGGTTGCCAAAGGAAAAAGTTGTCTTGTAGAGGACCCTGGAAAATGCATTAAAACTTTATATTGATTCTTAATGCAACTACGCATCCTGCATTCAATCAAGAGCAGACTAAGTATGATAGCATTGGAACCAAAGTGCAGTTTGTTCATTTGCCCAAAAAAGCAGGTAAACCATCACTAGAATTGTAGTTGTTAACTGCTCCGAAGTCTGTATAATGCTTTCACAGGAGCAAAAGCTGCTTTTGGGGTGTTTTAAGAAGTGATTTGGATAACACAGGAAGACGAAGATGATGGCTAAGAAGTTTGCTGTTGTTCAAATGCTCCCTTTTGCTTTCATAGCCAACTAATGGGTAGAAACCTCATGATCATGGGCTTGAACTGTTACCGGCAAGTACGTAGGAACGTGTAGAAACGTGCCCCCCTTTTGGGCCAGTTGGCTGTCAGGGCTATCTCAGCATCGCCCGATGTGGGGCTGCCAGTCTGTCACCGTGCTCCTGGTGTAGGCTGGATTTTGTAAGTAGGATCTCAGCACTGCGTGTCAGCTGCCATACGTGGGCACCAAGTCCCAGCTTGCAGAGAGAGTTGGCGTTGTGGGAGCCGTCCAAGGAGCCTTATGGCTTTTGAATCGCAGCAAGTAATTGATCCACTGCCTCCAACACATCCTCTTTGGATGCTGCAGAGAAATCCTGGCTTCTGGCTCTATAGAGCACGTCGCAAGGAAATAGATTGCATGAAGAGAATAATAATGTATGCGCTTGCCTAACAGTTTTGGAAACATTCACTAATTAATTCTCATAATGTTCCTAAAAGATGTGCTTCCAACATTACCAAGAGGTAAAATGAGGCATGAGGCTCTTAAGAGATATCTGCCGTGTCCCTAGGCAAATCAGGAGGAAGTTTGTAGAACTGAAATTATCATTACAAGTAAAGAACTGTTCTATCGACTTACTTTCCAAATGCATTTTTGTATCTACTTGGAATAAGGCACAATCCAAATCACTCCAAAGGGACCAGAGATCTTATCTGGGACTAGATAAGAGGGCTAGAAGGGGGGAAAAAAGGTAAAAACTTAGAGGGGAGCAATGAAAGCCTTGCTCTGCACTATCCCTGGGAATAGTGAAAAACATGAGTGGAGGAAGAGCCATTAGCAGCTCAGCTCCCTGGGAACCACACAGCCACAACCACAGTGGGAACGTGTGGGTTCCCAGCACCCGGTGCAGGGGCACGCGGCTCCCCTGTGCAGTGGGTGGATGCTCCAGACATCCTGCGGGGTCCAGCTCTTCTCATGGGAACAGTGTGAGGAAACCACACCATTCCTGGTGACAGCGCTACTCCTTTCTGCAAAATGTTTGATGGGCAGAGGACAGTCTGGATCAAAGTTGTATCTTAAATCAGTAGGTTTGCTGTTGTTCAAATTAAATATCCTTGTACTACCTTTTTGCAATTATTTTTGCTTGGTGCAAGCTTGATTCTGACTGAGGAGTTCTACTTAAAAGCTGCAGTCACAAAAGGATGATGAATAGATACTTCTTCTGTCCTCATATTAAACTTCTGCACCTTTCCAGAAGACCATATTGCTGCTGGAAACCTGTGTCAGTGTTAAAGTGGTGTGCAGCTCCTGCCTCCCTAGGACAGAGGGGGGTTGCTCAGAGCAGAAAGCATGTCCAGCAGCAGGTTTCAGAGCAGGGGAAGATACCCATCCTCAGGACTGGAAGGTGTCAGTACCTGACATGAAATCATTGGTGTGACAGCTGAGGTGGCTTTGCCAGCTCACGCTGCAGGGGAAAAGGACCAAGCAGCATTCACTGCGTTTTGCCCCCAGGTGACTGATGGCCTTTGAGCGGTGACTGCAGCAATACCTGCGTCAGCTGGAGCCCCAGCAAGGATTTGCTCTTCGATCGTGGGTGGCATGTGCTGCTTTGTCAGGGCAGTCCTTTCCCATCACTCGTCCAGCTCTCATCCTGTCACCCAACGTGTCTCCTCAAAGCTTGGAGGTTCGTGTCACTGTAGGCAGCCTGGGATGTTGCTCGCGTGCACAGACCCAGAGCTGCACCATGCAGGGTGTTCAGGAGGTAAAATGTGCCGTTTAAATTGTCAAATGTTTTACCATGTATCAAGCTCCATATACATCACCCGTCCAATTTTCCTCTGTAACTCAGTTCCATGCTGTGCCGTTGCCTTCCCTGCCCGTGCAGCGCAGATGGGGGGCACTCCTCCTGGGAGAGATGGCAGCTGGGCCCGTACCCTTTAGGAAATGGAGAAATATCCTAATACTCAGAGCATTTTAATAAATAGACAAGAGTAGAGCCTTCAGTTAAGTAGGGCTTTTATTAAGTTTTGGACGATGAACTTTCAGAAAGCTGGAAGTAAGGCAATCTTGTGACCTAAATAATTACCAGACTTCCTTCTGTCTGGGGAAACTAATGAAATAGATTAGCTCAGGCTCGTTTCATAAAGAATTAATGGTGGAAAACATAATTAATGACGATCAATATATGTTTGTGAAAACAAACCTTGTCAAATGTAATGTGGTTTTGTTGTTTTTTTTTAATGGGCTGATAAGTTGGTTTGGTAAAGGTAGTGAGATTGAGGTGGTAAACTTCTGCCTGGCTTGTGCCTTTCTGCAGCACGACACTTTGACTACTACAAGTAAGCTGACTCCAAATTAATGATTCCAAATTAATATCGGGAAATCAATATATGGTGCATATTGAATGGATTAAAAATTTCCCATCTAGTAGGGAGCCAAAGTCTCAGGTCCTGCTCCTGACTGCCATTCCTTATGGTGTAACCCAGGGATGGTCATCAACTTTGGAGCTTTATCTTCCTGCTTTGTAGACTTATTATTTCCCCCTTTCCTAAAAACACTTCAGAATTTACTGATGAAAAGTTATCAGTAACTTAATATTATCATCAGAGGTATTTAATAGTAGAGTCCTGAACGGTTCAGTTTTTGATCTTAGGTGTGGTTTCCAATGTTGTGGGGTTTTTTGTTAGCCAGTTGCATGGCAGAAAACCTGGCTATTTGGAAAGTTTGCAGCTAGCCCAGAAGTTGTGGCTGCTAAGTAGATCCACAGCCAGGAAGACAGTGATCCACATTGCTGTGTAGTAATTTGCTGCTCCACAAATTTGGATCAGTTGCATAGATATTAATTAAAGCCAACACCAGGTGCTTCTGTGCTGAGGAGCAGGGCCTCTGAAAGAGACTTAATGCTCCTAGGGAGCATAAACTGGAAGAACATGTATTCTGTTGGCTATGGGGTTAATGTAAACTGGAGGTCACACCAGAGACTGCTGGAGGTGGTGCTGTCTGACTGCTAACACTGGTGGGATGGCCACTTAGGTCTCGTGTTGGCCTTACAGAAACATGCAAGTTCGAAAGGGGCCAGAGAAGAGCTGTGAAAATACTCAGAGGATACAAAGTGTGCCTCGGAGTGAAAAGATCTCAGGGTTCATCATTACTTTTATTCAAGGAGTTTAGTTTAACAAGCAATTGGAGCACAAACTTTATGTTGAAAAGCCATTTGACAGAAGCAAGTTCTGCCTGCTAGATAATCAGCCTTTTGCACAAAGTCCTGAGGATTTCAGAGGATTCTGCTTAGGTTATACTACACGAAGACAGGATATTTTTCTGAAAGTTACCGTCTAGTAGAGCCACAGTTCTTAGACTCAAAGCATGGATTAATTCCGGGAACTCCTCTAGACTGCACGAATTTGGAGGTCAGGAGGAGTGATCTCAGTGGTGCCTTCTGGCTTTATAATCTAGGAATTGAGTGAATTAGTGATGTGAATTACTTTTTTTTCCTGTTTAATTCCAACCCTACCTTTCCTCTCATTTGTCTCTTTTCTGTTCACTTAGTTATTTTTGCTGTATCAAAGTCCCTCCTTTGCAGGATGAAAGAAGAGCTCTGTGTTTAACTTAACGAGTTCTTTTTCGGTATTACTGGGACCGAGGTTTGGTCTCGCATCAGTCCTAACACTGTAAAAGGGGTTTGGTGCTACAGATAGGTTTGAGACAAAATCTGACCTCATTTTCACCTCTGTATGCTGTGGGCCAGGCTGTACCCTGTGCTCCAGCCCTGGTTGCCCCCCTATACTGTCTCATGTGCCCTCTGTGGGGGCTGCTCTGCAGTCTGCCCTCAGCCGGCCTGCCACAGGTGAAGTTTCAAGTTTCCCTCATGAAACTCATGCTGGCACTTTGACACTATTGTGCATGCAGAAAGGAACATGCTCTACTGTTTTTATTACTAAATATCTGATATTTTAAAGTTGATGGTGTCTGCTGGGGAGCTACGAGTTGGATCAGTTGAGAACCAGGAGTTGATGCAGGGCCAGACAGAGGTCCTGGTGAGCAGCACTTGCTTTGCACTGCGCTTGCTGGAGACACGAGGGATGAAGGAAGCAAGGAACAAAACCGTGCTCCGAACCTGAAGCTGCAGGGATGTCCTGGGACCCAGGCCAACCTCCATGGGCCGGGTAGGCTGCACAAGTCAAAGCTGTATGGCCGTTGTTTTCTCGCCATTCCTAATTTCCAAGTAGAGCGACTTTAGTTAGGCATTTTTTTCCTCCCCAAAACAGCCACTTTGCTGCAAAACGGTTAAAAATTCAACGTGGTGACTGTTCGGCGTGGAGCAAACCCTCCCTATCAGCGGTGCCACCTAAAAATAAGCCCCGCGGAGCCGCGCAACATGTCTCGCAACAGATTTCTGTTATCTCGGCAGGTTTTTTCAGCCCGAGCCTGCACCCCCACCCATCCCATCCCTTCTCGGTGCCAACACGGTGCTTAACAGCATCTGCAATCGGCGACCCTACTGCTCGGGGTAGGGGGGGTGGGGTGGGATGGGGTGTGTATTTTTGCATCCAAGGCTACGCGAGGGTCCGGGATAGAGAGGAAACCCCCGTCCTCTGCCGCGGTAGCGCGGAGCGGCCGCGGGGACACAGTCCCGGGCGGTGACCGCGGCTTGAACCGGCCCCGCCGCGGGGCTGCACTGTGCTCCCCGTCCCCAACAACGCGCTCTCCCCCGGCAGGGCCGTGCCCTCCACCCAGCGCCGTGCATCCCCCCTCAGCGCGTTGCTTCCCGCCCCACCCCCGCCAGCGCCGTGCCCCCGCCCCGCCGCGCTGCGCTGGTCCGGCGGCGCCTCGCGGTGGCGCTGCAGACCGCCCTGCGCACCGCGCACCGCCCGCGGCCCGGCCCGCGCCGCTGCGGGGGCTGCCGGCTCCGGGGGCTGCCGGCTCCGGGGGCTGCCGGCACCGCGGCACGGCGGCGGGCACGGGCGCGGGTGTGCGCAGATGTGCGCGGATGTGTTTTCCTGTTGGCCCACACGGCGAGCGGGCGCGCAGGAGGCCGCCGGCAATCCGCGCTTCGCTCGGCGTTTGACGGAGTTTTAGCGGAGCGCCCGGCTGCGGAGTCGTTCCGAGTTCGGCGCTCGGTGTAGTTGGGCTCCGCTTTCAGCCCGGCTGTTTCTTTGCCCTTGGCCCTTTTTGTTTCTTTTCCCTTTTTTTAATGTTTGTGTTGTTTGTGTTTTGGTTTTCTCCTTTCTCTTTTTCAAGGTAATTGCTGGTTAATTTTGTATGAAATCATTAATGCTGCTTTCCGGCATTAATATTTATTTGCTACTCCTTAAAAGCTATAGGTGTATTGAAAAGGTAAACTTTAGTCGATATTACTGCTGCATGTTGAGTGGCAGCTGTTAGGACACTAAATGGTCAGCAGAACAGCCCTTAGCATCTTAAGTTTTCTGTTAATAAGAGAACCTAATATTATGTTGATAACTAAATCTTTTAGGCTAAAACTAATCAGACTATTTTCTGAGGAGTTTTCAAATTTAAAGCTTCAGTCTTGCAGTGCTTATCCTCACACTCCTGCTTGTTAGAATCGCATTCAAGGACAGCCAACCAAGTTTTAATTCTAAGATTTTTCTTTACCTTTTCTATTCTTTTTATCAGTTTGCTTTCTAGTTCGTAAGTATATAGTTTATCCTGACAGGCATTTGGAAAGCAGAAGTTACATTGGCAGATACAAGAAACACTGTTTCTTGTAGAATCACTATAAATAATTAGGAGGTTTGTTTCAGAGAATTTTTCAGGGCAGAAATGCCCATAACTAGGTCCCTCATTTACCCAAAGAGTATGATTGTATGTGCAAATTAAACAATTGCATGCACATGCTAAATTAGATATTTGTGTGTGCAGTTACTTAATTTGCATGTACCGATTAGGCTAGCTCAATTAATCACTGTGATAGCCCCATTTTGCACAGTTGTGAAGTCACTGATGGCAGTAACATTGTTTTGCTGGAAATGCTGAAATAACATTCCAGGGAGACGGGTCCAACTCGTGCACAAGTGATGCACGTGCCCTTGCAAAAAATCACCGACAAAAGGCATTTTATAATGTGTCAGTTATCATCACTTTTGAGAATAAGTTATTTATGCAAACCAGTTATGGCCATACAATATTTGATCAATTGCTATTAAGATCCCTACATTAGAACCATGCTTCTCACATCTGGAGCTTTTGTTTGGGTTAATTAGGGTGGTGATCATGGATTCAACCCGTCCTAAATCTCAGACGTACAAAGAAGGCAGATTAAGGACATTTGGTCATAATAAGGATACCTAAACAGAAATCTATGAAATGCTTCTTGGAATATTTAAAGCCTTGCATGAGCAAGGCTTCTCCTTGTGCCCACGCTACCCAAGCGTGGGGCCAGGGTTGCCTGGTTCGTTTCACATGTTCCTTTCAAGCGTGTATATTATCTGTGCAAAAGTCAGGGTGGGAGCCAGCAAAATTAAAGAGCAGCTCTATGAAAGGTATCATAAGCCACAGGGTGTATTCATGTCTTTGGGGCCATGCTGTCTGCCAGCCCCATGTTGTGCTATGGACACGGGTCCTGATCCGTCCTTGCCTTTCCTTGGCAATGAGCAACCGCTCTCAACTCCCGACCCCATGACATCCACAAATTCTAATGCACGCTCAGGGTTTTAAGGTAGCCATTACCACTGTACACATTTGCAACCATATTTAGGCTAATTCTTGCTATTATTATTCGGTAATTTTTTTCCCATCTATTATTTAATGAATGTAGCCAAACTCTAGAGTTCCTCCACCCTGAACACCTCTCATAATGAGAGGCAGCTGCTGAACTTTGACGCTCTTAATGCTTATTGCAGCAGACTGCTAGGCCAACAGGAACTGGAGTGACTGGGGGGGCTTTTTGCTTCCATCCAGAAGGCACAGCTCCTTTCTGATCGTGTGCAGTGTCTTTTTTGCTGATATACTTTTTGTGAGACAGTCCTAGATCCAGGAAAAGTACAGAAGAAAATTTTTTACATGGAGTCAGGTGATGCCAGTGTGTTGGTGTTTAAGCCACCTGAAGGGTTTGCTGGGCTCAGGGTGCTCACATGGTTCTTCGTGCTCACTGGTGCACATGGAAGCTGCTGCAGATGGCTTTTTGCTGGTTTGTGCCTGTCCCTTGTCATCTGGTTGTGCTGCAGACAGACCTCTACTCCCATTGCTGTGACAGACCACACTGTCGCCACCCTAAAACGTGCAGCATGGCACTGTTGCTGTGTGTCGGTGCCCTAGCACAGTGGGCATGGGCCTCTGTGGGCAGCCCACTGTGCCCACCTGTGCCAGCACAGCCTGCTCTGCCGTCCAGCTCTGCTGAGCAGCGGGCTCGGGGGCTGGCCCTTAGGTCCTAAACCCAGCAGCCTGCTCCTTCAGATGAAGCTGCCAGAGGAAAAAGGCAAGCAAGATTGCAAAGCACGTGTGACCTGTATAGTACATGTGATTTTACTTAAAAAAGAAAAAAAACCCACCCCACAACCCAAGAAAAAGAAATGCAGAGCTATTTTTGACCTGATTTCGCTCATCTTTTTTCCATGGGTGGGAAATGCGGTGCTACACAGTGTGACTTCGTTTCTCCAAGAGAACAAGGGGGGAAGGGGACGGGAAAGGAAAGTTATGGTTGAAGCGTGAAGAAGCAATATTTCTTCCAAAATATGAAATGTTTTAGTATGTCAACATTTAGATGTGAATTGTTCTGATCAAATATTTACTGCAATCGGGAGCTGTGTAGAACATTAATCTTAATTTGTTTTCCTTTTTCTCAAAAGCAGTGACTCCAACATAGCTAGGAGATCTGTGTCTTTAAAAATAAATAATGTAGCAGAACGGCATATTCTTTGGTATAGAAATGCTAGCCTGTGGCATCTTCTGCAACTACAAAGCAGTCTCGAATGAACTTTCTTCCCTTTTTATTAATAATTCCCTAAATCAATGACGAATCCTTAAAAGTTCCCCTTCACTTTGCTCCTGCGCTCCTCAGAGCTCTGGCTCTTGCTCACGCTGGCTCGTTCCCCGCCACGTATTACACATTTGGATAAACCTGTGCGTGTAATTTCGGGAGCTGGGGCTGCAGCCTGCTAATTGTACGTGCAAATACAAAGCAAGTTTTCTCTTTTCTCGTTTATTTTTTTGGTTAGCTCAGGGTTTTGGGTTTTTTCCTGAAGGTGGCAGTGAAAGAAAAAAAATAACTCCCTTTGAAGATTTAGGAATTTTATTACAAAACAGATGGACAAGTACTGTATTTTACCCATTTCCCCTTGTGCCCATGAGCGCTGACAATGAAAACTACAGCTCCTATAAAGTGCTGATCAAATTGTGAAAAGGTGGCCTTTCCCAGCAGCCTGGCACACTCTAGCATTATCCCAGCTTATAAATAAACGGATGGGCTGAGCCACTTCGGCTTTTTTCTTTCCTCTTAGTCCTTACCAAGATAATTGAGGATCATAATGGTGGGAAAGGACTGCAGTCATCATTCGCTGCCTGTCAGGTATCAGTACTCATCTTCGTGTCATCCGTCACCATTGAACCACTCTGTCATCTTTCCCCAGCCTTCAGCGCCGCTCCTTCTCATCGTGTTCATTATCTCCGGCTCCGACCAAGCCCCCTCCCCCAGCCCCTGTAAATGCATCTTTGTGCGACTCTCAGTCTTCTGATTATGAATCGATGATCATGTGGTGTAAGAGAGATAGATGGCTTTTAGTTCCATCTTGTCTTCTCTAATTGTAAAATATTAGTTACATTAGACTGTGTCTTTTGATTAATGGAACTTATTTGGAGTGGCCTCTCCCAGCCCTCCCCCTTCCAAAGTCCTCCACTGACTTTTGAGAATTGAGTGATTTCACTTAAAGCAGACAAATAGGCCCTTCAGCAAAGAGATAGCTAAGCTCTAATATTGTGGGCAAAGCAAGCTCACAGAGCCGGAGTTTGTGTGTGTGTGTGTGTGTGTGTGTGTGTGTATTTTTTTAAAGAAAGGCTTCAACTCTGGCTAGACAAATACAGACCATTTATTAACGTACGCACAGCCGTGCTATTTTGCAAATCCAGCAATTCTTATAAAGCTGCAAAACAGGACATAAGGCTGAATGCCTTCTGAATTAAATTAATCTTAGATAGGAATTAAGAGCATCCTCGCTTTCACTTTGGATGAAACAGGTCAGTCCAGAACTTTGATGTATTAATGCTAGCATAAAGTGTTATCTTAATACTCTCTTTTATACTTACAGGACATATCATCAACCAAATGTCTCTTTCTTGTACATCTGACACTGCGAGACATTCGTCCTTTAATACAGAATTTATCTTATTTGGCACTATTTACCTAAACATGGTCTGTTGATAAAGTCCTTGCTGTACAAATGGAAAGGCAGTTGACTAAATCCCTTATTATAAATAATCACTGTCTATCTTTCAGTGTAAATTCAAGGACATGTTCACTTTCAAGCTATCAGTTCAATTAGAAAAGGTCTATTCACTGTCGATGTCTATATCTCATGGAAATAGGAAAGCACAGTTAATAAACAAATCAAACTATTTTAAAAAATAGCACAGTGGATTATGAATTCCGGAGCCCACTCTGATGGTGACACTGTCAGGACACATGCTACACAAAAATATATGCAAGCAGTTTTATCTAAATTTTTTATGCTACCTTCAGGATTTAAATCTGACCTTTGTGCTTCTCTCCCCGCACCCCGGTACTCAAATCTTTATTTCAGAAGATGCTGCCTATAACGTACCTTCCATATATTAAAATTTAAAGAATAGGTTTCTACATGTATAAAATGCTAGTTAAGCCTTACTTGATTTATTTCTTTTGATTAAAGAATAGGAGCGCTGGTCTGGGGAGGTGAATGACTGTGTGTAGGATAATGGCTGGGAATGGATGCTGGTGCAGAACTGAGAAGCAGGAGTTGGGGCTCAGGGTCCTATGGCTGTCCTCGCTTTTCTTGACTTTCCTGTGAGGCTGGGGCCCTTTCCTAGTTCTGAAAGGCTCTCACCATGGTAGCCACATGGTCATAGAAAAATGTATCTCCTTTCTTTTTATAAGAAAGTAACTCTCTAGCCTTTAGAGTTATGGGAAAGGTTTGACAGCCGGAATCCAGAAAGCTGGGAAAAGTCCAAAAAGAAATCCATAATTTTATTTTTTAAAATTTATATCTCATGACATTAATCACATCTTATGGGATTTAAAGGAGCTCTTCCAGTGGCCTGGGTCTTGATGCCCAGAGGCTCAGACTGGAAGGGCTGTGTGTGTGCAAGCTCAGCCCTGCTCTACTCCATCCATGTGCTGCTCCAGCTCCATGTTCATCTGAGATCAGGATTTGGCTCCTGATCGGTATTTCCACACAGTATTTACCACCCTAGAAGGAGTGATTATATTTAATGGCAGAATTTCAGTTGACTTCTCAATATGTATTGAGTTGACCTTTAAGTTAAACCACAGATTAATTTTTTTTAGTTGTCTCTTTAAGTACATTTATAGACCTCTCTGTTCCGATTAGCATAATGGTAGATAGAGAAGAGTTACCTGGGTCAGATTATTTGTTGAAATTGAAGGAATTGCATGGCTTCTCCAGAAGGCAAATATTTAGCCCCCTTCTAACCACTGTACGCATTAGTTTTGTTGCAAAATGATTTTGGTTTATACACAGAAGACACCCAAGTGGGTATCAGTTTGCTTGAAAGCCTGGAGCCTGCCATTGATTTCATATAAGTAAACCTTCTCTCTGGAAGGCGCTGGAAGTCAATGAAGCTTATGTGAGATTGAGTGTCTCTCCCATAGGCAGCAGGGCTTGGAGCAAGGCTGTAGTGTGCTGGGTACCGATGGTAGGAGCGTTTGCCTCTTTGCTACCTGGCATGCTGTGTTCAGCTTGAGTTCTTCAGAGATGGGTATGGATCACTTGTACCCTAAATCATCAAAACAATGTCCAGACACCTTAAACGGACACTTTGTGTCCCACTGCCCAAGGAAGCTTTGGTGTCTTGGGCTTCTACAATTTTATTCAAAATGTAATCCTCAGTAGCACCTGGTCCTCTGAGTATTGACTGCTCCAGAAGTTACCAAGAGGGGATTTTGGGTTTGATCCCTGTAACATCTGATGTTTGCTGCATATTCTTCATGCGCCTTTTGCTGGGTGGCACCGCTTGGTTTAGGGACATGGGTACCCTCAGCTCTGGGTGCTGGGGATCGGTCTGCGTGCATCACGGACTGCAACCGGCCAGCTCTGGGTGGCCCCTAGGGATGCTAAAATTACCACCCTCCCAATTAGCAGCCTCTTGCTAGCCAAGGGGGCTCTAGCCCGTAGGCAGGTGGTGGCTGGGCCCCTCTGCAGGTGAGGGGCTGGTGGCCCCTTGTGCACTCTGCATCTTGGGGGCCCTCGGTCCCTCTTGCACTGGGAAAGAATGCCACATAAAAATAAATGCAAAAATAAGTACAAAAGGAGCTTGGGTTCAAAATGAAACAATGTAATGTGCCAGCTTTTAGCCCCAGGCAGATTTTCATGTCTCTTTTTACGAATCTTTGTAAGTAAGGGTTAGGCTACGAGGGCCTTGCTCAGACACTACTTAGGCTCCTGTATTGTGTAAGCACGTGTGCATTCCCACACAAGTCTGTGGGATGACTTACAGGCTTTATAGTATGCATAACCTTCAGCAATTTGCTGAATCAGGGCCTAAATACTGAAATATTCTTTAATAGTGCTGGCTCCACAATGAAACTCTAGAAGGCACATTTCCCTCTCAGTGTCTCTCCATAAGACTCATCAATGATAATGGAGTTACATTAGGCACATCTAAAGTTAATTATACAGTTACCTCCCTCTTGGCCCCTGTTTGTCAAAGAGAATATGATAAAAAAAAAATCTTCTGTCTTCTAACATCTATTTTTGTTTGAATTTTGATCTGCCATCTAGCCGAAAGAGTAAAGGGCACATTTATGGGCCTTTAGGTAAGTGGGTCTTGATGTTTGTTGGCTGAGAGACGGTGTGGGAAATGTTGTGTTAAGAAAACGTGCAGAAAAAAATATATGGAAACCAAAGCAAAAGAAATATTTAGGGCAGGCTGTTAATAAATTGTAGCAAAGCTCTTCCTTTTCCAAATGAAGTGAGTTGTTTTTAGGGATGCCGATTTATTTCCGACTGTGGGTTTAGGGGTATGCTTTAACTAGAAAAAAACAAATGCTAGTGTTCACTAAAAAAATCAGGAATTTATTATGTAGAGATGAGGTTGGATAAAGCAGTAGATCTAAAAATTCTCTGTATGTTATAAAAAATAATTATGTTTGTTGGCTTGTTTTTTTTTTAACGTGATCTCACTGTTAAATATGGTGAACCAAAATCCTCTATCCCAAATGCAGGTCTGTGAGTGTCTTGATTTTGATGTACATGCACATTGCTGAGGGATGCCAGGTTTGTCTAGGGATCCGGTAGCTTTGACATACTCCAGTTTACAGTACCTGAAGTGTGCTCAGTCGCTAATGTGTTTTGCATGCAAGATCACCGAGCTTCAGCATGACAGCTAAGAAAAAATGTCATTTTATTTTTAATTGGAGCAGGATACAATCTTGAAAGGAAAAAATAAAAATCCAGCTCTTTGTTAGAGATCTGTTCCACAAGAGTCCAGTCAGAAACCTCCCAGTACTTAATAAAGTCGAATTCCTCACTGAGTGTTCCCGCAGCTCCTGTGGAAGCCAGTGGGAGTTGCGCATGAGTACCGAGGGCAGCATTTTGCCCTTAGGACTGAATTTCCCAACTGACTCTTCTTTTAGACTGTCTTTTGATTAACAATCTGTTTGCAGCAGGCTAGGGCCAGGGAGGCAGCGTATACCCCACTGTTCAAATCTGTGGCAAAAAAACATTCTACAGAGAGCTACTTAATAAAAATCAACTTGCTCCAATAGTCATTGAGAAATACCTCAACTGTTAGCAATCAATCGAGGGCTGAGTTGGGGAAGAAAAAAAAATTAAAAAATACAAAAGGACATCAAAGAGGTTCTCATTCCCAGTCTATTGCTCTATTTAAGGGTCCTATAATTCGGTGAGGTTGTGTGCTAAATAATTTGTAAGCCTTCAGAACATCCAGGTTATTGTTTGTGGACAGATGGTGCATCACATTTTATTGCTTATTCCTTCTGTGGTTTCTCATATGCAGGACTGATGTGCACTCTGAAGTCTTTGTTTCCTTGCTAAAATCTCTAATCTAAAACAGGCAATCAAGCACACAGACAGTGCTTCAGAAAGCATAATCATAGTTTTAAAGGGGGAAAAAACCATTTCGGCTGCAGTTAGGAAGCAGATGTGTTCCCTGAAAATGCAAAAGGTTATCAGAAGTATTAAAATAGGAAAATAGATACGGAATTCAGGAGCGCTGGGGAGAGCATGTGCTTTATTTCAGTACTGCAGGGTAGGTGTGCCTTTTCCTAGGCTACCTGCTTTGTATCTGGCTCTCTGTGGAGCCGGTGCAGCGAGAGCCTTCAGAGACCGGCTTTTGCTTCCACCTTTCCCCCTGAGATTGGCAGTCTTTGTCTTTTACAGGGAAGGAGCAGCCGTGTTGTGATCCTGGAACCGCTGCTGCCGCGAAGAGTTAAATCATGTTGATATACAGGAAGGAAATGGAATAGACTAACTCTACTCTTTTCTTCCTACGGATTTTTCTTTTTATTCTGAAGATAGAATTACTGTTTGTAAGCATCTGAAAGTCATTAGTGGCTCTGCAGTCTGTCAGGTGCCGACGCAAAAAACTGCTGAAACTGAACGGGTTCCTGTGCGGAGTGCTGGGAATTTGTCATGTGCTGATGAGCAGTTATAATAATATATGAGCAAATCACAAGCATTCTGCAAATTAATCAAATTTTTTTTCCCCTTCTCCCTTGTCTCTGGGAGAGTGGCTTTGCCGGCAGACGTAGGTGAAGCAGTTTTACTCACAGATGGTAGCTCTGGCATCAGATGGAATTTATATAACAGTAATTCTGATTTCCTGCCAAAGTAGCACTGAAAACACCAGGGAGATTGTACAAGACAAGTCATGTGGTTTTGCTGAGGTTGTTGTGGGAAGTTTAAGGGGGGAAATCTCAAATTTTCCTCTCTGCATTTATTGTTTTAGCCTGAAGGGCCAGAAATTGTACGCCATTCTGCCATAGGCGAAATCCAACACATCTTTTTTTATGAATTGTGCTGAAAGAGTGCTTCCCAGCTGTTGAAACTGCTGGCGGGGAGGGAGCCACATGACTCCTCATCCTTTCCCTTTCCTTACAAGGATTAAAGGAGGGAGGGTTCAAAAGGTTGCTGCACTACATGTTGGAGTGAGGCAGGGTCTCCCTTCCCAGGAAGCGATGCCATGTTCACTTAGGCTATACTCCCTCTGGCATAACGGGGGGGGGGTGGTTCAGGGGCTTCGGTAAACATCTCGTCAACGGCTCTTCCTCCTCATTAAAAACGTGTGTGTGTGTATGTGTGTTTTTGCGGGAGGTTACTTGAGTAGATTAAGGTTATTAGCTGCGTCTCTGCTGGCATTTCCAGTTTGATCAGTAAAACCCAGAACATGGGGATCTTTACCTGTTACGGGCAAGTGCTGGGTGCACTTGTTGTCTGGCCGAAACATGTACCGTGGTTTGATGGATGGTCCAATCCTGACCTCGCTCAGAGCGGAGCAGGTCTGTTCAAACCACGGACTCCTAACCAGGAGAAGAGAGCAGAATCAGGTCCAGTGCCTTTTGAATCAGACCGAGCTTTTAAAAACAAAAGCAGTCTCCTCTAGAAAAATATTATGGCGTTTTTATAATAGCAGCGTATTGAGTAATGCATGGGGCATAGCAAGACTGCTGTGACACTAAAAGAAAAAAATAGAGGCCAGCAGAACAGGAGAACTTTCAGGGGCTGTTTTTAATAAAGAGGTGAATTCTTTCTGCAGTAGGAAAAATGATAAAAAGATGGCGTATCAGCTACATTATGCAACAAAGTAATGCTGCTGTGTTTTTATAATGTAAGGCACTGCCCATTTGTTTTGGTTTACGTGACTGCAGTGAAATAAGTGGATTAGACTGAAACTTTAGCATGCTTCATTGCAGCTGGTTGCAGACATCTGTCATTCCTCAGCCATACATTCTGGATCATGCCAAGAAGAAAAAGCAAAGTCTGACACCTTTCATTTTAGAGAGCCTTTTATAGAAAAGAAAAGGAGAAGGGGAGAAAGCATTTCCTTTGTGACTTAATAAAAAAGACACTTTTTCTGTGACAACATCAACAGCACTTTCCAGGGGGAGAGGTCCTGCAAAGTTAATGCTCAATTTATTCTTTGCAGTCTTTTAATTTTTACTGTTTAAGCTCCTGATTTGTTGAATGGGATATGATAAAAATACATTGGTGAGGTTTTTTTTAAAGAGACATTAGCTATATGGACACCTAAGTAGCGAATGCGCTGGGTGCAAGGAGGGCTGTGCTCGCGGTAGTTCAGAGAGGCAATGGTGCATAATGCTGCGGCACAGCCCATAATGAGCTGTTCTGCTGACTACACTCACAACAACCCATAAACAGAAAATAGTAATGTTTTAGTGGAATGATTAGTGGGGTCATGAGATACTCGTGGATAATTTAAGTTTCAGCCATTAGTGAGCTGGATATGTATTTACTTAAAGTTGTTTGATTCTCCTCAGTTTCTTTACTAGGATGTTGCTATAGGTAGTCATGAGGTATGTGAGAAGTTATGGTGTGATGAAATGCCATCTAAATTACCCCAATTACCTAACAAAGCAACAGCTAAAATTAAAGGAGAATATGCTTCACCCAAGTGACATCATACATGCAAAAACCCAATTATTCTAGCTTGGGATCCTGCTTCAGCAAATGTTGCAGCCCGTGGGTAATTCTATCCCTCCACATTTAGGTGCTTTGTGGACCATGGGGCTAGACTGATGGGGAGAGTCCTGACCTTTCCCTGGATGTGTATGCGGGGGGGAAGATCTTTGCATGGAGCGTGGCTGTCAGACTTGGTGGTGGCTGAGGATGTGAAATGCAGGCAGGAAAAATTTAGAAAGCTGAGTACAGGATTTTTAAAATTCCATTCCACCAAATAAAATAAATAAGCTCAAGACAGTTGCCCAGAGAGAAAGAGAAAACGCTATTGTATTTATGAAGTGCTAGGCAGAATAAAGGATATTTGGTAGCAAAATATCATCCCTGACAAGGCCTTTCCTATTAGCACCTCTGAATTGCATGATCTCTTTACCAAGATCCCACTGCCACCAGTACAGCATTTATTCTGGGAAATCATAGGTAGATTAAATTCAAATAGAGCTTCATTCCAGAAGTTCTAAATGCTCCCTCAAATAATAAATGTTTATTGAGACAATTGAAAAATATGTCAGAACATTAGACAGAAAACTTGTGAATGACCTAGTAGGAAAACTGAGATATTTTGCTCTAGGGGGTTAGAATGGGAATGTAATGTTATTGATGTGATTAAAACGAATAAAGGAGTGCATAGACATAACAATTAATTGAAATACGTAAGTAAAGGCAAAGGTGGGACTCTGAACGTGTAATTTTGGCAATTAGAAGAACTCAGGGTTAGTTAATATTAAAGGAAAGCCTGCCACTTCCCTTCAAAGCACGTTCTTTAGCTTTGGTCTGTATGGATCCCCGAAGCAGAGGAGGAGGAGGAGGCTGTCAGAGGGCTACAGGCCAGCCACCTCTCCTCTCACACGGAGGGAGACAGGCTGCTGAGACATGGGGATGCACTGGCTGTGCCTCCGGGAGAGCAAGAATTGGCACCGACATTGGGGGGACATGGCAGGAGAGGAGTGCCTGCAGTTTTGGGAAAGCTGTTGTGAGTTCAGGGTCATGCAGGAGAGGATGACTGAGCAATTTATACATTGCCATAACCATGACCATTATAAATTTAGTCAGAGGTGGCCCGCTCTTTACAACAGGTGCCTAGTGCCCTTGATAAGAACTCTGTCCTCTACTTATGTGTATAAACCAAAGTAAATAAATATGAAAAATTAAATGTAATTAAATTTCCCAAAGCATGGGACATTGATAGTCTGGCATTTCAAGCTCAATCAATGACAGCATTCCCACTAACCTCGTTTGGAGCCCATTGAGGCACCGGGCTCGTAACTCATGTTGTCATGTCAAAACCCAAACTCGTGTGCCGTTGTGTGCGGGGTGCTGCGCCGTGCCGGGCGGACGTGCTGCCAGGAGTGCTCTGAAGTACATGGGTCCCTAGAAAGCAAACTGGCTATTTTCCAGGAGAATTTTTGTTTTACAAGGTTCATGTAGTGTTTAATATTTGTTTAGAAAGACCTTTTCAGCCACTATACTGATGCTCTTCCTTTTTTTCCCAAGAAAAAAATCCACTTCACTTCAAAACAAAAAGTTCCTGTGGAAAAAGCTTACTCTTCTGAAAAAGAAACAAACTTTGTGCTAAGTGTCTGGAGCTGAGTAATCCCGTTACTTTGTCAGTTCTGCAAGAAATGGGCAACGTTTGTTTTCCCAGGAGTTGCAAGTCTCTGTTACAGCGTCAGTGACGTCACTGGCCGTTCAGTAATTTGCCTGTATTCAGGGTTCTGTGGAGGGCTAGCGAGTTCCTCATTCTACCTCCAAATAATTATAATTTCTGCACTCTATAGAAAGAGATAACAAGTGTTAAATTACTGACACTTTCCATAATTTCCTGACTGGTTTATTTAGTAAGCTAAGAGCCTATGTATGGAGGACAGGGTAGAATTTTCTCCTTTCTTTTCTCTGCCGTGAGTGTAGGGGTGGCTGTTCGCCTCCGTCGCGCGGATCCACCCGTGGCTGGTTTACACAGCAGGGTTGGTTTGTTGGTGTTTTGGTTTTCTTTTGCTTTTACAGGAAATTTGAGTGTACCATAATTAGCGATCGTAACCTTTTGCGAGAGGAACTGCACTGTTACTTTAAGTGCAGTTTTTATTTTAGGGAATGTGTGAAATTAAGTTAATCTTTTAATAGTATGTGTTAAAGACACAGTGTAGCATCAACTTTTCATCATTAAACCCTTTAGTATACTCATCAGCAAGTTGAAATACCTATTCAGAAACACCGAGCACTGTATAATATACTAAATCAAGAGCAGACTCTGCCTTTGATTACATTTCAGAAAAGTCATGTAGGTATCTAAGGGTTTAATTTGATCCCACGAACTGAGATTTTTTAATTCTTTTTTTTTTTTTTTTAAAAAGTAAAACCCCTTGAAACAAATTAGCTACAGATTGGGTCATTCTCCAGCTCTTCTGTTGCCAGTGAGGGTTCTGTCATTTGCCACCCTGCTGCTACAGGCGCCTGCAGACAGAACACCCATCTCAGCGGAGCACCAGAGCTACGGTGCTGCATGGAGCCTTTGGGATGGGTGCTGGCCTTGGGACAGTGCCCTACACCGTGTTAATCTCTACAGGGTAGTCCTTCTGGAGGGACTTCACAGCTTCACAGGTGGATAAATCCCGGTAGTTTTAGGGCAATTTTTCCAAATGTCCTTGGTGTATTTATTTAGGATCAAGCTGGTGGCTGTTTTACCATGAGCTGTGTCTTTACCCCAAACTTATCCATCCCTAATTAAGGTCTTTCCTGTAACCCACAGTGAGAGAAAGGCTCTTCCAGATGGCAATTCACATGTGTGGACCTGAGCTGCCCTGAACATGTCTGCTCTGTGTTGGCGAGGGGGGATTTAGGTAGTTGGTTTGGTGCCTATTATCATGAACAGCTTCTTTGATTACTCTTAGGACTATTTGTGGGATTGAGCCTGGTGGTGAAGGAATCCAGTTGAATTAGAGGGTGGTCAGGAGGCTGCCATAGCTTTAGGCATCCCATGGGAAAAACATAACCCAAAGCCTTAACTTAGACTTAGGTAGGTGAAAATGTTCCCAGGCCGTTCTAAAATGTAGAGAGTTAACGCTTTTTTTTGTACATGCTTCTACAGAAAATCAACCAAAAAGCCTCAAACAAGCCTTTTTATGGCTTTTCATGGTCAATGTGAAATAGAGAGTTTTTAAAATTTAATTTCCTTTTTTTGTAATCCAATAAACATATAAACTTCACAGAACATTGTAGTCATCCCAGAAGACCATCTTGGTTGGTCCTGGACCTGTGTGTAAATAAACATATACTTTTTCAATTGTTTTATAAAAACTTTTATTACATATATGAACCTGATTGGATGTACTTTAATCTGTCTGGTATTTTGGGAGTTTCATAAAATGCATATTTTGAGACCAATAAAATGGAATGGCTCAATCAGAACCATTATTGTCTATTGGACAAATATATTTATTCAGCATTTTCCCATCCATACTGTTGTGCTCCAGATCAGAATGGCTGCTTTAGAGCCATTCTGCTCTCCTGGGTAATGCATACAGTACTTGGGATGTTTGCTGTGGATAGTAAATGTATTTATGAGAATTTATATGTTAAAAAAAGGAAATCACACTAGCCAGGATTTAAATGAAAGCAGTTCTCCCTTTGCAAACGCCTGATATTATGCTATAATAACATTACTTTAAAATGGCAGTGTTCACCAAGATGCCCGGGACTGGAGATGCTCAAAAAGTCTTTCCTCCTACATGGGAAGCACACAGCCATTGTTGCCTGCTGTTAATTCTGAGGCAACACACACTTCATCTGTTTAAAGATGATTCTACTTCAAATACAAGCTTGTGTAGGTAAAAAAAAAAAGATTTAAAGCACCTTGTCCCTGGCATGTCCAGGTTCACTGACGGTTTGAATGCGCCTTGCTGACTTGGCGCTGGAGCAGATGTGTGATTACATGGACCGTTCCACCGGCAACGTTGTGGGACTGAGTATCTCCGTACAGGCGGCAGTGGCCATCCATCCTAAGCCACTGCAGCTGTCCTGCAAGACTGCCTGGTCATGGCTGGAGGTGGTCCTGGCCATTTGGGATTGCTACAGCAGCCCAGGAGGTCAAGTCCAGATCTTGAGCATCCCACATCTCAGCTAAAGAGATTTGTCTCCAAGAAATTCAAACCCTTGAGGCTTTTCAAATATTTCTTAGCGAGGGAGTAATTTAGTTGTTTTAAAGAGGTAATTGCTGTTATTTTTGATTTTCACTGAAAGGATATTCTTAAACCAGGCAAAGAAATCCGCAATGAGTTTGCCGTATTGCATTGCAGTAAGTGCTGTAGCCATTGGCCATCTAAAGCAAAACATTCTGTCAGATAATCATGGCCATTTTTGCATTTTAAGGGAACAAATGTCATATCTAAGAAACACATTTTATTCAGGATTTAATTATAATTTATAGTACATTGCACAGCATTTGTTTTCTGTTCATCATTTTATTGCTCTTCTGCCTTTCCCCTAAATTTATGCATTAGATTGTGTGTCTGTGTGTCTGTATGTGCGTGTCTGTGTGTATATATGTACACATATGCAATATAATAAAAAGTGGTGTAGTAGGGACAACAGACGGCTTGTGTGTGATGTATTATTGGCATTTTTCTTTCAAATTACCGTTTTCTTGCTGCTTTGGGAGAAAGCCATGATTTTGCTGTGATTAGTACACTTTTAACAATCTGGAATAAATTCCTGATCTTATTCATGTGACTACTCCAATGCCCATTTTTACGTTTTAGTGCAAACCCCTACATATGTGCCTGTAATACCACAAAAATAAGATGTTTCTCTTTGTGGAAATTTTTATAGAATTTGGATGCCGATCAAATATTTTTAGAAGTGGAGAATTAATGCAGCTTGACCATGTAAATGATTTTTTTTTAATGAAAAAGACTTTAGTATTCGTGTGTCTCTCCCTCTGTCTCTCTCTCTCTTGTTTGTGTATTCCTTTGTGCTAATCTTAAATAATGGATCCATATCAAAGTTAATAAATTAGTAACTATTAGCAGTGTTTGGATTACCGTAAGTAACTCAGTGACACTTCGTTGACATTGACTTTTTATGTGTTCCAATAACACGTTTTGGGTTTTAAAGATAAGACAAAGCAGAATAGGCTTGGCGAGTATCTGAATCCTCACCCACTCACTGGCAATGGCTTTGTTTAAATGCAAGGCCACTGCTTTAAATGGTCCTAAAACCCAGACTTTGGGATCTGTGTCTTCCTTAAAACCTGCATTTTCTGACTGTTCAGCTGATGCACCACTTTGGGCTGCATCAGTCATGCCATGTTATGAAACCTAACGCGATGTGACTGATGCAGGCTGACGTGATGTGTCACAAAGCAACATATCAGGTCACAAACTTGAAAGAAAAGAAAACAAACTTTATTTTCCCCCCCTCAAAGCCTAAATTAACAAAGCAGCATATATTTTTAAATAGGTGAACTAGCTTCAAATGTTGAGGGATTTTTCTAAGTATTGGTCCCACAAAGAAGTTCTCCATCCGGATCAGAAAGTGCCTCCCATCCACACTCCTTGTTCTCTCCAGGGTGCCGTCAAAACTAGAGAACATGATGAGGCCTGGGCATCTCAACACTGCTGCCATGGCTGGGCCTGATCCTGGAAGCTTTAGATGGCTTTCAGAGAAGCCAGAGGGAATTCCCTTTCCTTCCTGGGGAAATCCACACTACCTAAAAATATTCCTTGAGTCCAGCTACCATTGTTGTCATTTTAGCTATTTTTTTATTTATTTTGTATTATTACTTTTTGCTGCTCTTTAGACTGTCCACTTCCATCCGGAGGATTACAAGGTCTCTTCACATGCTCAGTCACAGACTTCAGAGAAAGTTGCTCCACAACAGGGTTATTTCAGCTGCAAGCAATATATTGCCCTCTAGCCCCACTTTTTAATCAGAGAAAGGTGCACCATAGTTTGCCCTCTTGGTGGACCACCTTTAGTCTAATTTTCCTTACCATGAATGCAATGCTTCACACATTATCTTCTGAACTAGCAGGAAGATTCCACCACCACCCACCCCCTTTTTTTTAAGGGCTTTCATATAATTTTATTGGAAGATATATAGTGGGTAAAATATATATGAACTACAGTTTGCTAAGAAAGAACGTACCAACCACTGCAAGATAAAAACGTTATAAATTTATTGCCAACTTATCTGAGAAGGGTTATTTTAAGAGCCTGCTGCCCACAACAAGTTTTTGAGCTAAAATTAATGGATGGGATACCTAAGAGAAATGGGCATTTTCCTTCACCCCTTAGTTACAAGCAAATTGCAGATATTGTTATCTTTGCAAGTGAGAATAATCTCTAGTTTTTGTACTACTTCTGCTGTAAACAATGTACCGCTTGCTTTCCTATGACCCTCACTCTGTATACATATTTATATATTATTCATACCGGATTAAAAATGAATGTGCTCTTTACCACAGTTGTACTGCATAGTGACAATACAAATTAACTTATTGTGTACTTACTTTTCACAAGGCAGTGATGTGAAATTTTGATGGCCTGAAAAAGTAAGTCATGGGGGAGGCAATGCAGAACTGAATCCTCGTAGCTGCACTTTATATTGTTTGATTTATTAAAGTGCGTTGAATTAATAAATGACATTGTCTGTCCAGAATTGCAGGGGTTTGAACTCGGTTTGGTGTTGGGCAGAAAGAGTTCGCTTTTAGCCTTAGCGAGGTGGGTAGCTTTGTGGATTCCTTGTGTAGAAGCGACCCTTTGCAGGGGAGAATTAGGATGGCTGTTTAGTGATGGCTACTTGTGGGCAAAGCATTTGGAGCTGCATGGTGACATCTTGCACTGTTGGGTAGTGGTACTGATTCTAGCTAAAGCTGTCTGGGGTATGCCCATGCTACATGATGCTTGACTGCTTGAGGGGTTCAGAGGGTGGCTGCTGGCCATGTTGTGCCTGCTCACTCCAGGAGTCCCATCCTCCTCTCTGTGCTTGCTGCTCCGAAAGCAGTTATCAGGGACATTACATCAGCTATGGTACATCCAGTCACTGGACGCTGCAGCACATGAGAAGGACCGAATAAACAGGGTATCTTTTTGCCTTTTCCTTCGCATCCATAAAACCAGAGTATATAAGGCTGGAGGGCAAGCCACACCACTCAGCATGCCATACCATTTGACACGCATAGCAGGGTGTCTTCTGTTCTTAGCAAGGGAACCAGTCCTCAAGCGGCTGGATGAAACCCCTGGAATACTGGAAGGCTGAAGGTAGTCTCACAGCCCAGTGAATATGACAGCAGCAGGCCTCTGTCTTCTGGAGAAAGGGAAAAATCACCTCAGTTCTTCATGGAGCAAGTCTCCTTCCCCTTTGCCCAGCATGTCTCCCAAGGCATTTTGGTACCTCCCCAGGCAGAGTCTGCAGACCCCCTCACTCTTCCTGGCCAGAGGCATTACTCAGGAGGCAGAAAAAGGAGAAGAAAAGATAGTCCAGAACCCAGCTGTGACTTCTGGTGACTTCATCTGTCTCTGACAAACAATGGAGAGATGCAATGGGTTTCTTAGATTTTGGGTTTTTTCCTGAGTTTTCAATTATTTCTAAGTTTTTCTGAAACAATTAAAGTCAGACTTTTTCTGGACCTTCTTTGTACCCAGACAGTTTTGACATTGCTCCCAGTTTTCAAAGCTATTATATTCAAAATTTTTCAAGCATATTTGTGCTTCTGTATTGATTTTAGGACTGACTCTAAGAGACACTAGGGACACCTTCAATCTCTTCGTTGACTAATTCCTCATATCTTCCAGCTGAAATTTTTCTATAAAAGCCCAATCCAATTTCTGTAACATTATCTATGTAGGTTTCTTCCACTGCTATTGTTATGAAATTTTCCACTGAAATTTGACTTTGTAATGATTAGCAGCTTACAGATTTAATTTCTTTTTCCTTATGGAGTTGAGGAAAATGTTGTTCTTTATCCCAGGGGACAACTAGATCGACCCACACTCCATCCCAAGATTTATGTGTAAACATGCATGTTGGAGGTCTTGAAGGGGGGTAGCCATACTTCTGGCAGTTGTTAACTTGTAAAAGCAAAGGGTGGAGGGGGGCTCTCCATCCTTGAGAAAGGAAGCATGCCCATGCCTGTGGTCCTGGGGCACAGGGTGTAGGCAGCTGTGGACTGCACTTATCACTTCTTTGCCCTCAGCCTTCAAGTGGCAGCTTTGCCATTACAGCAAAAGCAGCAGGCTATTGGAGCAACCCAGAGCACAAACCATGGCTCAGGTGAATTTACACTGTTAGAGGTGCTCATGCTGCTGTGTCAGCAATGGTGCAAGGTTAAAACCAGTAGTTATCCAGCCTTGCTCCCGCGTCTGCTGGGAGGAGTACGGTAACATTCTCACTTTGGTATGGGTAACATCAGACCAATGCACAACAAGCATCTATTTGTTTATCTGTTGAATTCTCACCTAAAATTAAGGCAAGAGAGTCCCAGTCCCTCCCCACATAGCAGGAAGCATCGTCCTTTCCCTCTGCTACACCAGTGTCTGTTTCATGCCTGCTAGGTAGTACCACGGCAGCCAGGGAAAATGTGCTCTTCAAATGTGGAGATAGGGTATTGTTTTTCACTTATCCTGGCTTTATGTAGATGGTCTGGCACATTTATTTATTCATTTATTTGAGCAAATTAAAGCAAGCTAAGCGCATTTGACCTCAGATGGTCCTGGTTTAAGTTAATTTGAGAGACAAAGCTCATAAAGTTCCAGTAAAACACATCAACAACTTCCCAGCATAGGTTGAAATGTGATTGCTGAAACATAACCTCCAAAACCAGATACAGCACGGAGATTCAAAGTCACCATAATCTGAAAAATATGGAAGAGTGTATTGATAGCCTTACTAAGAAGCAATATCTTTCATTCATGCCTTTGTTTCACAGTCGGTTGCTGTTTCACCCACAAGAAGTGCATCCATCAGATTTTGTGCATTAACATTCCTTTTCTAATCTATCTTGGACATTTTATTTTAAGGTCGGTGATAACCTTGGGCCCCAGTCCAGCAAACACTTATGTGCTTGCGTATCTTTACTCACAGGCGTAATCTCACTGGAGTAAATGTTTGCAGGTTTGAGGCCTTGGTTATCTCAATCCATTATTTCTTTCCATTAAAAAGTAATCTGTGTGATTAAAATAAAACATACAATTCTTTACTCAGAAACCCACCCAAAGACAAAGTGTGTTTATTAGACTAAGGGTCTGCACATCGTCATCCTTGAATTGCACTTCAATAAAAGAGATAATTAACAAATGCAAAAGAAGGCAGTCTCGTACGCGATCACACTGTATTTACAAGAGCTCAGTTTGGACCACGGGCTGATGGATTCACAGCTGGGTCTGAGGAGATGAAATAGCCACATTTCTCCAGAAAATCTGAAGCAGGGAATTTTTAAAGCGCAGTTTCTTTACCTAGGCAGTATGCAAATAATGCAGATTTCTGATTCTTGCTGAAGATGTGTGCTGATGTCCTCCATCCAAGAGGAGGGATCTCTGCCCAGGGGACTGCAGCGCTTTCGGTTTTGTCAGGCTGTGCCACGGGCAGGTTTGCAGGCACCGCGTTCGTAAAATGAAAAACTAACCAGACTCTCATCTGTCACGCAGGTCACAGGCCTTTCCAGTGCAGATACTGCCCGTACAGTGCCTCTCAGAAGGGAAATCTGAAGACCCATGTTCTCTGTGTCCATCGCATGCCTTTTGACAACAGCCAGTATCCCGACCGCAGGTTCAAGCGCTCCAGAGTTGACTCCGAAGCTTCTGGGAATTTGGAGGAACCTGCAGCTGTCAAAGCGGGGAGCTCAGCAGAGCTAACGGAGGAGGGCAGCAAGGCCCAGGAGTGACGAGGCTTGGCCGATTGTCTCCGTACTGCAGTAGCCTTTTGCACCAGGTTTAGATACGCGTTTGGGCGAGGGCCGGCTAGCTGTCTTCCCGGCGGAGGAAAGGCGCGCCAATTCCCAGAAGGGTACGGGATGCTGGAAACATTCAAATATATGTATATGTACACGTACACACACACGCATATATATATATATATTTACACGCAGAGAGATACTCGTTCATAGACACATCGAATATATATCCACATGCACACACACCGAGTACACGCATCCCATATGTGTGTGTGTGTGTGTGTTTAAATATGTTACACACACAAAATAAATTTCCAGCCCTTGCAAATGGCTGCTAAACTGTTACCTGGCAACAAGTACTTCCAAACAATGTAGGCGGGATAATAAAGTGATTTAAAAATGTTAGGAGGTCGTTAGTTGTTTAAAAAGCAGGGCAGTTTCAAACTTTAAAGTGGTCTTTGTCCAAAAATAATGCTCTTAACAGAAAAATGATACCGTCTAAATGATTTAGTGTTGCCTTGAAGATTGAGGGGCTGTGTTTTCGTTGTTGAAAACACCTTTATAATATGACACCAGCTGCTGTCATTTGCCTAGCATAGTAATGAGATGTGTTGGTAGACTGCCATGGTGCCAGTCTGACTGGAGCTGTCATTGCAGAGAAAATCAATTCAAGTGGTGTTGCAACTGCAGTATAGGAGAAACCTTAGACGGCCCATAAGCTAGGGTCAGTTCTGACCTATATCGGAAAGTATTGTGATACAACGTTTTCTTTTTTTCTTTTTAAATATACAGCCAAATGAATCAATGGTTAGGAAAATAAATCTGCAGCCCGACGGCGTGTGATTGCAGATTTGAAATGTAATTCCCTTGTTTTGTAATCATCTTGCAGTATTGACAGAAATGCTTTTATTCCTTTTTTTTTTTCTTTGTTGATGAAGAAGTAAGTTGCTATAAAAGTAGAAGTACAATATATAGAAATATTGTTTAGTGAAACTAGTCAGCCTTATCTATAGAAGGTGCTGGTGAGAAACAGAATTTTTATTATATAGAAGGTTGGTAATTTTTCTTCTTTGGTTCTTTTCTTCTTGTTTCCTTTCCAACTTCCTTTAATTTTTATTTTTTTTTTAACACTTGAATGAAGGATTCCCCAGTCATGGTTAATTTTCATGTTTTTGTAAGTGTTACAGACATAGTGCAGAAGTTTCTTCTGGAACAAGCTCTTATAAAGTAGCTTGACCTAAAATATGAATCCAAACTTCCTGCTCTTTGTCTCTAATGAGGAAAAGTGTTTTAGCTGATATTTCTTTGGTTTTGTAAAACAAATGCGTTCTATATTTTTGCAGATTTTAGCTTTTTTACTGATTGGATGCTCCAAATTTAGTAAGGTCTTTGCCATGTAGGAAGCTTTTGAGAGACTATAATGAACCACATAACCTAAAAAAAAAAGTAAGAAAAATAACTAAAGGTTTATTCTGGAATTCTCTGAATGGCATAAAATTTTAGCCTTCTAATGTACTTCCTTTGATAGAAGCAAAATTGGTGCTGTTTATTGTGATGGTAGAGAAGTATTAACTTCTTCTAAAACAAAATCATCCAGACTTTAAAAGAAAAAGAAAAAAAAAAGGAAAAAAAAAAGAAAAAAAAGTCAATATTTCTTTGCAGGCTGGGAGCACAGAGTAAAACCCCAGGGCCTTAAAACTTCAGCTCTGCCTAAAGCAGTTTACAAAAAATACTAAACTGCAATCAATGTAAATAAAATTCTTAGCGCTACCCTGAGACTGGAAAAAAAATCTCAGGCTAATAAGGAATACGGTTTGCATATGCTGTCGGAAAGGATGTCATCCAACTGAAGTTTCAGTTTAAATGAGGTCACTGTGTAACTTGGACCCATCTGGCACAGAGCAAGCTGCTTTTCTTGTTTTTCTAGTATAGTTCTCACTGCCTTACTTAAATCGAGTTGATAAACTTAATGCAACTGTTTCTATGATCCTAGATAAAGGATTGAAATGTTATTGAAACTTTCTGACTGTAGTAAGCTTTAGGATTTTAACTGCACTACTGTGTTTGGTGACTGTGTCAGTCGCTTGCTTTTGTGTGTTTGCGCCGCCTTCAGTATCTTAGCAAAAAAAAAAGAGGAAAAAAAAGAGAAAAAAAAAAAAGAGACAGCCCCCCACATTCCATTTCTTGCACTTTTTGAGCTCTTTCAGTATTCTTTTGTGTCTTCTGAGCATTTTCAGATACGACAGGCAATAATTCTGTTTGTGACACTGGAAACATCTCCCGCTCCTTGTGATGTGTGTGTTGATTCCATTTGGTCGGGTGCTACTGTCCCTATCCTCCCCTCTGACATAGCCCTTTTTTCCAGAACATTTGTAACTTGTAATACAAACAAGTGACAGCAGCAGTGATGCATTGTCAGTTTCTGAATATCATCATGCTTCTCATATCTAAACATGTCAAGTTTTTTCTCTGTAACTTCTGTAGTCTGTGATACTGGTCATAATACTGTCTACATTCCTACACAAAGAAAAATTTCTATCTTGGAGGAAATCTGAGATCAATAGAGTAGAGGATTTTGTTGCTATGCTTGTAACAATTAGAAAACTTTGTATTTAAAGTTTATTCTTGGTCATTATTTATTATTATAATACATCAGTTGACAGAACTTTATTCTGGTATAGAAGTATTAAAAGTTGTTTTTTCAGCAATGACTGTTTTCTTTCTGCTGTTAGAATAAAAATGTCTTTGAAGCAGTACAGTTTTATCCAGTGTTTTACGCAATAAAACCTCTACCTCTGGAAAAAAAAAAGTTTTCCTACTTGCTTATGTTTATTAGGAACGGTTAAAACATTATTTTCTGCAGCTTTGTCAGATTGAAAAAAAATAATAATTTAATGTCAGTAAATTCACAGTTGTTAGGCAGTTACTGGAGTGTATTATGCTGGGTGTGTGTGCTCAGTCCACTTATTAATCTGAACAAATCTATATACAGTATATACATATATATATTATATATATTGTGCTTAATTAAAAGACTGTGGAAATCTGTTTTAGCATGTAGTAATAATTGTTTTATATACTACTAATGTACTATAGAAAAAGTCTTGGGGTCTATCAAGCTTTGATTTGAAAGTGTTTGAAGTGTGTATCATACACTATGATGTATAAAGTCGTGTTTTCACATTAAAAAAATTGTTTGTATAGATCATATATTTGGCTTTAGAAAATCATGAGGTTTATTGTTATGGTGCATGTTAAGAAAGCTGCCCACACTTCAAAGAATGTGCAAGTGCGAGAGCACTCCCATTCTCCTGGGTGAATCTTTATTCTTCCCCTCTAAGGTTTTATTTGCATGTTTGAAAGCAACTAAATTAAAGGATTTTTTCACCACTTAGAAAAAGTGAAGATGATTCACATAAAAAAAAAAAAGATGCACCAAAGTTGAGAAACTACAGCAAGTATGGGGAGGAGAGAGGAGCGTGGCCTCACCCCAAAAAAAAATCCAAGAAGGAAAACACGTTCAGAACGGGGAAGCTCTAACTTTAGGTGAAGCCAGTCATACCCACAATAAACTTGGATTCTCCAGTAGAAAAAGGTACAAAAATTGACTTGAAATGTTAAGAAATAAAGTGTAGCATCGTGGAAATCCAGTTATTCCATGGCTGAAAGTTACAGCGTGGAGTTGATGTTACCCATGGCTTGGGGGAACATGCACATGCAGCACAGCAGGGTGAGTCGTAGAGCTGGTGCCCAGTTTGCTGGTGTACAGATAAATGTCACACGTCTCTTCACCTGCAGAGAATAAAACCTGCAATGCATCAAATTTTAGTCAAAGAAGTTAATGAAGAGTTTTTGGCTTGCAAAATTTAGGACTTTCCCACCTTCTCTTGGGGAAATAATTTTTTGTAGCCACAAGCTTGTCATGTGTCAAAGTGTTTCTTGAGGGTAAACCAGCCGTAAGCTCGAAGCTGAACTGCCTGGCTATGGACTGTTGTCCTTTCAGGTAACTGCTGTGCCCTGGAGCCAGGGAACAACTCCTCCAGACAAGAAGGGGGGTCTCTCAGAGATTTTCCTGCCTTCTCATTTCAGTAGGCAGTAAATCAAAATATGAAAGCCTGATTAAGGGCTGTGACAGTCTCCTTGTGCCTCCATGGAAATACTTGCAAACAGAGTCTCCTTTATGATCCTGAATTTCTGCTCAGAACCGGGCAATAAATGGTACGTACATCCTCTAGGAAACCTCTAGGAGCACCAAGTGGCCTTGGACCACAGAGCGTGGCATTGCCCGCTAAGGGTCTGAAAGAGAAGCGGGGTTGTATTGCCCAAGTCTGCCCGCAGAGATTTTTGTTACCCAGCAGCTATGGGCAGCCTTCCTAATGCAGAGGGTTGGTGTCTTGACAAGAGTGTTCCCACCTCCTGTCAGAAGGCTGCTCTCAGCTCTAAGATAATGTTTCTTGTTGAAACTTTTATAAGGACTATAACCCCTCTGTCTATTGTAATTTGGGAACTGAATATTCCCCCTATCTGTTTAACATCTGTATTGTAACAGTATATTATAAAAAGCTCACCTTGTGTATTGTAAGCATCATCCCAGTGAAATTATTCTTAAGTATTGTGTTTTTCATTTCTGGATATCACTGCTTGGCATGATCCACCACAGTGGAAGTATGTTTCCGTGGGGAAGTCCGGGGAGGGGGAGGAGGGACAGTAAAGCTGAGGCGTAATGTCATACTAAAACCATCACCCAGCTGAGCGTTATAGGGGTGGTGAGAAGTTCTGTGGCTCCTCACCTGTTGGCATTGCTCAGGGTATTGTTTGGGGGCTTTTTGTTGTGGCTTTTTTGTAACCAAAAGTGTCTCCGTGAACAGGGAAATCACAGGAAAAGAGGAAGAAGAAAATTTAAATGATCCCAGAGTGAACTGTTTTGCTGTTAATACAGAAATACAGAGCAAGACACATTTAATGGGCTCTATTTTTTATTATACTATGCTGAATAATTAAGTTTGAGGCTAAGTGTCACATAGATTTATCTTTTAATTAAAAAAGCATGGTTCACGCATATTTGAGTGGTAGTCCAAATAAATGCAATATAGAAATTTATGTTTGTTTATCTAGGTGTTAATTACCTAGAGATTGTTCTGGATTACTTCTTTTTATAAAGTGTCATAGGCTCATGTCACAAGTAATAAAGCTTAACAGTGGAACCTTATCAATTTGCTAACTATAACGCTGGTGTGACCTGGAGGAAAGGGAAAAAAAAAAACAACCCACCAACAAAAAACCAAACAACTTTGGAAAACATTCTCTGCGTGCACCCCATTCAGCACATAAAACCACGCGGTGAACAAAGCAATCATTTAAAAAATGTTCTCGTAAGTAAAAGTACAAATATATCTTCGGTGTTTTACAGCCTTTCATACATGTAATTATTTATATAACACACTGTTATTTATGCCCGTGTACTACATGTTGTGCAAAGACAGACATGGTAAGCAAGGAAATGTAGTTTACCTGGTGGGCAAGCTATTCATTTAATGCGTGAAGTAATGCTTACAAAGACCAAACGCTATATTTAAAGCAAGATGTAGCAGATGTAATTTTCTTAATATTTTAAAGGTTTTACAGCGTTGCTAGCAACCGAGAGGACGGGGAAAGCAAACTGAAGTCTAAAGATAAAAGATCGTGCATTTCAGTGGTGCAAACAAAGGGAAAAATTGTGTACAGACACAAATTGTTCATCAAATTCTCTGTCAGTCTGTTTTTTTCTTTGTTTATGACCAGAATTTATATTACTGCTCCACCGAGCCATGTGGAAGGATGCTGAGCACAGGCGGAGAAGGCAAACTTCACAGCACACGTGAGCTGAGGGGCTCTCCATCGCTAGTGTAAATCAAACGCCATCCACTGTGTCACCCCAGGGAAGGATCTACCCCCAGGATTTGAAAGACTGAGAAATCTTTTTGGTTTTCTCGTAGGTGCAGACACCCCTCTCTTTGGGGTTAATTTTTTATGCTTCCCTTAGAGTTCCAATGATTTAAAATAATACCAGGTTTCTATGGCGTTGCGTTGTGCAGCAGAACTATCTGAGAACCTTCGCTTACTGGTATCACGAAGAAATCAATGAAAATTACTCTCTGTGCTCACAGTCATTAATTCTTACTTGATATACAGATTCTCAAAATGTGAAAAAGGCTGGAAAAAAGTTTCTTCCATTTATTACACGTCAATTACCCCTACAGACATAGAAAACCACAAGCTTTGTCTCATGTGGGGATGGTAGTACTAGGTAAGTGACATCTCAATAGCTTAGGCTGAAGGTAAATCTGATCTTTAGAAACAGCTGCTGAATGTGGGGTCCTTTGTGATAAATGAAATTATTTAAATTTTAAAGGACTGAAATTGATGCATATGTTTATATATGAAATAACCCTGTGTGTATAATCACAGACATACACACTCCAAAGTTTTTCTTTTAACAGGGACCTGATTTAACTCCTTTGCTCCATATTTAGCGTCCCAATGTGTCTGATTTTCAACAGTGTAGAGAAGCCAATGGAGGGTATTTGGCATTTCTGAGCATCACCCAGTTACTGAAGAGCATAAATGTGGACTGAGGGATTGAAAGTCTGAGTCGTGGGATGTGATGAATCCCTGTAGCTCCTGAAATTCCAATTGTGTAAAGTTGAAATAATTTGATGGTGAATCAGGTCTATCATTAAGAAAACTAGAGGGGAAAAAAACACAACCAAGAAAAAAAAACCAAAAAAGCAAGAAAACAAAAACACTTCTCTTTGAAAGAGAGAATTTCTGGAGAAAACGAATCCTTAAATTGCGTGAGAGATTGCAACATGGAATGTGTGATTTCTCTTTAGGTTGTGCCACTGTGCTTCCTTATTATTTTTTAGATTTTATTCTTGGGGGATTGTTTTCTCAATTGTTTTCCCTTTGAAAGAAGTTGATGCATGAATGAGTGAAACACAAGGAGTAATAAAGAAAAATGGAGCTATTAATCCCAACAGAGAAAATCTCTCTTTTGTTAAAGATCTCTCACACAATATCTGTGACTGTGGTACATCCGTCTTCACTAGAGAATTACTGCTCCCGATCCGTGCTAGTCCTTACTGTGCTGCCAGCGCAATGGGAACGACATTCGGGAAGGGGCTGCTCCTGGGGAAGACAACTGGTGATTTGCTATAAAGAAGTCTGCTGTGAAAAATGTAGGTATCTCCAAAGCCACTTATGATCAATCAGTATTTGCATTGCTTTTGCCAAAGCAGCACATGCTTTGCTTTCCCTGTGGAGTGATATGTTTGTATCTGTGTGCCAGTTATCGTTTGAGCGTCTCCTCTCAGACCTTACTGGTGGTACTGGCATCATCACGCCTGGCTCACCTGTGCACTAAGGGAAAGGTGTGTTTTCAGTTACCTTTGAAAAACTGGAAGGCTTGTTCATGTTTTCCAAAGCCATTGGTCTGCCCCATGCTTCTGCTGGGCCGAAGCCTCCAAATGCTATTGTCCCTTGTATTAGGAATGTTGATCCTTTGACGTCTTCTCCTTCCCTCTCCTTCCCTGGGTGTTAATGCAAAACACTTCTGATGGCCAGGCAGAGCAGAGCCGCTGCCCAAGGGTCCTGCTGGTGGTCAGTGTAATCCACTTTAGTGCAAAAGGTGTCCTCTCCCCACAGCCACATTCATTGTCAGGTCACTGCTGGGAGTGACCTGAGTGAGAGTCAGCCGAGCAGCCTCGTGCATTCACAGTTAAATCCGAAATGCTTAAACTGATGCAAAATAAGTGCCTGATCCTGTCAGTTTCTGTTTGACAGCAGTGGGAGGGGAAGCTGGAGAGGCTGCCCAGTGCTTTGGGCTCCTTTTGGGACGGAGGACACCCCAAGGTGTGCCTTGTCCAGGTAAAGCTGCTTAACTGCCGCTGCTTTGGGAGGGGCTGAGGAATGCTGATTTACCATCTGTTACCAGCCAGTCCCACCCCAGCACTGTAACACAGCGCTTGGCATCCAAGATGTGACAGCAGTCGCCCAAACATGGCCAGTGTAAGGGGATGTGATACTGTTCACTTAACCCAAATAGGAGAACGGTGTCTCCACAGAAAACTCAGCCCTCGTTCCTTCCAGTTAAGACCATTGCTAATCTCCAGCTAACATCAAAAGCGCTAAGGCTGGGGGGCAGTCATTCTTGCTCCTGTGAGAATGGAAAAGTGAGCTAATGTGGGACAGTGTTTGGCTCAGAGATGAAAATTAGACCTCATTAAGTCTTTATTTTCAGCTCACACCAAAAATACTTTTTTTCTCCAATGCTTCAGATACTTTTATTTCAGAGAAGTACTGCACTAAATGAGGGATAACAGAGTAAATGCTACACACAGGCATATGCTTTAGTTCCGCACGCTGACCAGGTCCTCTCCCCCAGCCCTGTCTCAGACCACGTAGGCATCAGCCGGCTCGTGTCTGCAGGACACACGGTTTCCATTTTGTCAAGCAAAAGTGATGCAAAACGCAGCACAGATTGTTCTTACTAGTGATTCTTCCTATTTGGTCAAACAATTCCTTTCAATCCACATGGATGGAAATACAATATGAAGAATTAATGAATCACTCGAGTACCAGAGACCTGGCACCATGTTTGGACAGAACTTCAGGTCAAAGGACAGACCTAAGGAGATGGCAAACTGGCCAGCTTGGAGAGGGTGTGTCAGGATGGGGCTTCTGCTGGTGAGGTGGGGTTTGAAGCTGGCCCAATTGAGACGGCTCGTGGGTCCCTACTTGTCCCCTGCCCCAGGCAGGAGTACTGCTGAACCACAGCATGACAACCCAGGCCACATGCTGGGCTGCCCCCTCCTGCCTTGTGCCCCAGGCAGAGCTCAAGCCTCCGACAGCAACCCCAGCCCCATGCTTGTAGGGCAGGGCCCCACACCGAGTTGCAGCCCATGAGGGCTACAGAAAGACAGGAGAAGAAAAAAGGAGAAAGAAGAGAAAAGGAGCCATTGAGACCATCTTTCCCTTCCTTCCTTAGTGATACAACCCCCAATTTTCACAAATGAGGAAAAACAGCAGCAGCGCCTGTCTGAGTATTTGAATTTACCACCGTGTTTCCTCTGTGCATTAAAAAAATGTAAAAAACCCCAACAAATCCAACCCATAGTAAATTCAAATACTGAATTGTAATGTTTTCTTGGTTGCTATTTCTTAGTAGCAACCAACGTGTTAATCACTAGTATATAATTAGATGTCATTTTGGAGCAATTCAAAATCAAACAAAATCTCAACATGCTCTGAACATGTTGTGAAAGTTTACATTACAATTAATTTATGATTACCGAAATGTGCATCCAGTGATCTTAAGTCTTCCTTCATATATTACAAAGAAAGAAGACAACTTCTTTTTCCACACACCTTAATGCCAGAAGGCCCCCAGAGAGAAGGCTCTCTGTTAAATAAATGTATTATTTAAATTTTGTTCAAATAGCTAAACATGAGGTGAAGAAACGAGATGAATTTGATAAACTAGCTCCTGTGCATCCTTGGACCTATCTCACTTCTACTCCATGTTGTTTTGGTTCCTGTAAGCTTTTTGTTTTTCTTTACTGTCTGCAGCAGATAGAAAATAACAGGAAACCATCATTATTTCATTTCACACCAATTCACTAGAGCCAGGAGTTAATTTCAGCACGTTTTCCTGAAGGTGAAAAGAAGTGCACATCCTTCTGTCCCAACAGTGAGCTGATGCCACAAACTGCTGAGTGCTCCCAGCCCTGTCAAAATCAAAGGAACAGGAATGGCTAGCGAGTCGTGGGGAATGCCGCATGCGTTAGTGGGTACCGCCAATATGCCAAGCTATGGGTGTGTAATAAACATGCAAGCTATTGTATCAGGACACAGCTAGAGTAAACACAGTAAGTAAAGTTTTAAAAGCACTCACGCTTCTATCCTTTGTTGCAAACAGTGATAATGTACATAGAAAGGTTACCAAATGGCTGCACTTTACTCCTCAGCATCTAGAACAGAGAAAACCTTGCTACTTCTGTTATAACACCCTGACGGCTGATGCCTGGTCTTGCTATTTGTGTATGTATCCTATACCTGCAAACATGGACTCAGGGAGGAAGATTATTTTGGGCGCGAAGTGAGAAAGTTGTTTTATGCTTTAATTGCCCATAATGAGCACGGCAAATGCTGAAAGATGCAAGGAAAAGTCTTGCCCAATAATATAGTTCTTTATTACCTTAGGATCCCATCTTCCTAACTATTTCGAGGATGTTGTTAGCAGAGGAAGGCATATTTTTATTTAACATCTTTATTAATGAGCTAAAGAAAGAAAGACGTAAACACACTAATTACGTTTGCAAATGACAGTACATTAGTAGCTATTGCAAACATCACGGAGGACAGAAATAAGGGGGGAAAACGGGCAAGAAGAAAAGATCTAACCTGAAGAAACACAAATTCAGGTCTGAAGGCAAAACCACCCCATGTTTAGACAAGGAATAGTAGAAGGAGACAGGGAAGCAGTAGAAGGAAGGGCGGCCGGGGCAGGCAGAGGGAGTAGCTGTGCTCCCTCGGGGCGCGGCGAGGAGTCCTCAGGCAGCAGTTGGGAGGGAGGTTCTGGGGTGTTCGGGGGCATCAGCGGGCACTCTGCGGCCCCCATTAGTACAGAGCGGGGAAAATTACGTTTTTCCTTTGTTTTAAGGAGGGAAAGCCTGCACCCCCACGCCAGGGATCCAGAAGCGGGCAAGGAGCGGCAGCGGAAGCGCAGCCCGTCAGCCCCACCCGCCGCCGGCAATGGCCCATCCCGGGCGATAAAAGGGGGGAAGCTCGGCCCAGCCCAGCCCCGGGTGGGCTGCAGGGTTGTCTTACTGGGCCGAAGGACGTAAAGGGGGTGCTTCCATATGTGTCCCTTCATTGCAGGGGGTACTGGTACGGCAAAAAGTTCGCTGGTGACGCTAGTAAGTGCCCAGACGCTGGAATTTAAGAGGCGGGAGAGCAACGTGGGGATGGTCTGAAAGAGTCCAAGAGCAATGAGATAAAACTGAGTAAGTGCAAACTTCCCAAGTGCAGCTCTTCTAAACTCTTTAATAAGCTCCCAGGAGAGCTGGTAGATGTGCAGTCACTCCAGTGACTTAAAATTAGACTGGATACAACAGGGAGTAATGTGCCTGAAGTCAGAGGGGTAGAACCCACTCCATCCCCCCCACCCGCCCCGGTACTGGGGGATCTGAGCTCCCCCCGGAGACTGCCGCTGCCTGGTGCGGGATGTGCTGTAGGGTTGGGATGCTCCTTGCTTACCTGCCTGCTCGATTTGTGGCAAACAGGGATTCCCCGGTTTAGCTGTACAGCTGCTGGTTACTGCTGCTTAATTTCCCAAAAGTTACAAACTATAATTAGTTAAGAGACATCTAATGAGTTATAATGCAGGAAGCGACCGCAGATGCTTATATACCAGTGAACCACAATGTTATGTGTCACCCTCACCTTGTTAATGATTTCATAAGAAAAAATAAACCAACCTTCTCCCCCAAGCCCCTGGAGCACAAATAACCTGGTACAGCTCCTTTCCCAGAAGCGCTCCTTGAGCCTTTCAAGTAGCAGCTTTACTGCTGTAAGTTGCTCTGCACGGCTGTTGTTGGAAGTTTTAGCAGCTGTGAGAGAGAGCAGGCTCCCTGTCCTGAAGTACTCCCTTCTACCTCAGACTGGGGACAGCATGTGCTGCACTAAAGTGTGCTGCTTTGACAGGTTGTGATGGAGCCACGCACATCAGCTCTTCAGTTGCTCGGCTGCGAAGGCAACACGGACCGTGCACCTCGATGGCACTGCGTGAGTGATGACAATAACAGTTCGAGCTAATGCCAATCACAGTGGTGACTTTTGCTATAGTGTTACTTGTGCAGTGGCAATTGAATTGAAGCTGCCACATCAGTTTGCATTAGGCCACTTAGCAGCTGATGTGGTTTCTCACCAACACAACAGAGGGGAGGGAGTGTGGTTCTGGTGAAGCCTCTGAGAAGTCAGGTTTCCAACTGGGAGCACAACTGCACTCAGCTACAGAAGTTGCAAACTGGCTGGCTGCAAAACAATTGCCTTTGAAATTTCAAACTTAAAAATTGCATGTACCCCTCACCCTCCCCTCCTACAAACCGCTAAGGTGGTAGCCTGGGAGCGTTCAGCTGCAGAGGTGTCTCTTTGCAGCTGGAGAGGCTCTGCTGAGCACCCGTGGTGTCCCCATCACAACCAGGTCTTTGCTCCTGTGTCATGGGGGGATGCAGTGGAGGTGGACAGGAGCATTAAGCTCTCCCTACCCGGAGCTTTTCGGGGGGGGGGGGCAGATTCTTGGCATGAGATGCGTATTCGTTTGGAGTGCTGCATGCTACCTGGGGCGAGTGTGCAGGAGGGGATGCCCACTCTGGGGCTGGGGCTTGGCTTGTGCCTGGTGATGACTGAGGCCGGGTCTGCACGCCCTGCCTGCACGCACTCTCACCTCGAGGTGGAAGGATCAATATCATTACCTATGGCCCTGCTTCTCAAGAGCCTCACATTTTGTGGGGTTTAATGTAATATCCCCACTCTTTTAAATTGCAATATCTGAAACACTGATGTGAGCAGCATAAATCCAATTTTTTTAGTGAGGTGAATTAGCTAAGCAGCTTTATTTTTTCCAGTTGTAGAATTGTTCTAATGCTTCTTTTGACCAGCCTTGACTTAAAAAAGACTTCATCTTTAAAAATCCAATTTTACAAACAGTTAGTCTTTAGTGTGGACTGTTGCTTTTTAGTAATTTGGGGAAAAAAATTAATGGCTGATATATTTAATTTTCAGACACAGCTACCGCATGTTTAAAGCGTCTTTTTTTATAATTTTATTGTCAACAATATAGGTTGAACGCTGCAGAGATATTGCTCTTGCCGGTTTGTAAGATTAAAATCATGGTTTTTCTGAGGGGGCTGTTAAAGTGCCTGTGGAACTATCTGCTACTGCATAGCTCTGAACTAATTCAGTGAATACATATACTTTAAATATCAGTACAACAGCTTGCTTCCCAACTAGACAGAAAGCTCCGAATCTAATGTTAGTATTCTTGCTGACCTCAAAAGAGGAGCTGAGCATGCTTAGCTTTCATTTTACTTCTTTCTTTAAATATGGCTAAAGAGCAAAGGCTCTGAATCTGTGTAGTGTAACTTGAGACTAATGGGTAATTAATGTACAGTCAGATCTGCAGTACCTCCAGTGCTCTGGTACCCAGGTTTTGCCTTTCTTCCCACGACCTACTTTCTTTGAATCCTTTTATAACTGTGTCTCTCGCTTGCACGGGTTACTGTGCATTTAAGCTGTGAATAATGGTGGAGTTCACTCCTGCATGGGCAGGACTATATTCCTTTAAAGTAGATCATTATTCTGTATGCAATAAATAGTGTTAGCCAGTAGATGTTCTTTAAGGCTAATGAACCAAGCTCTGCCATCTAAGATGCCAGATAGCAAGCCCTCCTTCTCCACTAGTTTTCTGATATATTAATTAATGAAAACTACGATTTCTCTTGGAAAAGGAAATATACTTATGCAATTCCGTTCACTGTTGCTCCTTAACACTTGTTCATGCGCGGGGGGAATGAGTGTCCCAGTGGTCTGGGCAATGGGTATGTGTGAAAGGCAGCCCCTCGAAGCTGCGATGGGGAGCAGTCCTGCCTGCAGGCAGAGGCAGGTGGGAGTCCAGTGCTTCCAAACTCTGCTGCCTCTGCCCGGCCTGGCTCTCTGCACTGAAGGTCATTTTGCTGTGCGCTCGTTATGGTGGTGCTGGAGACCCATCAGGTGTGGGAAGGCAAGGTTTGTCTGTGCAGGGAAAGCTAAGCATTGTCTCCTCAGTGTGGGTGGGCGTCTGGGCAGGAGGAGGAAGGCAGAGCAAGGTGTTTCGTGGGCAGGCAAGTCCCTTCCTCAGCAGATGTGTGCTGGGAACCTGTTCCCATGGCCGTGAGAGAGGATCAGCCAGTCCCTCCAGCTGTCGTGCAGCCTAGGGCTTCCCATTTCTGAATCTAGGATCCTGATTCTCTCTTGTCTGTGCTTGTGTTGTGGTTTAGAGTTCTGTCAATTCCAAACATGAGCCTCTCATAAACCTGGCCTAGGAAGCATGAGATTTAAGTGGAAAGACAGAAAAAAATTGTCTTCTGGTTTTTGACCCTTTAGGTGTACTGTCTGCAAGCTAAAGCTTCCTTGCAACTGTCAGCTGGACAACTACCCCTTCAAAATAAAGGCATCAGGCTTGGGCTTTAAGTACATCAAGTCTGTGGGGACATCTGAACCGCAAGGCATGGTGGCATTTATTTGAAGAGGGGACAAAGAGGCATCTGTGACTTACATGGATGCAGTATGCTTACAGAATATGCTCTTCATGCGTTCTCCAGAATAAATGGCTACCAGACTATGTCACAACACAGAATTGCACAGAGGGAACGAGTTGGTAGCAGCTTTTCTATGTTTTCACTGTCTGAGTTTTCCGACCAAGCTTTCTGTGGCAGGCTGCTGCTCCCCTGAAGATCACCTCAATTCCAGGGGGTCTTCTAACCTGGGGCACACTCCAGCAGAAACACCTGAAATACTCTTTGGTGTTGGCATTGCCCTGTAGCATTCTGCTTTGTGTTGAGTTATTCCCTTTGGAGTCTGAGTGCTGAGAGTTATTACATCTTTAAAGGCCTGCAGAGTTTGAGGAAAAGTAATTGGTTTGTTGCTCCAAACCTCTTGGTGGAATTATGTGAGAAAAAAGCTCTTCAGCTTAATTTTCTATCTATATTTGGAGCCGTCGGCATGAATTCAACCTGTACCATGCACCCACAAGCTTTGCAAGTGTGTGCAACTGAGTAGCAGTATAGCATAACTAGTTGGGATAGCCAGTAGGACTCTTTGTGAGGTTCAAGACTTCTCTGCAGTGGCTGGTTCATATGGTACGTGGCAGGTCTGTTTCTCATCTTTACTAGAAGAGTTGTTCAATTGCAGTTTTATGCTAATGTAAAAGGTAATTAATGCTGTATGTTAACTATGCATAGTGCTTTCCAAGAACAAAGGGAAACAAATCCCAAATCATATCTTACTCTCTTGTTCTGACTTTGTGTGTTTCTTTAAGCTATAAAAGCCTGCTTTTTTCATGCTACAAAACTTCCAGGTTCATCAGCTGTAGTTCTGGGAGCCACCGAGGCATTAAAGTTTTTCATCTACCTCTAAGGTCAGATGTGCTGTTTGGGTAGATGAAATCCTGAGGCCCTGGTAAGGAGGGCCAAGGGTTTTTCTGATGGCTTTGCACAGGCTGTCTGCTGCAATCAAACGCCACCGTCCTCCAAAGTCTTCTGGCTCACGCAGCAAGAAAAGCAGGTGCTCTGTAGTGACAGGACAGATGGGGTGAATGTCACTGTGGTGTGTCTTTTTCTGATGAGTCATTGCAGAGGACTTCTTGGGGACAAGCTTGCACAGCAACAAAATATGTAATAACTAATAGGTGGATGTGGTGTGTTATGTGGTCCTTTTTCTTTCATCACTTGAGTATGAAGCTGTAAAATATGATGCTGAAACCAACAGCCTTAATGGCCTCAGTCCAACTTGGTCTCTCCTTCCACGGAGCCAGATGGACTTTGACCTGCCCCTGCCTTGACAGTCAGAAGCACCTGATGAGTCCTCTGTTGGACTTTTAATGGCTGTCTTGTGTCTTCCTTGGTGGGCAGGATGAAAACCTTTATGGGTGCCGTAGCCCTGCATTGCCTGCAAGCACCAGCTGGAAACAGGGGAGGGCAGCTGGACCACCAGACACCTGTAAAAGCTGCTGCTTAGACAAGACAGGGGAAAGCTAAAATCTGCTTTAACGGCACATTGTAGCTCTGAAATATCACTTCTCTTGTCAAAGTCCTGTCCCAACTGTTTCAGCCTTTTCTTCTCCCATTTCCCTTCAGACTGACATCACAGGGTAGTTTTATCTGATCTATGGCATAGATTCGTTTTCCCAAGTTTTTGTGCTAAATGACTTGGCAACTCTCTTTGAATAACTTGCTTGGAAAGGTGGAATTGTACAGATCTCCCAAACCCATCATTCCTTCTAGAATTTAACACTGAAATAATTCAGCTCATGCTTTAATCCAGTGAATTACATCTCCTAAGATCCCTGCTTACAATTCTAGGTAGGGGAGATCAAACAAATCCAGATTAAATATGCCCCTTGTTCTGACAGGCCCTCTCTAGACCTTCACTAAACTACCATCAAAGGGAAGCTTACTCCTTTGGGCTCTAAACCAGCCTGTTTCTCCAGTGAGCTTTATTGATTGAAGCTGGAACAGGACTGAGCCCTACAGCTGCAGAGCTGATCTTTGCATTTGATGATATTGACAAAAATTTTGGTGAATCAAAGACAACGTAGGTACGCTGATAAAACATGGCTGGCCTACTTCCAGACACTTAACTTGTTTTCATTAGACCTGGGCAGGTGATTCCTCAAGAAACTGTGATTTTGAGTTATCCTTCAATGTTCTTCAGCTGTTGAGTCTAATGACCTTTTTTAAAAGTGAAAAATAAGTGAGGGGATGGATCTCTTGCTACACAAGAAACCACTGATCCATTAGTTCAGTTATTGGAACTGGAAGTAACATGGAACTTTCTGCTTCTGACTTCCATTAAATATGGCCAAATTGTATTAGATCATCGTCTATAATTAGGTCAGTTTTTCCTAATCTTTGTTGAAATGGGTTCAATCTGGTTTACAAATGAATGGTGGTGGTTGATTTTTTTCCCCATAGGGTATGAGCTTTCCACTGTCCAGCAATACACAAACCAATGCAATAGTAAGTTAATGTATTGCACATCTCCAGGCTTTCTGTTCTTCCCTGGGTGTAGCATGTTTGTGGCATAAGTTCTTCCGTGTGGCAATGCGGCCATTAGAACTTGCTGATGCCCTTGTGCACCTCTGCAGTAAGGTACCAGAGACCTGAGGGCTGCCACATGCCCCCATGCTTAGGGTAATTATTAGTACTCCAGGGGAGTTACCCAGTAACTATGGCTTTTGTTATACCGTAGCAGCGAGTGAGCCCCTGACGTACACTATCAGGTTACAAAGCTCTACTGAAAGCCAGCATTTTTCCTACAGTAGATATTCTGTCTCATACCTAAATGTGCTTATACGGAACACTTGTCAGGTCACTCTAAATGCTGAATCCTTTCAGCGGTGACACAGATCTCTGCTGATACCACTCTTCAATCAGTCTTAATTACTTCTCAGAGTCTAATTTCAAGGTCTCCTTAGGTGTTGGTATTAGCTAATATTCAGTAAGTAACACAAAAGATAATGCTGTCAATCTCGTTTGCCTTTCAAGTTAGTATCTCTCTTTTCCCTGCAGAACAAGTAGGGCTAAAACCTTCTTGTTTAGCTTGGGGCAAAACACACCCTGCAAAAGCTGAGAAATAATCTAATTTTTTCAATGAAAGTCAGTGCCAGTCAAAGAAGCTCTTACATGCTTGCAGTTAGGGTACATGGGAAATGTACAAATATTGGTAACCCTAGCTTATTGTGTACAAGACTGTGAAGGAAAACCAAATTAAGGGAGGGTATTCACAAAGTCTTTGAAGTAATGAAGGAACGGCACACACTGCTTTCATTTTAATGTTCTGGAGTCACTGAGAATGAGGAAATTATTGTTGCTTTCATTGGATGAGTTTCTTGGTTTTTAACACATTAATATTTATGGTGCTCAATTGTCTATGTTATAAATAGCCTCTCAGAAATCTGTGTGGGTCCCTTCTTAGTTTAGCTATTTAAAACATAAGTAGCCTGAAAGTAGCTAAATACCAGTTCTACGTGCAACTTCATCAAAAGGCAGAAAGAAGGTGCTCAAGCACTGGATCTCCTCTTCCTCCCAGGAAAGAGTTAACACAAAGAAATAAAATCAGATATGTGTAGCCTCCAGACGTCCATTAAAGTGCAGAATGCTGTTTTCTATCACAGATTATATGCCAGATGTTCAAACTATCTCTAATCATTGCAGATGTAATGGAGTAGAATGTTGCAGTTTGTGAGTTTACTGGCATTAATTCTGTATACTGCACAAGGGAAAAGATTTTAAATATATAATTATATCTCATTAATACTCAGGTTTTATTTCCTTTCAATGGAACAGGACTTATTAAAGCAACCATTTACCGCATGTTTTCTTTTAGTGTTTGGTCCCAGCATAATCCTGTGTGCATTGTACGTGTAAATATGTACTAACCTGAGTATATAGAAACATACAGTACTGTATATAATTCCACTGGTACAAGCCCCCACTTTTTATATGCATGAGATGATTTTATAATGTAAATTGACAAGGAAAAAGATCTTACTTATACAGTACTGTTCTAACCACATGCCATCTTACTTTTTATGGAGAAGATCTGTAAAAAAATGTATCTCTTAATGATATTTATTCAGTTATGCTGGAAGAATATTGTGCAGATATGTGAAAAGTGTTAGGCTACTTTCATGCCCTCTGATTGCCACAGTCTTCCCCAGTACCAAAGGCAGATACTCCAGTGGTGCGAGTGGCTTGCTGAGGATTTTCCTTTGGTATTGTTCAGCATGCCAAATGCAGGAGAGCTGGTCCTGCCCTGCCTCCTGCCTTGCCCCCAAATGCACAGTGCATGAAGTGACACTCCTGCTTTTTCACACTTCCTTTCTTCTGTCCTCCTTTGTCTCCTCTGGGGCTCAGCTCCCATCAAACAGCATCTACAGGCCACAGCGTTTCCTTTGTCCTCTGCTGGGGCTTCCTACTCAGTGCAGAGTTCAGCTACATCTGAGAGAGTCTCTTTACATCCAAGATCTATTGAAATCACTGAGAAGTGTTCATCGTTCTCAGTGGGCCCATGGACCTTGCTGTCATCTGAAAGACAGTGACAAAGCTGTGAGGATGAACTTTGTGGGGAAGTTCCTACATCTGATTTCTGATACAGAATCTCAATTATCATTTCCCCAGGATCCATCCCTCATTCAGAGGATAATTTTTGCTTACAGCTTTAACACGTAGCCTCAGCCCATGTAAGCCTCATACCAAATGTGGAGTCCTTCCTGGGAGCTGTTTCTGCTCTGTTGTCATCATACCCAGCTGCTCCACAAACACCGCCTTTCCTTTCCCATTCCCACAGAGTGCAGTAATGCTCATAACTGGGTTTTCTTGCTGGAGCCGAGGCAGCCAGCGAGGCTAAAACTGTATTTCCTGAGTCTGTGCTGAGGACTCGTGCACAGGGTGGGACACCCCAGTATTGGTGCTTAGGTACCTCCTCCCTCCCATTGCAACTCTGCAGCCAGTGTCTCGCTGAGATGCAAAAGATGTTTTGACTGCACCAAGGCAGTGGCTAATTCAACTTGCTTGGACCTTTTCCCATGCAGAGATGTTCTACACAAAAATTCATCCCAAAGAGTTGATTGATCCAACTTAGAAGTGGTCACAAAATACCTTGTGTGTTGGAGAAGGCTCAGTCCTGTGATACGGTATTCAGGTACCATGGGGACAGTTCCAGCGTTTTCTATGCCCTGGACATATGCATGGGGTTCAGGCAACTATTCCTGCACTTTAAGGCTGTTTGGGCAGGCAGTACTGGGAGGATATGGGCATTCTGGCCAAAAATTGATGAGAAAATTTTAGATGTACATATGGCATGCACATAATTATGCCCCATCTCATAGTTTGAGAAAACGAATAGAAAGAAACTTATGAATAACATAGTTTCTCCCACAACTCATTCTTCTAATTACTTTGCCTTTTCAATTTGAGAAATTACAATTGCAATTTCTCAACTATTTCCTTGAGAAGTAAGCAACTATCGGATAGCGGAATTCAGGCTCTGAAGTTGGCTGTGTGCTGCATGGATGCAGAGGTTTGCAGTTGTGCAGCTTGCTGCTGGCCCCTGTGCATATGTGCCATATCAAACTGATTGCTTTGACAGGCATATCTTAATCTCCAACAATGTAGCATCAGGCAAGGGGTACCGGATAAATCCCAGGTTTGTTTAGAGAAGCAGATATGTGTGCAGGCAGGACAGTTTTGCTGCTGATATTTTAACATGATTTGTGCATGATGTGCTTGATTAAGAAGAAAAACTGGCAATTTGTTCTACACAGTTGCATATAGGTACTCCTTTAAATGTAAGCCAGCGTCCAGCTGCACACAAACTGAATAGGGTTTGGAAAGCCACTGGGGTCCCCCGACACACTTCATCCTGAAAGAACTTTTCAAGCACTTGATAATTTAGGTTAAAAATAAGTTTGTAGATAAATACTAAGAAAAGAAATAACAGTGCAGGAGCCCCCATATAAAATTAAGATTGTCTTCAAGATTATTTATGTCCATATTTTGAGATGCATTAATGCAATGCTTTTGCACTGAGGCCTGTTTCTATGAATGTTCATGCTCTGCGCATCATATCATATGCTGTGGCTAATAAAGTAATTAGCAAATGAAATACCATCAGATCCTATCCACTGAATTCAGTAAGGATTTAAATAGTTAAAAGGTAGAAAATGTGACAACTTGAGCTCTGTTCCATATGGTCCAGAGATGCAGAACATCAATTGAAATCTCCCTTTTTAGCGGTGCACTACAAGGATTAAGTCAACCAGGTAATTTGCTCCAAGATTCAACAACGCTCCTCGTCAAAAAAATAAGCTAACGAAAAACACCAACACAAAACCAACCTGGCTAGCAATCTCAAGAGCAAGGAGGTCAGGGATGTTCTCTTGGCGAAGACCTGCAATGTCTGATAAGAAGAGAGCGCAATTTTAAAATCAATGCAATATTTACTGGAATACTGAAAATCATTCCTACTTTATTTAAAGGGATGTTTCATGGGTATCTATAAATAAAGGATCCCTTCCTTACGCACCAGCCTTTCAGAAACAAGGCAAAGATGCGAGACAGCAAAAAAAGGTCTGACCATATCAGCACACAGTATGATAGACTGCCCCTCCAAATGACACTTTCATTATCAGTAAATTTATGTTCCTATTTCAGTCTGTAATAATGACCATTCACAGAAAAAGCATGGTGGCTGTTAATGGACAGGAGTGGGGATAAAAATTCATTAATTAATGTGGAATTGAAGCATTTCCTCCACACACTTTGAGCAGCCAAGTATTTCACAGCAGATCTTGGCACCCGAGTGCAGGTATAATAATTATACACAATTTTCAGTGATTAAAAGGTTGTAAAGTAATTTTAGATACATCTCAAAATTATTTATCTTATAAATGAGGATAGAGTGAATACGAGCTGAATCATAAGTACCACTGCTCAGAGCTGAGCTGAAGAGCTTGCAGGGGGAGATCCCCGCTCTTCAGCAGTGATGTCTCAGCTGCACCTCCACGGTGGTTATCTCCTCATAATTTTCCGCCTTTCATCTTTGGAAAAGGCAGGTGACTCTGAATAGTATCATTTGCAAATATCTGTAACATCTTTTATGTAACAGTAATTTAGGCAATGATATCCTGGTTCTAATAGTATGTTGCCCACTTTGATAAGCAGTGCATTAGTATCCACTGTCGTGGTGAGGGTGGCAATCCTACACATCCCTTTGTCGTTCTTCCCATTAGATTGCATTTCATTCTACTGTGGATTACCTTCCAGCTCCTGTCTCATACCTTGTTGCCTAAAAAAAGTTGCCACACTGCATCAGATGGGCAGCCCAGCTGTCTGCCACTCGCAGGACCACTGCCTCCAATGTAACTGCAGGTTAACTTGTCCAGAAAGCAGGTCACGGTGACTTAGGCAGCGAGATGCCAGTGTAAACACCAGAGTAAGGTATAGGTATGTATTTGGAAATGGTCCTGGGGGTTTTGTTACGGAACTTTTATCTTTGTTCTGGATGATGTGGGCTCAAAAATTGTTCATTAATAGACACAGAGATAGACTATGAAAATAGGTCTTTCACCATTCCTGGGCTCTGATCTAAATTATTTCCGCATGGCACCAAAGGCTATATTAGACATCAAAGGCATAGTCATTTAACTTCAGTGTTAAAGTCTAGGAATTTACAGGAAGACTGAATGGAACCCAGTGGTAACCTGAAAGGAGATGGTGGTCAAAACTACTTTGGGGCTGGAAATGTCCTGTCTGCATCTGGTACTCCTAAAGATTGAGGTACAGACAGGATGTCTGACCTCCCCTCTCATGTATTTTCACTTAGCTTTCAGGTGGGAGGGGGAAACAAATGGTTCATTAACACACAAAAGAAGCAAACGGGCACTGTTAAGGGAGAAGAGGTAAAGTCTTTCATTTGGGATCAACTAGAAAAATAGCCAGTCCTAAATCATTATCAAAACCAGGAATATGAAGCTTTTCTTATTTTAAATGCAAACAAAGCTGTTACTGTCAATTATTCTACATGTGTCTGACAAAACCAGCTAGCCTTACCCTCTTTAGAGTAAGCATGATTGCACAAATTAAATCCAGCAAAATACATGATGAAGATCAAGATGCAACAAGGTACTGGGTGTGTCACATTGTTTCTGCATCACGTTTTTCACTGAGTGGAAATCTAATGTTTTTGGGAAACTTCTGGTGTGGCTGTGTTAGTAGCGGTACGAAGGTGGTTGGGGCTGTAAAGCTGCTATTCATTCAGTGAACCGGAGCACTTACTACTGTCACCTTAGTGGGGTCAGCTCGCTCCTGAGCCAAGCCAGCTAGCAGTTGAATGTAGCAGTTGAATGTGTTAAAAATATAAAATGAGGCTTCAGAGAAGGAAGATAACAATTCTGAAATGCAATGCATTCAGATGAAATGTGGTGTTTCTTCTTTAAGACATGAAGATCACTGTGAATAGAAGGGGAGGTTGAGTTTTTGGGGCATTGTATTGATCTCTCCAACAATCCCTGTATCTTAATGTAAAGCTACAGAAAGAAACCTTAGCCAGACTCTGCTGAAAGTTTCCTGATGTGAAGAGGTACAGAGCTCCTGGCCAGAACTCAAGGGACCATTCTAAGGATTAGATCTAGTAGTAATTTCCACCAAACACACATTTCAGTCTCTTTTTCTATTATTTATAGAAATTAGAGGCTGAATGATGATATTTGATAACTAGTACCTGGTTATAACATCAGCTGCCCTTTTTTAAAAGGCACGATTACCTCTACAACCTTTTTTCTTTGTTTTAGAAAGTCCTCCAGACTGAGATTGGCTTGTAATAATGATAAAAACCACAAAAAGCAAGATGCAAGATTTACCCTCTTGAAGCTGGAAGATATCTGTTCCACATTACAAAGACACAAATTAAAAGGGCAACTGAGCTCCCTAAAATCATCTGTTCATGTCAACAAACTGGATATTAATCAAAAATGAAATTGAGTTCTTCCTGTGGTTGATTTTCATCGCCGTGCCCACGTATTAAAAATGGCCACAGAAATTGAATCCATCGTCATTAAAATAACTTTGCCTCTCCTCTGTAGTGGGCAAATACCACTGCTGCCTGCAAAGGCTGGAGGCTGTTATGTGGAGGCTACTGGGACGCTCTATACCTTGTAAAAGAAAGGGAGGCCAAACCATCCAACCCCATCTCTCCCCGTAACATAATCCAGTACTGGTGAAGAAGTGTGCTTGTTCCAGAAAACACATCAGCACTATCCTGGCTGTCTCTGCATCTCATGTCCGCATGATGGGGAGCAAAATGTGTCACTTAATTCGTGAGACTCAAGACCGATACCTGCAGAAGGACTTAGGCATTTGGAAGAGGATGTAAACATATATGTGAAAAATGGTGCTTCACAATCTCCCCATCCAGCTGCTGCCTGTTATAAAGGGGGAATACTGCATGTTTAGCCATAAGGATATTGCCTGGAGAAATGGGAGGAGATGCTTTCAGATTGCTTCAGAGAGCTAAAGGATCTCGTCCAAGGTATCCTATGAGCTGTGTATGTGTGTGGTGAGGGCAAAGCTGTTCGATGAAAGGTGGTGGTGGAGAGGGACTCCCCATGCATTTTGAAGGAGATGTGTCCTTCCATGCTGCTGGTCTTTCTGATGGTGAAGTAGAAGCCACGGAAGAGGCTTCCGCGGAGCTATGGGCAGTGTGGGGCTCACTGCCGGCACCCAGAAGTGGGGTGGGAAGTGTCCTTAACATTGGCCTTAACAATGCTGTGTTGCTCACTTTCCTCAGTGCCTGAGAAGGGCAAGTGGGCCATCTAACTCAAGCTGAGGATTTGCTGTCGATATGAGGTACCCAAAATTCATGTGGTTTTGTTCTGACCAGCATGGGCTTCATCCCTTCGGGCAGCTTGAGTTGAGATGTGTTGATTAGGTGACCTGGGGCAAAATGTAATTGTCTTCAATTGAACTGTTCAAGTCACCAAAGGGCATCTTAATGGCAGGGTTAGGAGCTCGGCCCTGTGCAGGTGGGATGTGGTGATATCATAGTGCTAGAGGGGGTAGTATAGAATAAATTCATTTGTTAAAACTCTACAGGGTAAATGTGTGTAGAACTGGAAATATGCTTGGGTATCTCTTGCCTTAAGGGAAAGGGCAGTCTCCATCTTGGCCAACCAACCAGGCAGCAGAGCAAAGCCATCCCTAGCTAAATGCATGAGCTTTTCCTGGAGCTACAGCTCTGCAGCTGTGGGAGCTGCAGTAATTCATATCCTCTGTGTCCTGGCATGGGGGAAACTTGTAACAAATGCCTGCCGATGGTTTGAGGAACATCCCTCAATCTCAGTGTTGACTCTGCTCCCTTGGATCCCTCATTTTGTTGTTGGAATATTATTTACATCATAAAGAAAGAAGCTGAGGTAATAGATGGGGATTTCTATTAAAAGGATGAACTCAGAAATGTTCTGACTGTTGTCCTTTATACTTTTTGGGTACCTCATTTTGTGTCTTTATCACTCATTTGCAGGCTCAGAGTTCTCTGAGCAGCAAATTAACTTGTAACTAACAAGAAAATTTCCTTTTTCTGCTTTATTTTATGCATTGATGTTCCTAAACAGGGAAGCAATGAAGTCAATTCAAAAAAGGCTAGTAATAGCCAAGGTAAAACAGATCTGGTTTGGGCTGATGCCTTGTTCATGCTGGTGTTAAACAAATTCTAGATCACCCTATCTCCAAATGCACATAGGACAAGCACTGGGGATGGTTTGCTTGTGCAGAATTAGGGCAGTTTATTTAAGCATAGGCTGAGCTATGCGGACCAAGTAGTGACCAGGACCCTTTCTTTTCTCAAGGAAGCTCTGACTGATCTTGTGTTTAGCACAAATTCTGTGAAACACTGAAGTTCTTCAGCATTAAGAACTTAACCGGGACACTTGGACTCTTAAAATCCCACTCTCTCCCAGCTGTGTGTTTAGGTGTCTTCTGTAGTTGCCTTAGACCATTGTTTCCCTCTTTTGGCTTATTTACATGTAACAGCGTTCTGCTTATGTGCAGTGTCACTGCTTCTCCCCTAGTTGTGTCTTGATCATATGACTACTTAATTAATCATGTCTTTAATTTTGTATAACTTACTTATTCAGGAAAGTTTCTCACTTGATTAAAATTAAGCATATGAATGTTGCATATCTGGGGTTCTAATTAGTTTTCTTGGCTGCTTGGGGTTTTTTATAAACCATGAAGGGAGCAAATGAAAACAAAGGCAAACTGTATCTGTAAAGGTAGTTTTGGGCTTAGCAATGACATCTGACATGGCTTTTACTTCACTGAGAAGAAAAAAAATCAAGTCAATGCTTCCTTTTAAACTGCTTAAGGATTTAAAAGCCTCAGGGGCAGAACGAGGTGACTGCCTTAGACTTTGCTTTAAGGATTTAGAGTCCGATTCAAATCCTATTGAAGTCAATGCAAATCATTTGGCAGATTTCACTGGGCTTTGGATTGGGCCATCATAGCGAATGGGATCCTTTAACTACCTTAAGGACTTAATGTCCTTAATGCTGCTCTGGACTTGAAGTGGTTTAAGACCTTACGGTGTATTTTCAGGTATTGTGGTGTAGTGCGGAGGAGCTAAACTCTTGCGTTCAGTGTGCTCTTCTGCCCTGGTAGCCCTTGCAGCAGCAAAGCCTTTTGGACATCTGGCCGGACAGTTCTAACTCTGTGATTTTTCTAGAGTGTGGTCTGTGTGCAGCAAAGATTCCCTGTGAGTGTCCAAGCCCCTGACAAACTGCATAGCACGCTGTGGGGCAGCTGGGACAGAGCGACAGACATCAAATACTTTCATGGCCTCTGCTTGGGCAGGTAGTGGGGAGGATGTGTTGTGTGTGCGTGTGGCTGTGTGAAGGTGCATACACACACAAGCTGTGGGGGGAGCAGCATTAGAAGCCATATTGCTAAAAACAAGTTCAGTTTATTGGCTGCTGTCACTGTGCCGAGCAGCTTGTCCTTTGGGTAGAGAGGGGCTGAGGCTTTGTGGGCTGGAGACTGCCCACTGGGTTCTGCTGTTGTGACCTCTCCCTCCAGCTGCCCTTGGGTCTGAAACCTGATGTTCGGCAGCACCTCCCTGGTGGGGAGGCTGACATCCCTTTCCTTTGGAACAGACCAACGCAGGGACAGAGCAGGCAGATATCATCTTGATGTAATGCAACCATATTCTTCTTATTGTTAATCTGCTATCCTTGAAGTCTGCCTCTAGTCACAAATTTGAGGATGTTTTGTGTTCTCTGTGACCGGCACAGAACATAAGAGGACCCTTTTACAGCCTTTGATAACATGCTGTTTCTCCCTGCCTGGGTAATTGTTGAGGAGTGAGTCAGAAAGACATTCTGATTAATTAGATATGGTATATTAGGAAGCTTCAGGGTGGTAAGGTATGGACCAGAATCCAGATTTCCCACTTATCTGCCTTAAATACTCTGACCCTATCCTGAACTTCACACTTGCTGTATGAGTGTTTGTTTATGCTGGAATTTGCTGCAGGAGGCCTTATTAGCTGATGGTCAAGTTTTTATTCTTAAATGGATCATTAACTTGTTACATACTCAAGGAGGGTGTTGATGTGTAGGAATCCTTTCCTCCCATTCCTGCACCTGCCCTGTGTGTCCATAATGTGAAACTCCTTAGACCTTACAGACTTCTTTCCATTCACGGAAAAATAATTAAAAAAGCAGAGGAAAAAGACCCAGGGAAGTGGCAGCAGTGGATGTGGAAACATATTCTTTAATCACGGTAATGGAACAGATGCTTCAATAGCAACAGCAGCAGGTCCAGTAAGTGCTGCATCTTCTTCTTTCATCCCCCCTCTAACCAGAACTGCTAGCAACATGCCATCTTTCCTTCTCAGGATTTTGCTTCCAGTAGCATCTGCTATGCCTCTTTCTCCTACATGCTGCAGCATATGTAACAGAATCACAAGAAGCAGCCAAGTCATACACTAAGGTAATTTCTATTAATGATTTGCACTTGCTAGTGGGTAAAATCCCTATCTGTAGGCCTGATTCATTACAGCTGCTTTGTGCTACTAGTGTGTGCAGGGGAAGTGCTATGAGAACAGATGGGTGATTACTGGATAGCCCAGGACTGACAGAAGGGCAGGAGTGCTTGGAATAAGGGAAATCCCTTCAGCAAGGGCAGTAAGATTGGGACCAAATTGAAAGTCAGAACTTTATTCTTGCCTCCACCACAACTTTGCCTCTAGAGGAACATGGAGGGTCGCTGTGGCAGAGCCTATGTTTGGTCAGAGGAACATGGAGGGTGGCTGTGGCAGAACCTATGTTTGGTCACTTTTTTGAACTGGTATAGTCTCGTCGAAAGGCTGAAATCTCAACATTCGCTCTTGTGCTCATAGAAACGTGGGTGGTTTTACCCAGCCCCTGTTTGAGGGATGACAAATGTGGAAATGAAACCCAGGTGCTGGACTTGGCATCCCCTGAGAGCCCCGTGTGGGTGTCCCTCGGTGTCGGGGCTGCTGGAGGCTCTTGGGGAGTTTGCAGGATCGGGCCCACCAAGAATACGGTGTTTGAGCTAATATGCAAATTCTAGGTAGTGCAAACACCAACACAGTCAATTACACACAGCAAAAACATACACAACAGCCAGGAAGCCATATGATGGATATCATGTTGTGACTATGTTGTGGGACTTTCATCTTTATTGGCAAACATTTCAGGCAGCAGTTCAGATTTACATAGAATCACATATGTGCTTAAGAAAGCATTTTATCTTCCCCTTCCTTTACTGAGCTGCAGTTACTAATACTCTGCTACTAGTAAGTAATTAAGATATTTCAGTGCTGTTCAGATAATCACTCAAAATGTCAGTATCTTTTTCAAATACCATCTAAATTTCTTGAAGTTGTAAAACTGGGATGGAAATTTCAGGCCAAGTGGTAATTCAGCTTCTTTCTAGGCTGAACCTGTCTTTTTTTTTCCTTGTTTATTTTTTGGTTTGTGGAGGTTTTTCTGGAGGGGTGTGTGTGTTTTTTTTCTTGATTCTTGCACGAGTCCAAAGGAGACTGTGCAAAAGGAAAGCATATTGAAAGAAGTCATCCAGAAACAACCTTTCTATTTGTAAAGATATTTAAAGGAATAGACTTATTGTCAGTGTGTTGTATTAAGGTGAATTCTGGTTTGCTCTTTGTCATGTAACAGGTTTACAATTTGGATCACGTTTCTCAAGACTTTTTTAATTGCTTACTAATAATTCCTTTAAAAATTAGTTCTGTAAGCTTCCACATTACTCTTCTGAATTGGGATTTTTCAAAGGGATCAGAGAGGGTTTGGTGGCTATTGAAAATCAGGATCTGAATGATAGTACTAAAAACAATGAGTATCATATAGTGTAGTAATAAATTAAAGTCACTAGCAGATTGAGTAGTATATTTTAAAATATTGCTTACTTTCTCTATTCGTTGCATACAGTAAATTCCTACTATCAGCTGATTTTTCATTTTCTCCTCCATGGTTCAGTTTGGTCTTTTAAAATGAAAACATTTATGAACACTCTACTCATTAAGATACTTGGCACCTAATGAACTTGTGGAAGGCTAGCAATCCCACTGTTGTACAGAGATTTTATCTGAAAAGTTTCCCCAAACACCACATATATCACTTAGAAAATTTCCATAAGATTCTTTTAAAATGAACAGTATTTAAGTATTTTTACAAAGAGCAATCAAAGCATGTAGCACTTGAATTTATATTACGTTAAAGCTCCCTGATTGTGCAATAATAAAAGATGAATGTGGATTTATATTGTATGCAAATTGATTAATCTTTTCATAACATTGCTCAATAAAAAACACCGGGTAGAAGCACAGTGGTTATCTACCAGTACTGAAAGGCAAACAACAGAAGCGTTCATGTAACATCCATGCCCTGGCATAACATATACAGCAATTTTCCATCTTAATTTTAATGTAAAATACATGCAGTATCTGTGGTAGTTTTAAAATATCCTTAAGCATAGCAGCCACAAAGCACTGCTAGGAGCACTGCTGCCATGCTTCTAAGGTGCCATGCTCTGAGGTGCCATTTTGCAGAGCCTTTGCAGAAGCAGCTCTTGGGGACTGCAGAAGTGTCAGTGTCTGCTTTGTGATGGTACATCTTGGAGGATGGTAAGGTCATTCCTAGGGTGACATTCGAGGCAAATATGTAAGGCACTGTCCTAAAGGTTCAAGAGAATATGATCTCTACTGTTGCAACATCCATAACTGTGGAGAAAACACGTTGCAAATAAAGAACACAGCCTGGTGGAAGCGTAAGCCTCCTAGGCACAGGAAGAGTTATCCTGCCAAAATGTGCATATTTTACTAGCAAGGATCAGTAGCAGCAAATGTTCTTAGCAAAATGGTTTGTTGCAAACAGAGGGCGCTGGGGCCCCTCAGGTATCCTCAAATGTGACTAGATTGTGTTTGCAAACTTTTTCCTGGTTCATTGTACTGATCAGAGCACAGTGGATCTGGAGGAAGGTAGTGTTTCTGTGTATGATTAAGAGGTGTTAACTGGGAGAGTTAGACTAGGACTAAAAGAGAGGCAGTCACACGCAATTGTGTGATTTTTGGCCAGCCATCTCCCAGGTCAGTCATTTAACAGGGTCTTTGAATACTTGTCCAGATAGGATGCAAGTGTTTATACCCATCAGCCATTTTATGAATTTGGCATATGTCTCTCAGACCCAATTTCAGTTATGTTATTAATTCCTCCAACAGGAGCTATCACTTTCTAACGTGTTCCCACCTTGCTCAGAGGTGGCTTGCTCCATGTCTGGGCCTTCTGGATGCTGCTGCAATAAGAAGCTGTAAAATAATCCTCTGGCAGTCACTGCCTTGGATCGTGCAAAACATGCAGGGATCAATATGGCAAATGCAACTGTACAAAATAAATTTGAGATGGGCAATATGGAACTGTGAAGAAGGAATCCTGGCGTGTTCCCCCTACCCCTCTTTTTCAAGGCCTTTGTTTCAAAGGTCTTCCCACTGTCCTCTTCTGCACCATTAGAGGAGTGTGTGCAGATGTAGTTAATTGCCTAAAGGTGAGGTGCAACCAGCCTTGGCACTCATTCCAATCTCAGAAACATCCCCTGCTGTTCTCTTTCTCTATTTAGAGAAAAGAAACATTGAAGATCAGACATCTCCAAAGCCTTAGCAATGTTTCAATGTAGAAGGTGAAGCTGCACTCAATCTCTAATTACGACAATCTTTGGACTTGGTGGTTTTGTGCTTTAAACTCTGGGACATGTCTGTCCTTTGGCATTAGGCTGCTCAGTGGGAGCTATCAGGACCTCACTCGCCTCCTAGTAAGAGATTTGTGTAAGAGTTGGGTGTTTTTCTACTGGAGCTGGCTCATCTCTGACTCGCTCAAAACTTGAATAGCAGGTATGTGATCATCTGCCCTTAGCCATGTAAACACCTGACTATGGAGTTAAAGTGAGACCCTAAAAGGCCATTGAAAATACTAAAATAAGTCTGATTTTCTCCAGTTAGTTGCTAACTGTGGTAGTTTGTGCAAAGTATTACAGGAAGTTTTTAATAGTGATCTACTTCCTTTTTCTTATTTGCTGATTTAAAGGTAGTAAATTCAAAGCACAATGCTTTTTTTGTCATAAAATAAATAACTCAGCAAAATATCAGCATTACAAAGTGATATTATTTTTCCTTTGAAGGCTTGCTTTACACAGCATGTCATGCTGGAGACAGTGCTGCTTTCAGATGATATTACAATTCTTTTTCTCTCTCCCTCACTTTTCATTCCATTTTAGCTAAAGTTAATGGGACTGCATGTTAATACCTCTATTACTGGCCTTTTTGCATTTCTTCTGCCAGTTTGTTTACTCTTTCAGTGAATGACAAAGGACACAATGGAGATATTTACAGTAATGACTGGTCTAGAGGAGCCTACCTGCACACCACCTTTCACCCTTCACCAAAATTCGAGATCACAGAGACTTGCAGGCATTAGCTTGATCCAGAACTAAGTGTGCTGCTTCCTGCACATCCCATGGGCACCATTTGGCCATTGGGTTTTGCTGGGAAGAGGCCTGACCTGAACATCCATCCTACCTGTAAAATGGTGCAAAGTGGACCCCTCTGAGGTGCCCAGCACCAGTGGGATGGTGCTGGCATGGTTTGCCATGGCTTGTTTTAGAGTGCAGGGGCCCACAGAACATCAGGGCAGCACCAACCCATTTAAGTTAATCACTTCACAGGAAAATGCAGCTTATTGCTACAAGACAAATTCACTTGCTGTAAACCCTTCGTGTTTGACAGGAAAAGTATGCTTCTCTTTAGGACTAAACAATGAGTTGAGAAGCCTTTATAATTAACACTTTATTAAAAGATCCTAGATAAGGAGAAAAGCCATTGTCAGAGTGTGTGCAGTGTACTCCAGTAGGCGCCTGACTACATGTACATCATTTCCTCATACAAATCCTAAAGCTGAAAAAAAAGTCTATTTAACCCATTGAGTCCCTGTGTGATCTCTTAGGTGCTTCAATAAACTTGTGTAGCTTTAATAGCATTATAAGGAGATCTCTTGTAGTTTTAGTCCTAATTCTACAAATGCTTAATCCGTGGGAGAAGTGGGAGCCTAGACTGTGTCATGAGTGGAAAGTAATACTAGGCATGTCTGGGTGGTATTGATTTAAAAGAATCTTGGTTGCATGAATGACCTCTAAAACACTATTTATAGGAAATGTTTTAAAAATGAAGTGCTGGTTGGTTTGGGGTTTTTTTTTCCACACAATTAAAAAAAAAAAAAGCAAACTTATTCCAGGTCATTCTTTCAGAGAATGGAATGGAATGAAACTTATCAAAGTTTCTGGACCTGGGAAAACTATGTTTGTAAGGAAGCAGATAGAAAATAACACGAAAATGTGAAGCTCAGTAGCATTTTGGACAGTGTTCTTCATCTGAGATGTACAAAAGACAAGTAGTCACAGAAGGTTCTGCTTCTGGAATGTGTGTGCCCCCCCCTGCTTTCCCCCATGCTGTTGCACCCCTATGTGAGAGCAGTTGTAGTCAGTCATCTTGAAGAACTGGATTCTGTAGCAAATAAACATATTTACATACTGAGAGCTGAAGCCACCACATCAAAGACCCAGCTGAGGTCAGGAGCCTGTTCATTTCAGAAAGGTATACTGGATGCTGTCACTGAGGCTATGAACACTTTACATCTATAAAACATCAGTTATAAAAGCACAGAGTATAAAGCTTTCAATTTAAAGGCTAGTAGCAGATTCCTCACTTTATGATCAACTCCCTCCCCCACAGGCACGTTCACACTCATCCTTCTGCAAGTCAATCAACAAGCAGGGCTTCTGATCTCACCTCCAGCTTGGTAGACCAAAGACCTTAACTGACCAAAGCTGAGTACCTTAGGGTCAAGAGTCTAGATTTTGCCCTCATCAAAAATTTAAGCAAGCTACCCCCACCCCTTCAAATCCCCACCCGGCATGAATGCAGTAACCATGTGAATGATGCCAAGTCAATGATACCAACACACTGCAAAATTCAGAGAAAGATCAAGAAAAAGCAAATTTTGTATTTGGTCTAAAGTAAGATGAAATCTAGAAATATCAAAAGGCTGATGACCTCACAGGAATGGGGTAACGCCTAAAAGAGATGACATTCCTATGCATTATTGAATGCTATGCAGGTTTGCTCATCCCTTTTAAGGAGTAAGAGCCATGCAACACACAACATCTGCCAATAATTGTAAAATTCCTGGAAATGCAAAGAAAAAAGAGAAAAAAGTTTCTCCCTAAATGAAACAAAACATAGGAAGTTGCTGCTTTTTGCTAACTCACTGCTTTCTCTGGCTTTTTGATCCATTTCTGAAAGGATTGGCAGTTGAGTTGGTAATTAAACAGTCTCTGGAAGAACACAGGCCTTCAGGAGTGTTTTGAACAACCTCCCCATTTTCACCTCTTCTCAGGATTTCTTTGAAGAACCAAAGTCAAAGAGTTATTTTCAAAACATGTCTCAGTTTTGTGAGTTGCAGACAGAAAGATCTAGATGGCTTTCATGACGCAGTGGGTACTTCATGCTATATAGTGCTCAGGCATATACAAATGTTACTAGATGTCCTGTAGGTTCTGAATGATTTTCTTGACTCCGTTCAGGAACTCAAGGCAACAACTTGAATACTGCTTAGACAATGCTTTCTAGGTCAGTATTTTTAAAGCTTTTACTGAAAAACTATACTGCATTTTAGCTGTGACTGTATAAACTTATGAAATCTCAACTATAATTTCAGGAGATTGAATTGGCGCCATGAGCTCTTTAGGGAAAGACCCATGGGAAAGCAAAGGTGGGAAGGTCTTGTGCTGGTCCATGGTATTTCATTGGTAGTTAACTGGAGGCTGTTCCCAAGTTTTTTAACTGTAGAGGTAGCTGTGTATGGTCATTTATGCAGCAAGTGGATATAAACGACCTAGAAGTGTATCCATATTTTGCAAAGAATTTTTGAATGTTCTGAAAAGACTCATTAGGAAAGTTCCCATTTATAAACCCCCATCTACTGCACTATGATTTAATTGTACTTGCAGATTTAATTGTACTTGCAAATAATTAAACAAATCCACAAAATGTTTGCATTACATTAATTTACTTCACTTGGCCCTGCAATACTAGAACCATAATTACTTACATATTTCCCTTTACTATTTTCTAACCTCTCTTTGTAAATTGTCAATAAGCATTCTGCAGACAGTTGGATTAAAAAAAATATCGAGCATGTGTCTGATTAATATTTTAAGACCATGAGGATCAAATCTAAAAATGTGGTGCTTTTTTCCCAGCAAGTTCAGATTAACTGATAAAGCTGTACAGTGGGTATTCAGAAGACCTTTTTTAATTGTTGATGGATATGAGTTTTTACACTTCAAAATGTAGCCATGAATACAGTAACTACAAAATGGGAAGGCAGGTTTCAATTTGTGCTGGTGGGGTGTCCATTGAGCGAGTGGAAGGTGTGCTTGACACCTCGGCTGTACAATGAATGATCACCTCGGGCAGTTGTCTGCAACCATCACTGACATGGGGGTGCACGGCAGCCCCAGCAGAAACCTCTCCTCAGCCTGGCTGCCAGCGCTGCTGGGGATGTCAGTGCAACTCATCCAGCCACTGCCATCAACAGGGGTGGTGTGGTGTTCAGCTTTCCCCTTCCTGCCACTGCAGTTGCCAAAACAGTCTCTTATTCCTAGTTTTTAAAAATTTCCTGAGTTATTAAGAGGGAAGGAAATACATAATATAACATGCTGGTTCACCACTCTTGGGTTTCTGGCTGGTCTACCATGGCACCAGGTGCTATGGGGCACTGAAGGTTTGCCTCAACCCTCATAAGCATCAACCCTTCACCAGCTCTGCTTTCAGGTCCTACCATGCAGGGCTCCTCCTCTCCTTCAGCAGGCATAAACACCTCCAAGTGAGTAACTCTGCAGTTCCTCGTGGGAAGAAACCCCTTTTTCTCTGAAGGGCTGTGTGAAAACTCCTGAACTCTTCCCTTGAGCTTTTTCCTTAGGGTTGGTAACTGCATGGGTCCAACCATCTGTATGAGGATGAGGTTTGAAGGTGTAGGGCTTTTTTGCTTTTCAGAGGAGCACCTACACTCATGCCTCTGCTGATGTTAGTCTGTGGTACTGTGTCTCTCACCTAAGGTGTCTCAGCAAAACTTCCTCTGCTTTCTTCCATTAGAGTTGTTCAGTGTCTTCCTACAGCCATAGGGTCCCATAGGAGGCTTGGGAAGAACATACAAATTCAGGGACCAACTCTTGAGGAGAACAACTTCATTGCTGTAGGAGCAATATATCACTTGGAGTAACTGGTGGGTTCTTGATTCCCCAAGGCCCTATTCCTCCATGTTATACACTGTTAAGTAGCTGTCATGTTCCACCCCAGAAGATAGTGCCTTTCTGTGATGGGTGAACTAATTCTTATTCTTTCTGCTTCATTGATATAATGGGGTGTCATTAATCTTTGTAAAGTCTTTGGAGGTTGTCATATGGGAGATGGTGTCCAAGTGACAAATATTAAATTAATTAGGACTAGTAGTATTCTTTAAAAAATAAAAAAATAAAAAGAAAAGAAAAATCTTAATTGCCTCTGTAGTGGCTATTTATTGGTTTTGTGAGTGGCACTGAAGGATCTGTACAGAGTAGGATCATGTCAGAGAACACACTGATGATCTGAAAAGTAAAACTATCCTTTGCTGATAAACTTTTACTGCCGTCAGTTGAGAAACAGTTCATTCTCTGCACTAAATTCAAAACCATAATCCCTTAGGGAAGAAGCTAGTGCATTAAGGACAGTGCATCCATCAAATGTACCACCCAGTCCCCTCAAGCTTTTTCTTTTTGGAATGGCAAGATTTATGGGATTTCTGCCACTTAGTACCTTACAAGAAAAAAACAGTGTTAAAAAAAGACACGAAGCTGCCAAGTTTGGCATAAGCCCTACCAGCTGTCCTGCCTTTTGACACAACCATGAGGTAAAGCATGCAGAAAGAGCACTCCTAACTTTGTCCTGGTTAGGCCAATCTCTTTACCCTGGCAAAACCAATGCTGGGGATCAGAGAGGACTGACCTGGGTAGGTCACTGACATTTGCTCACGGATCTGTGGGAGTGTTTGAGAGTATCCTGGTCACAACATTAATGGAGGGACAGCTAGCAAGGGCAGTCAGTGGTACTGGTAAACCTCCATTCATCATTTGTCTGGTTAAGCTGCTGCAAGTGTTTTGAGACATGCAAGGCTGATGGGCAGCAGTAGCTCCAGAGACCTAAGGAGCCTTCAAAACAGATTTAGATGCCACCCACAGCAACCCTTCTCATTGCAGCGTAATAGGACTTAAGGGAAAACTACAGTTATTGAAAGTATAGAGCTGGATTTTTTCATAAAAATACCTTTGGACGTTTCTCTTGACATTTTTTGTGTGGTGCTGAAATTTCATTTCACATATCTTAAGGGATATCTTTGATTGTCCAATCAGAATAGAAAAATAAAAGCATGCCTTGCATTTAACTTTATTAGCCAGCATAGTATCAGGCAGTAATGCCTTCATTATAGCAATCTGAGTACTTCTTGAATAATTCAGAAGTGCCAAACAGAAGACTTGTTGCTTGGATGTGCTAATGAAAGTATCAAGGGAATTAATTAACAGTCAATTATATCAATTTTAGATTTGGACATTGATTATGACGCTAAAAGCAAAATCTACATTCTTTACTATACAGAATTCCATATTTCTGAGTGTTATAACTCAGCTTAGTACTTTCAGTCAAAAGTGTAATGGAAATAAATTCAGATTATTTTTCACTTATTCTCTCTCCTTTTCGATATGCTCAAGAAATATAAGACAAAAAAGCATGGTAGAAACATATACATGCATCTTACATGCATGTTGATGCAGATTTTGCTAGTTTGTGCTTTGTAGGAATGTTTTGGGAAAAAGAGTTTGAATTCAGGGGGTAATAAAAATGCGATATGGAGGTGTGTGTTTATATTTCCATGTTTATTTCTAAACTGGAAAAAAAAAATTTGGTATTATTTGATATTTTAATACATCAGGTTCTGATATTTTTTAAGCACACCACAAACAGCAAAGTTTACCTAGAAGTGTTTTGTTAAACTCCACGTGTGCTTTAAATAAAAAAAAGAACATTTTCTGATCTTTGGTGTTAGAGGAAAGCATTTCATTGAGATCAGTTTTTGCATGATTTGGCACGAGTTGTCTAGACTGGTTTATGAAAAATGACAGCTAGTAGGAAAGTAATTAAAAATGTATTTTGCTGAAAGCAAAAGTATTTTTGGAATCTATAACAACCATCTTTAATTTGCCAGCCATTTCCACAATTATTTTATATTAACTGGAGGATTTTGTATTCTAGAAAATATGTATATTGATAGCTGAGCATTGATAGCTTTCTGGTTTGATCTTCTCACAAACTCTGCTCTTGTAACAAAATGACAAGAGCTGAAAAAGTGATCAAATTGTGCATTCTAATCTCTGTGGCATCTTTTATAAATTATTATAATTGACAGTAGATGGTGATAGGACTCTCTTCCATGGATTCCAGTACTTTGGTTGGAGCTGAAAGAAGCATTTCTTTACTCAGAGCTTATATACTTTTTAGGTTTGAATGTAGTAAAGCAGTGTCCCAGAGCTGGGAAAATACCCAATGATGAAGAAGTCTTATAAATGGAAAATTCATCATCTGGCATCATAGCCAGATGATACAAGTTCTTCTCGAATAGAGAAGGACCTGAGCTCTTAGTACTATAGAGCCATTGGCATATTATTCAGGAAATTATTGCCAGTATCCAAACACTTAGGTAGGTATCCCTCTGCACTTCATTGAATCCCTGTCCTTGTGCAAGCTAGAGCAGCCAAAGCCTTGCTGTAAATTATTTCAGATCATTTTGGGGTGTGAGCAAGTCCAGGGTAGTCCCCTGCACTGTGGGAGGTCCATGAGTTAGAAACCAGTATGAAAACATCTGAGCATCATTTAAAATAGGACCTGCTCCTTCGTATTGTTTTCAAATAAACATTCACTAATTGCCTAGTGAGTTTTAGTCTCAGGATGCCACTGTTTACTTTTGCAGGTGACAATGGGTGAGCGTGGGGCTTTGGGCTGGGCAGGTGAGGCATGGGTTTTCCAGGTGTTCAGCCAAGCCCAGTCCCTTCCCAAGAAGAGCAATTAATTTCAGTGAGCGTTTTATGTTGGTGTAAAGTTATCATTGCCAATTTAGACTTCTGACTTGGTGTTTTAGAGACTGAAGGAGAGCAGTGAATGCATTATCATTTCTTTTATAGCTGGAGATTAAGTGTTAAAGTATTAAAGTATTAATAACAGTAAACTGATGGCTGAAACATGCTTGATAATCCATTGATCTGTACCTGTCATTCATTGCTCCCTGGTATTCTTGGTGAGGGCTTTATTTATCTAACTGTCATTCTCCTATCAAGTAGCCTTACTGTACTGGATCCGCAGTTGGAAGTCCAGAATCAGCTCTCTTAGGAGGAAGTTCAAGTATCTTTTCACCACGACGGGTAATCCTAAAAGCTGTGGAATAAGTAACTCTGTGCATTGTATTTTCGAAGCTGCATTCCAGTTTTGAATGATAATGAAAACTCCCTAAACTTCTGTGTTTAGTTATAGGGAACTATAAGTAGTGTCTGGCCCTAGGTGAGGCAGGTGCGTCTCTGTTCTCTCCTTCAGGCGCATGTAAATCCTGGTTAGGATACCTGCAATGAACTCCTCTCCGGTGCTTTGAAATCCTCAGAGAAAAAAGTCTCACTGATGGATTGTCCAAAAGCGTGATAACTGCCCAGCTGTGCAAGAAAGGTTTTACCTGTCAGGCATTCAGCAGGGACATTGCTGTGTACCACAGCTCGCTCACATGGGACTATAGTGAGCTGTCTCTCAATTTATGTCAATAAAGCAAGCTGTTGTGTGGTGTTAATAAAAAAAGCCTCCAACTCTAAAGGTTTAAAATGGTATATCTACCTCTGACATGACATACTGAATATTAAAGCTGTTTTTTTTCTCGCCCTCCTCTGTTAACTACCCACTTCTTTCCTGTCCTGTTGTCTGACTGTGTGCAAGTGTCACAGACCTTCAGCCTCCTCTCCCCTGATTCTGCTTGTCCTGCCTTGTGGGTTTTCATTGCTGCCTTATCTCAGAGCAAAATTTTCTCCTCAATTGATATGCATAGGCAGACATAGTTAATCCATGCTTATCTTATCCATGTGTCTAAGTATCCCAGAGATTTAAGGAACACCAATAATCAGTTTTATAAGGGACAGCAGACAACTCACAAACTTTTTGTGAGAGTAACTAGTAAATGCAGCTCTCTCTTTCCGTACTGGAACCCCCAAACTAATGTCAGTGGCCTTGTGTCTGCACAGACTTGGAAAGAAAGTCCTGAAATCAATGAAATTATTGCAGGTTTGCATGCATCTAACTGACAGATTGTGTCTGCAGTACTCTAAGTCTTTTCTGTGGCATTAGCTAAATATGTATAATAATTTATGTTATTTAAATTTAAAAGAGACTTTCTGGAGAAGCAGTATTTTGCCTCTTAAATGTGAAGCACACCTTGAACTGCATTTTGATATAAATAAATAGCTAATGGGGATCACAGAAAAATGGTGTATAATGTGAGAAGAACCAACTAAAAAAAATGTCCTGGGTTTTACAGGAGCTGAAGTTTGTGAATGATATTCCAGTGCGAGGCATATTGCACTAATCCAGTTTTGTGTGAAATGTTCTTAGGATAAGCTCCTATCCGCTGACCCACCAGTTGTGTATGATATATACAGAGAGGATATTAGTTATGGATTACAGACATCTTTCCACAAAGCATTTTGCTAAGTCCTGCCAATTGCAAGGTGATGGCTATTGTTCTATATTGCCCTCTTTGACTAAGCCTGTTTTGGGATTAGTGAATGTCCCTCTTACAGTTTCGGGTGTACAGTCTGGTGCCGAAGTGCAGTTTACTGGGCAGGTGTCCTCAGCAGTGGTGGGACAGTAAGTCTCACCAAGGGTGGCAGAAATCACCCTGTGCATCTAGCCCCCCTAGCACTGGGGACAAAGGTATTTGTCACAGCAGCGATTTCTATCTAATACCAAAGGCAGTTGAAGCACAGTCCTTCAGAAGTGGTTGGGTTGGTGTTAACTCTTCCCAGTTTGGGATGAAACCAGAGGGTGCTGACCTGTAACAAGTCCCTCTCCTGCCTTATTGGTTGTCACAGGTGCTGACCCATTACAGGTGCCAACCCATTAAAGGTGCCGCTAGAAAGCTGCCCTGCCTTTTGCCTCCCACTCTGGGGAGTGCAGTTTGAGAACCCCTCTGCATCCAGGGAGCGTCCCACCTTCACCTCTACCTTCCATGACAGGCAGCGGACGGGCGCAGAGAGGCAAAGTGCTGGTGGTACTGGGGCTTCTCCTGGGGTTGCAGGTGCTCCTGGCTGCTGCAGAGCTGTGGGCAAGAAACAAACATTGCCAACTGGGAGCTCCTCCACCGTCCCCAACCTTCGCATTTCTTATTTCCCTATTCCAGCTCCTCCCTGCCTCCCTCTCCTGCCTTATTGGAGTCATTAATGAGGGTGTAAGCCATCCCCTTACTAGACAGGCGTACATTTTGGGCTTGATGACCCTGATCCTCCTCATGCTCAGCCTATCTCCTTTCAATTGTTTCATCAGCTGCGTGACTGCCGGCTCACACCTGACAAGTGACAAGTCTCAGGCTCCTGCTGACTAGATAATCAAAGTCTTGTCAGAGCTGTCAATACCCTGCAGATAGGAGAGGACAAAGAGAGGAAAGGTTTCTACAGAAACCACTGCCTTCAAAAAATACTGTCGATTCTTCTTACAGAAATCACCTGTTTGTTTCAAAACATTATTTATTACTGAAAATACCATCTCTGCAGAACAAGCATGTAAGCGGAATAATGACAGCAGCTTTTAATGACATAGCCCTCCAAATCTGCCGGCCCCAACATTTTGTTGGGAATTGTTGTGAATCCCTGACTAAAGGGAAAATATTAATATTCAGCAGTCACTTAACCTTCCCGAAGAATTTAGGGGGGGGATCATTTCAAGCGCAACCATAATTATCGTTTGATAAAAAACACATTTTTTTAAAGCAAAGAATATACAAGTATGTTCTAGTCTAATATTGCAGACCAGGGTTATTTATGATCTCTTCCAATTTTGGAACATTTTCAAATGCAGATTTGATTTAAAATGTTAATTAAAGCACAGGGCCAATTTTTTCCCTTATTTACAGAACTCTAAATCTGCAGTCTACTGAAGTTGATGAATTTCATCTGGGTTTCACTAGCACAAGAAAGTGTCATATCTGACACACAGTTATTTGGATATTCTAACATATTTACAGTCAAAGTATGCGTTAATGTTTTGAGACTTTGGGACGGACAGATGTTCTGAATGTGATGGATTCGTGAGATGTTTTTAATAGTTTGTGTATTAAAAAGTAAATGACCTTTGATGTGAAAGATAGCTGTGTCTGGAGAATAAAGTGACATTGCTTTTCACAGCTGAAAGTCCTTTAAAATAATATCAGAGGTGAAGTTTCTGGGGGCCTAGTGACTACTTAATGTATACCATTTACTGTAGCACCAAACATAAACCAGTAGGTCTGGTCTGCTGCTCAGAAAAAAGACATATGGCATTTCTTAATTCAGAAAGAGGTCTTTAAGCAGAGTTTTCACCAGCACTTTTCAGGTGTTTGACTTCAGCACCGTTTCCAGGTAACTCATGTTTGGAAAGAGTTGCCACCATCCAGTCACTCCCCAGGCCCTGCGTGCAGCATCGTCTTCTCCCCCACTTGTATGCCTATTTCTTTTTTTAGGAATGGCTTTGTTAGACATAAGGCATTATCTGCCTCAGCTGCGTTCAGCTGTCAAGCTCTAGCTGTCTTTTGGGGCTTGTATCGGCAGTCAGAGCAAAAGGTGTTAGGATGACCTGGAAGTTAAAGCTTGTGAGATCCCCAGGGTGTTGCCACCAGTGCCCACAGGCTGGCTGCTGACACAGGTGCCTGACACACAGCCTGAGGCAGGCTGGTGGCCAGAGATGCCTCCCTAGCAGCTCCTTGGGGGCTTCAGTGCCACTGGCCATGGGTTCTAGGGGCCAAGGAAGGAGGGTGCCATGCTGACACCCTGGGAACACTTCCTTCCTGAGGGACTGTCAGCCCATTGATGGTCCAGGCTGGGCATCCTTTTGTGGAGGAAGGGTTGCTGAGACCCTGTAGACATTGTGGTGTTGGCTCCTGCTCTGATTGCTGTGGATCTGATGGTCATGCCTGGACACAGGCTCTGGGCTGTAGGAGTGCCCTGGGGCTGGCTGGATTGGGCCTGGCAGACAGGGTTTGACATGCTGAACGGCAGGATGGGTGCTCAAACCTCAGCTGTGGTGGGCACCTCTGGTGTGGTCCTGAGGACCAAGCAGGAGCAGAGAGGCCACAGGACGCACTGCCTGGCCTGGCTGCCCAGCTGTTGACTCCTCTCAGCGGCGGCGGCTGCCGGCAGAGCTCAGAGGAAGTTTTCTGAGAGAAAGTTTTTTTCCATCAGAAAATGCCGATTCGTCAAAAGCAAAACATTTCACAAAAACATCTGGCTTTCAATGAATCTTCCCAGAGAACCTAGCCTGCTAAGCAGATTTTCATTGTAAATCTGTCTGGTTCCCTGCCAGGTCACCTGCGTGGCTCCATGGCTGCCTGCCAGTGCTTGCGGCTCAGAGGTAACCACACCAGAAAGCCTGCCCCGCATCCCAGACTGCGGCTTTCTGGATTTACATCTGTGTAGGAAGACCCCCATCCCTGAACACAAGGAGACTCCCAGGCAGACCCCCAGGTTTCCAGCAGGCATGGCTCTGGGCAGCTCTGATGGATTTTCACTCTGTGAAAAGTTTGGGGAAGGGGGGGAGGAGGAGAGTGAAAGGGAGGAAAAAGAAAAAATAAATAAAATATCTGAACAGAAACTGATTTCAAAATGCTGACATTTCTTGCCGACCACAAATTCTGAATTTTGGCAGCTCCCAAATGCCATAGATAGAAACAAGTTAGCAGGGCTCAGAGGTAAGGTGTGGGATATGGGAAGCCAGCTTGATGCTTCCAGGTTAAATGCATTTAATTATATCATACAGAAACAATCCTATTTGTGTGACATGCACATATTTATCCACAAAGTAAGTGTAAGTGATATCACTGGATTTAAGCATTTATTTCATTAATATTATTTAAAGTAAATAAAAATTATCACACGCTCCAGCTCTTAGCAAATACTTCTTTTCTATGTAATTCTTAAACCTCAATAAATACTTTTTAAATAATCCAATTTTTGTGGTTGTTAACATACAATGCATGTCCCGTTAAATCCTGATTAAATACATAATTAGGTGTATTTAAAGTACTTAATTTAAAGTATTAGTGCTTATTTAGACAATAGTTTTCTTATTAAGGGTTAGTTTATTTGTTAATCACATGTCACTTAAAATGTAGAGTGGGTGGAAAAGAGTAATTGTATGATTTACTTGAAAGAAAGCTGTAGACAAAGTAGGTGGCAGAGAGTAAACAAGAAACTGTTTGAATGAAGATCTCTATTATGAGCGTGTTTCTAATTTTATCAATCTGCCTTGAGCAAAGAAATTGAAAGGAAAGGAGAAGACCGAAGGGTGGAGACTATGTTGGGATGGGCAGCTCAGTGGTGCTCAGCCTTGTTGTGGGAATTTTTATTTCCCCCCCCTTTTTTTTTTTTTGAAACAAAGTTTTGAACATGACACTGGTGAAAATGTTCTGTTGTTGCATCTAGAGGTAAGGCAAAGCATTCCCTGAGGGTGAGATGTGACCAGTTCCACCAAGTTCATCACTGTGCCCTCCCTAAAGCTAGCTGGAGGGAACGTGGTCTGTAGTGCCAGCTTTGAGCACCGCTCAGGTTTGGGCTTCTTGACTCTGACAGTTCAGTGACACTGCCTGCTCCTGGACAGGCAGTGCTAGGAATGCTTGCTAGAGGGAAAAGTTTAAAAAGGTCTTTTTCCAGGGTGTTGAGGTTTTGAAGTGGCTTTTTGTTTCAGTTTTTGCAAACTCTCTCAGTTGTGCTCTTCTGACTGTTCTTGGGTTTGACCAGAAGATAAGAAATAGCTATGTTAAAAATCATATCAGAAAGGTTACTGAAATTTGGGTTAAATTTTCTGCAATTTTCCTCCGTAAGGAAAATTCTTGTTTAACACAGCCCATCTTTGATGACTCCGTTCGTGGTAATGTGACCAGCAGCCTTCCACTTAGCATGGCATTGCCACTTGCCCCTTTCTGTCTGCTCCTCAGACAGTGGAAAAAGCCTCAGAGCAGATCCTGGCTGAAGTAAATGCTGATGAAGTCTCACCTGCTCTGAAAGGTGGGACCTGCACAGCAGCAAGTGGCACTGCAGCTGTATTCCCCAGCCCTACAGGGCTGCCTCTGTGTTCTGAGGGGTGCTCTGTGCTCCTCTTGCTTCTCATGTCACTTGTAAATTGATCTATTCTCTGCTTCATCCAAGAGATAAACAGACCCATTTCCAAATCCAGAATTTTCAAATTGCAACATACTGACATCTCTCTGGCAGCACACAAGGTCCTGACATCCAGGGGTTTGTGGGACTTCTGAAGCTCCTTCCCCGACCATTAATTTGTCCTGCATGGAAAAGGTGTGGGGTAATGACAGAGGATGACAGATACAGCACTGAAGCAGAGAATTATAGAGACATAGAGTTAGTAACTTATTTTTTCTTTAGGAATTCTCTTTGTGAACTGTTTGGTGATTGTGGAACCCACACAAAATCAGAAATATTTGGCTAAGTTTTTGTTTCCTTTTCAGAGAAGTGTATAATGTTATTGGAATTTGATCCACACTTATTGCTTGTAAATGTGGTTGTTAGCATGTCAAAACCCTTTTATCAGTTGTTTCAATGTTATATTCAGAATTGGGTGGGTCTCCAATAACATTCTGGGGAGGTTGGGGTTGAAGTTCCTGTGCAAGAAGCATTTGGACTATCTGCAGGTTGTGTGAAGAGTGCCGGGCACCGCACTGCTGAAACATGACAGTGGACACGCTCCTAAGGAGGCTGCTGTGGCAACGTCGTACTGTTTCCTCCTCTGAGGAAAGATGATTAAAGTTTGTTCATCAACAGACTTTAAACTCTGTGTTTTGACACTCAGAAGATATGCATTTTTGTGGAAATGTCGTGACAGCCACTTTCAAAATGTTAGGGGTCTACTAAGGCAGACGTGGTAACTGTGAGCCTGTGCATATCATTGGTTCTGTCTTGCATTGAGTAGGTTGTTGCCTCCTATGGGTTGAGAAAAGTCTGTATCATCTAAATGATGCTGCTAACGTTGTCTTGTGTGACTGCTTCAATTCATCTGTGGTACAACCCCTAAATGAATAATTTACAATGAACCATGTGTCCAGTTGATTTAGACTAATTTTCTGGTACTTGTGTTCAAAGCTGGCTTTATTGAAGAGGTAAGCATTATTTAATAAGTATTTATTTCCCTCTCAGATGCCAAGAGTCCTGCCCCGCCATAGCACTCCTGGTAATGGTACAGCGTGTTCTGGATCGTTACTGCTTTTTCTGGATGCCTCAGGGTATTCCAGCCCCTGTGGTACTCCCTCCCGCTGCAGAATTTCCTCCGGCTGCTTTGAAGTGATTGTAGGTACTGTGCAAAGATGAAAATTGGGGCAATTCTCACAAAGCTTTTGGCGCTGACTGTCTGCTTGACATTCATACTGGCAGGTATTTTTCTGAAGCTAGTAAAAAGTTTCTTAATTGTATAAGCCTCATGGCCCTCTGGGACTGCTTGACCTGATACTCAAGCAGGGACCAGCTTTCTTCTACTCTGGGTTTCTTTTGACTGTTTTCGTAGCTTAGTGGGACTAACTTATCCATGAAAAAATAAGTGTGACTGACAAATGGTTTGGCCTCATGGTCTTGCCATGGTAGTTTTAATTTTAAACAGTAATAGTCGATGTTGTTGTTGTTATTATTATAATAAAAAGCATGAACAGAAAGAGGAAACTCCAAAACAAGGCATCGTTCCAGTACGTAGGAGAACCAGCTTCAGGTTACCCTGCTGGATTTAAGATCTCCTAATTCATGTACTTGTAGGTACCACTGGGCTGTAGCCCCTCCTTCTCCATCCCATCTCTGAGATGCTGTCCCTAAGGATGCTGCCATGTTTACAGGAAGCAAGCAGTATTAGAACGTGTTTTTCGATGGTGAAACTTCACCGAAGTGTTCTCACAATCAGCTTTTCACTTACAGTTCTTTTCCATCATTCATTTCTCTCTCCCAAAATATTATTTAGGCAGGAGTTTGGGTCATGACTCCTTGCAGAATTCGTATTTAATTTTTCCTTAATATAGAATCTAAATTATTTTTGGTAATCTATGTAAAGATTATGTATAATACAATTAATTGATATAAGTGGTTTCAATTCTTCTTAATATGACAAATCTCTAGTGTGAAATATTCTTAGTTAATGATCAACATAAAATAGAGTTCATTTTTAATGCAAGTACAAGATTTGAATTAATTTGTAGTTAGAGCAGAGTTATTAAATTGTATAATATATACACACATACATGCCCTTCTTTTATTTTTAAAGCTTTTCACGTTCAGCAGATATGATGATGTGGTTGGGATCATTCCATCTAAATTCTTTTTCTTTTCCATACTGAACCACTAACAGCCATTTATTTGGGGTTCCTCCACAACACACTGATACGTCTCCATGCTAGTACTCTCACTACCGACTTGCACTTTGGGTTTGCAGTGACTCGTGCTTCTGGCTGGTATGAGCTATTTGGTGTGTAGGTATGAGCCATTCGCCCAGGTTCCACCTGCTGTAGAGGTACCTTCTGTCTGAGGCTCGGCCCTGGGGCTGCGGCACGGTGCTGCTGAAAGCCATGCTAGCATGGCTAGCAGAGGGCAGCAGGCACAGTAGGTTTGCACAGACTAATCTACCTTGAGCAGAGTATTAATGCAAGCAAAAGAGAGCACACAAGAGTGCTGGGGCGGGATTAGCATAAAACTATGTACATTGTCACGGTCTCACTTTCTTAGATTTAATGTGAGTGATGTTCTTTAATATTACTATTAAATTTATAGCAGTGAGATAAGCGTCAAATTTTCCTACAATTGCATTAAAGATGGGGGGAAAATAATGGGAGAAGTGCCAAATGGAATTTGAATGTTGCTTAAAAAACGCGTGGGATGGAAGAAGCAACTTGCAGGGAACATCTGTTTCTGCTGGACCTTGTCACTTCTCTGTCAGTTGTAACACTGAGTTAATCAGATTCCTCTAACTTTAAAAACTGTTGTGTTCAAAATGCAGCACAGATCAAAAATAACTATCCAGTGTGCTGGAGTCTGTGCATGTTATGGAATTGCTTTATAAATGAGGACAGGGCTTGGTGTCAATGTATCCACTTGTATTTTCTTCCAGTACTGTGTATGAGTGAGAGCTGGAGGGATTTAAAGTGGTTTAATCCTCACTGTTCTTCATATTCCCACTGTTTCACAGGTCAGTGAGCTGCAACATTTGTGTTGTGTTTAAAAATACATATTTTAATGTATTGGCTAGATACCAAAATTTGTCCAAAGAATAAAACTGAAAGGCTTCTTTGGTCATAACTGCTTTCTTTGGTTTCTGTAGCTAAAAAAATACACTGAAACAAAAGTGTGATGCCAGTCTGTGCTACCATGAGAGCTCTTTGTGTTGGATGAACTGTGCCAGCCCTAGAGCCACACCTACCTGAAGGTCGGGGCCAGCGCTTCCTACCCCAGGGGTATCCTCTGGCTGCTTCTGATGGGACAAGTAACTCTCAGATGTAGTGAGGGAGGAACAAGATCCTTGGAGGACCACACATTTTCTGCTATGTGTTTCCCAGAGCTTTTCTGAGAAAAGTAGTTTTTTCCCCCTCATGTTTTATTTTGATTCTTTAATTTCTCTTTTTTTTTCCCCAAGGATAGCAAATATTTCCTTGAAACTTTTTCAACCAAACGGATGTAAATTTTTCTGAAAATATTTTGATGGCTAATGTTTGACCCGTGCTGCCACAAAATCTCTTCTAATATGAAGGGAATTGTAGCAGTAAGATAAGACACATATTCTTTTAGGGCACAGTTTTAACTGTAGAGGTAAAAAGAATTAATCAGTACCCTCCATTACTCTTCATATTCTCTCTCAAAATTATTATTTGTGTTTATTATTTTCATATTCTAATGTACAATAAAAATATATGTCATTGTTGATTAAAAGCTTTAGTTAAAATAATCTCATAACATTTTAGAAGGTACAGAGTCTTCATGCTGTAGTTGTAGTTATGCCAATTAATGCTGTGATGTTGTTAAATCTCACAAGCTGTGAGGCATCATTACTTGAGTAAGGGACCTCTAAAGAGACCCATCGCGCTTTATGTAGTGTGCTGGTAAATCAGTGGGCAATATTCTCTTCTTTGAGTCAACACAGAGCAAATGTCCCTGTATGGTGTTGGGAGAAGACAGTATTGCTGGAAACACCATGCTAAGGTGCCTGTAAGTCATAAATTTGAGGTCATGATTATTTGCGGTTCACACACCTCATTGCATTATTTTTGCAAGACAGGGGTGTGAATCCTGGTGTGCTGGCTAAACTCCAGTTCCAGCAATTACATTTTATGCCTGAAATTCCCCTGTAGTTCCAGCTTGGTATGTTTCACATCTTGGTTTGTACTGTTGCTGTGTAGCGTTAAGCAGCTGACATGTTTTACTAATTGCTGCATTTTAGATGCAAGTCTTGTGTGTGATCGTAGACCAGCCTGGTTGAAAAGACTCAGAATGACACCTGTTGTGCAAGAAAAAGTTGCTATGGAAGTTATGGGAGTCGGCGCTGGACGCTGCTCTCAGCAGCCTCCAATTTTGTCAAACAGTGCAATATGTAAGTTGTATGTCCTTGCACTCCTCCCCATTGGCCCAGTTGGATCCATAACCCTTACAGGACATGCCCAACCATCCAGGAGACATGGACAGGGTGGAGAGGAAGGTAGGGGCAATGGGAACCTTGGTGGCAGCTCTCAAGAAGTTCCTTTGGGAAGCTTCAGTAGCACAGGAGTAACCCAGCAGCAAAAAGTACTGCTGAGGTATCTTACTGGGCTGCCCAGTAACTGGTGGTTTTGGGGTCTCCTTCTCTGGAGTTATTCAAGACTTGTCTGGATGCCTACCTGTGCCACCTGTCCTGGGGAGCCTGCTTTGGCATGGGTGGGGGTGGACTCTATGATCTCTGGAGGCCCCTTCCAACCCTTGAAATTCTGTGAACCTATGAGGCTTAGCCATTTCCCCTATCACTGTGTCGCGTGGGGTCCTGCACGTCTCGCCAGGAGTCTGTGCAGTGCCAAACTCCAGGCACCATCCCCAGGCCCTGGGTCAGGTGCTGAGTCCTCAGGAGCAGCCCCAGTGCTAAAGCTCCACAGAGCAGAGCAGTGCGAGCCCCTTCCCTTCCCACCAGCTGCTGGGAAGTCACCAACAGCCAAACACTGGGTCCGCGGCACTGTGTGCCAAACCCATCTGCACAGAGCTGCTTGGCCGGGTGGAGACCTCTCATCGCAGATAAACTCATCGCTCCCACAGAGCAGCAACAGTGGCATGCGTGGTGCTGTAAATAGAATTGTCTAAGACTGATCTGTTTTCTTTCTTTTTCTCTCAAAAGAAGAGGCCAAGATCAAAAGCCTTAGCCCAATCAGTCGGGGCTTTAATCAAATGAAGCACTTGAGCACATGCCTTCCGTTAAGCACATAAGGATCATTGCTGATTTCAAGGAGATAACCACATGCTAAAACAGCAGCCTTATATCCCCATACGTCTGTAACTCTGCTTCACTCTTCCATTTGCTTTAGAGTGAGGTGAACATGCTCTCTAATAAAAAATAAGCAGATGAAGATATTAAAGCAACACAAGCCTTGTTACTTTAAAATCAGTTTTAAGTGAAAGAGCAGGTAGAATTTAAGCCACCAGAAAGGCTCCATGTGACTTCAGTGGGCTTTGTGATGCACGTTGTATAATGGCATTGTGCACGGACCTGTCTTCAAAGAACTTCTGCAGTGAATCAGAAGAATTTGGTTTTATGCTGTTTGCATTTCAGTCAGTGCATGCAAAGACCAAATGCAGAAAGGCCCATGAAGGGCCGATGCTGCATGTATGATGAGCATGACTGCATCCACATCATTGATTAGTTTACAAATTAGATGCTTTTGAGATCTTCCACTTAGCTGGAGGTTAGCGTATATCAGAGTATACAGTGTTTGCACAATATCTATATGGTATTCCTGTGATCAAAGACCATTGCTACATGCAAAAGAGCTTCAGCAAACTATTTTCTGGTGAAGCCTTGTTTCCAGTTCTAAGTTTACATGTTATCTTTGTGGCTGTTCCTCTGTTAATCCGAGTTTCTAAAAGCAAAACTAGTGGGTCTGGGAGAAGTCACAGGGTTAACATCCTAGCTTAGAGGCTTGGTCTACCTTTAATTGAAGTGGGTGTCCTCAGCAAGTGGCTTCTCCCATTAGAAATTATTTTCTGCCAGAAATCCATATTCTGTCATACCAAATTATGCACCCTACTAATCAACAGAAAACTTGGTAGCACCCCGACATGGAGAAGTCTGCATCTGTTCTAAATCCTGCCCTTCTAAGCAGGATTATTGCCAAGCACTGTGAAGATTGCTTAGCTGGGTACAAAAGATGCTGTACCCAAGCCAAAAGAGAGAAGTAATTCTGATTTTATTTGAATGGGCTTATTTTGTCGGGGAGAATGAAGTAATTGAATTATGGACAATAAAATAAGGTTCTGTGTGTTTAAGAAAAACATCGGCAAATACTATATTATAAAAATCTCTTGAAACGGAATAAGAATGCAAGGGTCCTCAGCAGCTTAAATGTCTCAGATGTTTTTCTGCTACTCTGAAGGTAAGTACTACTAGGTATATTTTTTAGACTACAATAGTAGTCTTCTATCAGCTCATTTATCAAATCTGTCAGGCCTTAAAATGCTTAAGCATATGCTTACTGTTAAGCACGTGAGCACCAGAACGGATCTCAATATGACTACTTAAGAGTGCTTTGTGGAACATTTCTTGCTGGTGTCTGGACCCCACGCCACAAACACAGCCACGTACATCATGATTGCTCTTTGTTTTCTGGTGATGTCATCAGTATTTCCATGTTATTGACCACCAGAGTGCTATGGAGGGACTAGCTGTACCTTTGAACTAGAGAAGGTACTGAGGAAGTCCACAAATGACAGAATAACTTCCTGGGTGATGACAGATTAAATAGATCAGCATTTTTTTGATGAGGAAAGGAAGTGGCTTTGAGAAGATCTGACAGAGAAGATGTGCAAGGTAGAGGAGAGCTGGGAGGTATTGCATGAAACTGTCAGGCAGCAAGTTTAAAAGTTAACTTCCTTGTAGAACAAAACTTCCTTGTTTTCACCTATCCATTGCAGAATCTCAGCACATAGAACACCATGAAGGCCGGAATAAGTAATCTGAACAGGAATTCAATAATTTCAAGTAAGAATAGTCCACTGAGTATGACCGGACATGCAACTGCAGATATGGCAAGTACAAGGACCCCACTGGTCTGCAGGTACTCCTCACGTGTGTCGTGTTCTGTCACTGTGCCCTGCTGCTCTTTGCAAATCATACTAGGCCATTTTCAAATAACTGCATTGTGGTTTGTTGTAGGTTTTCATTGGGTTTTATTGTTTAGGGTGTTTTATTTCCCCAAGATGTTTGTTATTTCAAATAATGGAAATTTTTTTCCATGTAAATGGCCAAGTCATCCAGTCCTCCTTTCCTATGTGGTCACAGAACAGTGTTTGAGAGGCTGGTATGAAACTGAGCTGATAGAAACAACTTTTAGCAACTCAGGTGAGCTGTTACTGTGCTGGGCAGCCTATGGTATTTTTGAGGAAGGTCCCAAGTGTCTTTCCACTTTGCGCGGATGTTTACAGTTCTGCTTTGTTTACAGCAGGATGGGAACCTCCTGAGTATTTCTCAAAATGAGTTGTGTGCTCCCAAATAGATTATATAAATGTTGCATCTGCCTAATACACTGTGAAGCTGTCATGTCGGTATTTTAGCAGTCCCTCTGTTCATGCATGTTGCATGTGGAAGCTGAATAATGTGGCTTGTTACGGTTTTGGTTAAATGCTGGGTCTACTTATTGAGTTTATAAACTCCATTTTGGTTTTACACTATTATTAACAAAGAAGTGGCTCTCTAAGCTGGCAGTGCAGCTGGGGAAGGCTTTGAGGGCACGGGGAATTGGTCTCCATACAGAGTTCAGCAGGGTGATGCTACATGTGCAGCTGGGCAGCAGGCTTTACCTGGGTTACAGCTATTCTAAGGCTCTGTTCTACTTTTCCCTTTACCATCTTGAAAGGATTAAATCCAAGGGAGATATTTCACATCTGAGATGTGCTTTCTTATTACTGGAATAATTTGAAAGAAATCTCATACTTAAAAAAAGAAAAAGAAAAAGAAGGATCCAAGTTAGAAAAAGTATCCCTCTGCTTGCAACAAAGTCATTTCAAACTGCATTTAAATAAAGGTATTGACTATGTAAAACACAAGGCTGCCCAACGCAGAACATAAATAGTGTTTGCCAGGTATAGTGTTTGATGTGGTCTTCCACATAAGGTATTGAAGGCACACATCGGTAAATCCTGGACCTGCCAACTTTCTCCTGTGCAGTGTCACTCCAGTCTAGTTAGAGTGTATTTAGAAAGTAGCTAAACACACTTTTGTGGTAATCATTAAATAACACAGCAATTCATACATTTGTAACAGACAGCCTCTAATGCACATTATTAACTGAAAATAAAATCTCAGCATTTATCTTACATGTTATTTTATCTTTAAAAAAACCAGATGCCCAGTATGACTGAGAATATAATACCCTAAAGTTTAAGTCTGGTTTGTAAACACAGTCCCTAGTGTCTACTATTGATCTTTTGCTATTTTAATGCATTTTTACTGACCGACATGTCCTGTGGTAAAGAATATTGCCTAAATTAGTTATCTGATTGGTTCTTTTGATTAATGATGGGACTGTGCTTCATTACACATGACAACATGATCAGAATAATCACTGCAGCCATAGAAGCTGGGACTGGCATTTTTTATTCCTTCATTTTTAAAGTTCATTTATAAAATTATTTAATGTATACGTCCTAAGTTGTAATTTATTTACATGACACTTTTTTCGATGGGAACTGTTGTACTGTGTCACAAATGGCTAAGAAAACAAGGTAAACTAGATGTACAAATCAATGTCTTCTGGCTCAAGGGGAAAAAAACATAATCAAGATTCAAGAGCTGACCTTGTCCAAAGTCCAACTTGTCACACAACAAACAGTGAGGTGCCCAACAAATCACTGGGATCAGCAGAATGTATTCAAAGGAATGCTTAAATGATACTATTACTTGCTGAAGTTCTTACCAAAACTTCAAGAATTGCGTGTGTTGGGGTGAAATCAGCCCAGGACCCCAGGGCCATTGTGGAGGGCAGGGCAGGTGCCCTGGAGCGGGAGAAATGCCTCCCCAGGACACCCCCACTGGGCTGCCATGGGGCTGTTCGCCTTGGGCAAGCAGCGCCTCTATCAGCAGCATCTCCATCAGCGCCTTCATCGCGTTTCTGACGGCTCCTCACAGACGGGGCTGTTCTGGAGCTGCTAACCTGCAAAGCCACGTGAGGCTGCAAACAGCTCCCCAGAGTGAAAAGGTTTCTTGATTAAACCCCAGAGCCAGTCTGAGCCAATATTAACAACTTGCCACTGTATACACTTAACTTCTGCAAAATTAAGGCACATTTGACTAGCTCTGCTTGGAGGACCAAGACCAGATGTGTTGCTTAGCATCATCTTATCCCTGTGCTATCTGCCATAGTTTATAGCACCTTTATATGCTTTGAGGTTCTTGATTGCTTTTTAGTAGGTCATTCTGGGATTGATCTGTTTGAATTTATAAGGACATGCATGCCACCTTATGTCATGTTGATGAATGATTCAAAATTTTAAATGGCAATTCAACATTTAATGTTTTGAAAAATGTTTAAATGGTGTCATGCACAGAATAAATGGCAGCTTTCATTTTCTTTCTTCAAAATTCCCTGCCAGCCTGTTTACATGATGTTGACAGACATTTTAGCATTTGCCAGAGAAATAATGTGAAGGGTTGGATACTTGCCATAAAATGGTTTCCTCTCTATGGAAAGTGGGGAAACAAATGTGTGCATGCACAGTTCATATGCACACATATATTTTAAACATATTTCCAAACAAAAAATTGTTTGTTTGCTGTTACAACTGCAGAAATGTATCTCCAAGCAGGACTAACTCCAAAAGGGGCAGAAACTCAGAGATCAGAGGAGCTGGAGCCTGACTGACTCCTGACTGAGTCCAGCCCATAGTGCACACTGCAATGCATTCATTACAAAGCTCAGGTAGTCTTGCTGGTCAGCAGGTAAACAACCTTAATTTCACCCCCAAATTACATAAAATTCTGAGCAACAACTAAAGAGTGTGTTTGCAAATGGAATATTTCATGAGCCGATATACTTCCGTCCTTTTTGAACCATGTTTATTATGCTCTGTCTCACTTTAAGACTTCACTGAACTGGCTCCGTATAACACGTTATCTGCATATAAAAGTAAATGTCTATACAGATTTAGGGCCCAATCCTTTACGTACATACGCACTTGCAATGGACCTCAGCATTGGTGCAATAGATTTCCCTCCTGGGATTGCAGCAGGAAGGCTGATGTTTGTTGTGTGTAGTAAATGTGAAAGTTTAATATGCCAATAATTCCATTTCCATGGAATAACTATGGATTTAGGATGTTGCACTGAGTTAATTTTAGCTTGTGTTTAGACATTCATTTTGTGACTAACAACATTTGTCTAATTATGGTGGCATACCAAGCTTTTGTTTCCTGGGAAGAGATTGCTATTGTATGAAATATGTTTAATCATGGTTAAACACCCTTTGACTTCTCATGCTGGTTCTAGCTATATAAAAGGCTGTTTGGCGTTACCTTCACATGTAGGTGACTGAAGCATTAATAATTCTTTTATGAAAGCAATTCTGAATGATGGATTGATACATTGAGTTTATGATTCTTATATTCCAGGATTGTTTTGTTACTAGCACATTAGAAATTGTGACTAGTCAATGAAATGTCAGCACTTCAGGGCTTTCCGAATCAGGGCCTATCTTAAAAGCAGTTGTAAACTACTGTATGGGTCACTGAGTTTTACTATTAGAAGTATATGAAATATTTAAGGACATTGAAGGTTTCATGCTGTACTTAAAAAGTAAATTTTTAATTAGCAGAGGTATGAACAGAAGAGAAAATCAATTATTTTTTTCTGGAATTGATGAATATGTTACATGTAGAACAGGCATCTTTACTTCCAAATGAGGAATTGATGCATTTTTCTGTTCAAAAGTTGTTTTCTATCAATACAAGCAGATAATTCGTTATGGTAATTGAATTTTTGTGTGTGTATATGCATGTGTTACTTAAAAGCTTACCAACAGATACAGTATTTTTTGGAGCTGGTTCTATTGCACTACAATCTTTTATATGTTATAGGATTAGACCATGTAAAATTGATGTTGAATATGCAAGTTATATGTCGATCTGATTAAACGAATGAAGAATTGCCCAACGCAATCAATTGAAATATTCAAGAACTTTGTGTTGAACTTGAAGGAAATTATCACCGTGAGGCTGCCAAACCCATGGTACAACTTTGCATTTACACTAATATTTACCTATTTAGCATTCAAAAACATGTATTTATAGTGTTTTTATAATGAAGTAAGATTAGTCCATCAAGGAGAGGCTTGTTAGAACTGGAAATGCAACTATCTCCGCTATATAGGAATGCTAAATGTTGGCTGAAGGATTTTAAAGTGGTTTTGCTCATAATGCATATTTTTTTAAAAAAGAAATGCAAAAGCATCTATATTATTTTAACATTTTATTATTTGTTTATTTTCTCTAAAAAGAAAATGACTTGATTTAAGTGTGTGATGCTATTTACTTGTATTTTAAAGCCTCACATAATATTATACACTAGATTGAAATGCATACTTATGTCTTTTTCTTTCATTGGACAGCTATGCTAAAGCAAATAAAATCAAACGCATACATTCCCTTTCAGTGGCTTGCAAACTGTAAGTGATGGGAGGAAAAAGCCACAGCCATTCCGTTGAATTCTATTATTGACAACAGCAGAAGTAAAAAAATTAGAAAACAAATCCCTTTTTAAATAAAATGAAGTAAAAGACCTACATTGCTTGGAGGAAATGCTAATTGAAAATACCTTGCTAATGCTAGCTAGTCACAGGAAGGAAACATTAAGTTATTATTTTTAATAATGTTTACAAGTATATCCAGCCATTTCCAGCCAGTGAAAAATGTTAGCCTTGGTAAAATGTGGCAGTGCTACTTTTCACTGGTGATGCTGCTCATCTTCTCTCTGATAGCAATCATTAATTTTATTTTTTAACCCAGTCTTCAAATGAAGACAGATGAGCAGGAGAGTTTTAAATGCAAGCTGCTTATGTTCAGAAAAATGGCTGCTAGATTACAGATCACTGTGCCTGAGCCGCGTCCAGTGACTGTTTGGAAAAGGGGAGAAAAAAAACCCCAAACAAGCGTTAGGTGAGCAGCAAGCAGGCAGGCCTGCGAGGAGCTGCTGAATGCAGCATGTGTGGGCGCAGGTACAGGGGCGCAGGTCCCTGCCTGCCTTTCAGCATGTGGAGGGGAGGAAAACGAGGACAAGGGAAAGAAGTCCTGCACAATGGTACCGTGATCTGATTAATTTCCTAATTGCTATGGAGACCTGCAGATACCATTACTGTTAATTGCTCTTGATAATTTTAACGTTACTTTTTAACGTTTATTTCTCATTAGCACTACGAGGATTGTTAGAGACCAAAACGTGTAATATATTACATCACTGGTAGCATAATACTGCATCCTTTTATTTGTTCCTTTAATGTCATCAGAGTTGTCTTGTTTAGTCAAGTGTCAGCAAGCACAACGTGATTTCTATATCATTTAGGCTGTGATTTTTAGCTTTACATCGCTTGTTTCTTAGCATGGGCACACTGGATGTATCCTCACGCTCCTAATGCTCACAGGCTGAAGTTTGCAAACTTGGCGCTGCCCACAGTAACCTCGTGACTGATTATTCAGTTACGCCCTTCCCTGGGTACAGTTTCTGTAGTATTTGAATGGAAGAGGCAAGCTGGGCAGACTATTAATAATGACGAGAGGTAGTTCCTTGTTTAAACAGAATAGAGAGCTGGTCACTGGCTGGCCTGCAGAGCTGGTCCCACACCACCAATGTGTCCTCCCTCCAGCATCCCCACCGGCGACTGGACCCCACCAGGTAGGAACTGGGAAGTCTCTCTGTTGCTCATCGCAAAAGTCCTCTGTCCTATTCAAGGGGGATTTTTCAAAATAAAGTCAGGAAGTGATTTGGTCAAGTCTGAACTTTGCCATGGAAGGAAGGAAGGGCAGGTCTTGGACATTAAATTCCACTCAGACAGGGGAGTCTGGTGCCCGCAATGAGTGCGAATGGTCCCTGCAGCTCCTCTAACACGCAGTTTTTGATCAGTTCTTGTAAGGAGCTTTGCTGGCTCAGAGTTTGAATAAAGACAGCATCAAACATGCCTTCCCTATACTTCAGGGTTTTCTGCCAGCCCAACTGCTCCTGGGGAGTGACCTTGTCTCTAGGAATTAGGCCTTTCGTTACAGTCCCTTGTAAGGAGTCGAGAGAGGATTAATTGGTTTGCTCACTGCAGTTTCTGGAAGTATCTCACATTTTTCCGTGGAAGATGACTCTGGAAGTACTTTCCTACGGTGAAACAAATCCCTGCCAAAATAAAATGATGAATCCTGAATATTACTGGCAGCATTTCATGCCAATTTTTGAACAGTTCGTTTCTATCTGCACCTCCGTTGCACACATTCAGTGAGTTTAATGCCCAGCTGTCAGTGTTTTCCTCCTTAGCTGACCATTGGTACAGGAATCACAGGTGTAAGTGTCCTGATCTCCCCCAGGTCTCACCTGGGAGACGTGAACTGGACACAGCAGAAACCCACTGTGCCATCAGGGCAGATGCACATCTGGCATTTGAAAACCTGAGACTGAAGATGGCTCTTGTGAAAAAATGCTCCTAGGGAAAGAACAGCAAAGGTGAGATGTTACTCAAGCCTTTTTTACCTCCAAAATCACAGCACCTTTAGTTAGGATATCATTAAAAAAACTCAGAGTTAAAAAATTTTAAAGCCTTGTCCTCGTGGTGGGATAATGTCCTCTCTCACCTCTGGCAGAGGGCGAGCAGACACTCTGCTGACCCAGTGAGATTTGGCTGTCCTGTCCCCAAGGTGAAAGATGCTCTGCCCTTGGCAGCAAGGAAGGCAGAGCTCAGCTGGCCATGGACGTTTCTGCCCCTCCTAGGGCCAACAACAGCCAGAGGAAATTTCTTTGGTGCTGCGCTTGAAAGGCTGCAACACCTGAGAGATACCTGACATCTCTCAGCATCTTTATGTGTTTGCTGTAGGAGTGAATTAAATAACCCATGAATATATGACTCAACTTTTTTTTTTTCCATGCTTAGCTGCAAGGGAGGTTCTTGGTGCAAAACCCGCCCTTGCAAGGTGAGACCATCTTCCAGATGACGGCAGATCCTGGGTGGCAACAACTTATTTGCATTTCTCAGAAGGTGAGTGCATAGGTAGAAACAAAGTAGGAGAGTGGTGGGAGGGCTGCTGGGAGCTAACGAAGGCCTTCAAAGTAAGAGTGATGTTGTAGGGTGTCAGAAGGCAGAAGGTGCCAGCTGCCTGACAAAAGAAATATCATTACTCACTATTAAAGAACACTCCAGATGCTTGATATAGTCATGGGTGTTGTGATATTTTTTTTTTAGCAAAGCTCCTGGCCTGCCTACAATGTTGTTTTCTGGAGTCGGGGCCAAAACCCATGAGCTTTTGTTCAAGCAAATAGACCATGAATCTCACAAGTAAGAGCCAGTCTCACCAGCTAATGCTGCAGAGTGGTGGTTGACTCTTCAAAATACTGAAATCCTCTTCACATCATCTCATTCCTCCAGGACATCATTACTAACAGGGACAGATTGTGCAGATACTCTCTCAGCAGTCCAGGGTGGGATGAACATTTGCTCTAGGCGCTCTCTAGTGTTTCTGCATCATAGATCTCTCTACATCTCCACTCTCTTCCTTGCCTTTATAACGAGCTAATGGGCAACTGTTACTCATGCCTAGAGATGCATTTGTATCAAGAAAAATGGAAGCATGAAAAAAATGAAGTTCATCTGTTAATTCTCATTGGCAGAAATGTTATAATGAATTGCACTCAGACTCTAGGACTTTTCCTACATTTTACAAGTGCAGGGGTGTTTGAAACAGAATAGCAAAAAAAAAAATGGTGTAAAACCAGGACTGCTGAAATTAAACAGGTTGAAAGTCGTCTGGCAGCTCCAAATACAGCAGAGAAGTATAGCCCTAGTGTGCAGCAAATTTAATCTTTGAACAGGTTTATTGTTTTATCAGGTTTTTGTTTAAGAAGGGTTTCATTATATATAACATTGAGATAAATTTTTACATAGCAGATTTATTCAACAGGTTTATTCTTTTAACAACCCTCATTGTATTTCAGTAGTTGGTGTGTGGGGTCTTATACATCACACAAGTTTATTACTTTATCAAGTATGAATTTTAAGAAGTTTCCCTAATAATAGGAGATGTGTGGAGATTTATAGGTAGTACATTGTTCTATTTGGTGTTTGAGCAATTTTACCTAATGTAAGCTACATCGTAACTACATGACAATGCTGCTAGAAACGGTGGTAATTGTGTTGTAACTCATACTATATTCACACCGCTGTAATAGATCTCACTTTCCTGTCCCAGTGTTTTAAAAACCCTTAAAAGTCCAAGTAAAACTACCCTGAGCAAATTGTCTCTGTAAATTAGCAGAACAAAGTGAGGTAAAAAGCAGTATTGACATTAGTAAGTAAATGGACTGTGCTAAGTTGTTTTGATAAAATTCAGTACTTCTGGACTAGAGGAATCACAAAATCCCCTAGATGGGATGGAGAACTTGCTTTGGCATCTGTGATGGGGACCTAGCAGTGTTTGGTGTCACTGCAAATGTTTGATCCAAAGGTTTTCTTCCAGAAATATCCATTAGTGATTATTCAATCCAGAAATCAGTTTTGGAAGTGATATCTTCCACAGGGAACAGCATGAAAATTCAGGCAGCTGTCCCTGATTTGTGGCTCTTGCTAAGGAAAGTAATTAAAGAATTCTTGGGGTTTATGTCATTTTTAGGATTGTTTTAATCTTTTTGCTTGTGCTTTGAAGGAGAAAACTAATATTGAAAAAACCTTTGAGATGTGAAGTCAGTTCCTATAAATGTTGTTGTTATTACTATTATTTGTACTTTTACAGCATGCATTTCAAATCAAGCTGAATCTCACTGATTTGTTCTAATGACAAAAGAAAGATCTATCACAAATTTCTTCATGTTGTGAAGTAGCAATTAATTTGTAGAGCTGGTTCAGTGTTTGCTGATGAAATGCTTTTCATCAGAAAATGCTGATTCATCAAAACTAACTTGTTTATAGATAAAAGTTAATTTAAATTTATTTGTCTCAGAAAGATTGGATAAAATCTTCTGAAACTTCCTTGAATGACAACCTGTATGTCTGTAGTTTAGCTTAAAAGGACTTTCTTTAGAAAGCTGAACTCATTAAAGCAGAATTTAAGTGCTTCAAAATTAATAGTCAATTTGCTTCGTACTGGGTTATTTTTCCTTTTTGTGCTTTAGTTCATGAAGACGTTTGAAAGTTCAGGTTTCTATTATGACTTTGGACATTTGCTGTATCTCAGATTTTGGTGAATGAAGTTTTCCTCTTAGCATTACTAAGGAAAAAGTATGGAAGCCAAGAGTATTCTGCAGCAAAATATGCAACAGCAGTTTTATATTATGATAGTCTATAACTTTAACCATTACCTACGACCATTCCTGTTTTCCCAGCATCCTTACTGACCTCATCCAAGGAATGGTAAAAACTATTCATGGTTAAGGGGTACATGCAGCAAGAAGTGCAAACCTGCAACCGTTATTGACATAGTTCCTGTAGTATATATTTTACTGCTGTGTGCTCATACTAAAAGTTTTCTGAGCCTTGGGATGCTGCCATCTTAAATGTGAAAATGAGCGGATTTGTCTGTTTGGGAAGGCAGCATTATCCAGGTCCTAGTGTAAAGCTGATATTTAGACTTTTAAAGCCATTATTGTGAAATTGTGATTTAATAAAATGTAATAGATATAATAAAATAGGTGTCCTTCTATGCACTAATCATACAGCTCTTTTCAGTGGTTCTTGCATAGACATTCTTACTTTTTAAAGACTAATTTGATTGACATCTACTTGATATTCTGTGATGACTTTGACATATAGCCTATCTGTTTGACAGGCGCATTGGGTGTACTCTACAGATATAGATAGACTTAAAAATATATTTTTCTAAAGGTAATTGTATGGTTTAGATAAAATCTGCAGTTCTTCCCAACATAACTGTTATATCTGGCAGCTCTCAACTGATGAAATGTTCTAGCTTAAGACCACTTAAAAAAAAGAGGCTGACACTTTTGATGAAACAGCAGGCCTGATAAATTCAGTGAGAGTTTTGTCATTGCCTTCAGTGTGGCCAGGAGCTATGGCAGATCTCCCCCTTTGAGGGGCCTTTGGTAGACAGGGAATTGACACTTTACGTTGCTCCTGCTTCCTGAACGCAGCCAGGCTGTGCCCTGTACTTTCGTCCTTTCCCTCCCGACTGGGTGTAGTTTGTCTTTATACCAAATGCTTTCCATTTGATAGTGTCAGTCCCAGCGGACCAAAACCACCTTTCATTTATGTTGACTTAATTCCATTAGCTTCAGTGAGGTTATTTCTGGCTTCAAACAGATGAGTTGGCACAATAATCAGGTCACATTTCTGTAGCATTTTCAGTCTGGGGGCGGGAGGGAGATGTATTTCTCTGTGCTTTTAAAGGTGAGGTTCTCATGGAGACAGTCTCACCTGGAGTTGGCTATTTGTCATGAATGTTTGTTCCACTCTTCAAGAAAAGCATTGGTAAGTTCATGTTAATTTGGGGGTTGGAGGGTGTTTTCTGAGTCTCATGCTTTTCGTTTAACAGGCAGGTTTGAGAATGGCAAGTTGTGTCCTCCGCTTTATAAGGCTACTAATAACCCAACACTGTTGAGTTCCAGTATGGCATTGGTGGTGCCTTTCTGCTTGTGGTGTTCTTTCTTACCAATGCTTTGTTCTCCCTCTTCCTGAATCAGAACTACTGCATCCAACTTACATATGGATCTAGCATGGTGGCTCTGGTAGGTAAGCTGTAGTGGAGGTGGTAGCATGCAATGTTACAGCAGCACTGTCACTGGCCTGGTACTGTCTCTCATCCGTTGCTGCATAACCTTCCTTCCACACTTCCAAATTGCTCTATGGAGATGATCCATTAAGAATCACAATAAAGCTTGAACGTTTGAATAACCTTTGAAATTATTGACAAATCGGCCCCAATGGGCTGCCTAAGAGCCTAATGTAGAACAAGAGATCGATGACAATGCTGCAGAGACAGGATCCAGACTGCAGAAGCAAGGGGATATGTCATATGATTTTTGTAAGCTGCCACTGGAGCACAAATGTAGCAGGAATGATGCACAGTTTGAGTGGACCTTGCTTTTCTTCTCCTGTTCTTTTGGCAGATCAGCTTCACCTGGTGCCTTCTCACAGCAGGGCCTGGGTTGTCATGAAGCTTGGAGGAAGCCACCAAGGGTTACAACCCAGTGAGCACTTGCTTGAAGTTTGTGTTGGTGCACTTGGAGTTTCCAGGTTCACACTTGTCATCTCAGCAAATCCACCCCCCACGTAAGGAATTCACTTCAAGTCCTTGTGTGATCCCTGCTGCCACCATGTACATAGGAGTGTCCATTCATCTGCAAAGTAGCCTTGCATTACTTCCATTTCCCAAGTAGGGGAGAAACAGTGTGTTCAGAATCACAAAAGAAATCTTTTTAAATCCAAGTCCCCAGCGTATGAGTCAAGTTCATATATTATTTTTCTTCTTTCCATTCCTGTGAGAACTGAGGCCCTTGAGTTTCACCCTTTCCATAGAAATAGAGGCCCCTGGCCATCAGCAAGGGTTGGCACAAGAGCCACGGTCACTTTCTTCTCTCTCTGATTTTTCTGGGCCATCCAGAAGGTCTGAAGTCCATGTGCACACAGTTAAAAGCTGGTTAACAGAGATCATTTATTAATGGCTGTTATTCCCTGTTCTCCGGGAAAAGGGCTTATTGACAAAGCTTGGAGGTTTGGAGCACTAAGCACGGGCATTTTCTTTGAGCAGGCAAATGTCTCTGGCCCAGGTCTGTTTGGCACAACAGTGACCTCTAAAGGCTCAATAGATTAATGGTATCTCCAGAGATATATCTGCCTTTAATTCTTAGTTAAAGGTAGATGTGTGGCTCTGTATCAGGTATTACCCCCTTCATGCTGAGCACATCTTTAGAAAGGTCAGCTCTTGGAAAGATCTGAAAGCCTGCTCCTTTTCCCTTGTGCTGTATAAAGGCACCTGACCTTTCAGTGATCCTAATTTCTCTTCCTTTCCTCCTCCCCCACCTCCCTCCAGCCTATTATTTATTGAAGTGGAATGGATCTTTTTTATTTTTTTTTTTTTTCCAAAATAGCTTCTAAAATAAGTGACCAAAGACGCTGATGACGCAAGTCAAAATCCAGGTTACCTTGATATTTCACCAGGAACCTCCTCTTCTCAGAGCAGTCCTGCTGTGTGAGGTTTGGTGCTGTGCCTATTGAGATGCAGCCCACACCTAGTTCTGGAGACATGGGAAGGGAGAGAGGAGATATGAGCAGGCCTGGAGAAAGCAGGTATGAAGCTGTGTGTGGTGTTCTTCCAGCTCTGTTGTCAGGGCCAAGTTGGGCAGCTGAGCCTTGAGTGCTTCCAAAGACCCAAGAACCTGTGAGCCTGAGGACTACAAATGGGTTGGTGTACTGGCAGCATGAGGGAATATGTGGTGGAAGATGGAGAGGGCATGCTCCACACGTTACTGTTAGTAGATAAGTACCTTTAAATGTGAGATGTGTTTGGTTTTTTCACTTAAATTAAAACCTATTTATCAGGTACTAATGCCAAGAAACTGTAGTTTGGTTTGGGGATGGTTAAAGGTGGGAAGAAGAGGGAGTAAAGCCCACAGGTAAGGAAGTATAATGGATTAGTGAAGGTTGAAATAAAGAGGAAGCGGAGTGTAAATACGAGCAAAGGGGCAAAGTGAGAAAGGGGATGGTGGAGACCTGGAGGAAATTGGAAAGCCTTAAGTAATTGCAGGATTTTAAAGAGAGCAGAAATGGGCAGGAGGCAAAAGTTGAAGCAAACCTGTGACCCTACCTAGACACCTTAATTATCACTGCGGCTTTCCAGCCGTGGAGTGTACATGTCTCCCATTCAATTGACTTGCTGTCCCTTTCCCCAAACCACTTCACCTCTGTTTCTGAAGGGGAAGTTTTCTAGTTTATCAGTTGTATTTTTTTTAATTGAAAAGTGACATGGTTTTGGCAAACTCGTTTTCTGTCAGCAAGAAGCCGGTTAGCTCTTTGGTTGGTTTCACTTCCCTGGGAATTAGCACTAATTGATTTTTTGTTCAAATCGCTGCACTCCAGGGGCTTGTCTTTCACGCTAAAGTACGACTAAACCCAACTGCAGTTGGAGGTGGTATCCTTGCCTGGGCTGTTCAATCCTTACACTTCTATCATGAGCATCTTTTCCTGTTTTGTGTAGTCCTGATTGCGCTCTGCTTGACAGTTTTCTTCCCCAAGGGTCATTCTCTCCCACTCAGCGGGGGATTTGCTGCTTGCTTTTCTATGGAGCTGGGCTCAGCTGGGATTAATAAAAAGGTCTTTTATTCAGTTTGGCCAACACAACCACAGCAAGTTTGAGAGAAGCACATTATAGATAAAAATTGTGTTCCCAGGATTTTGTTTTGGACCTCACAAGAGCACCTTTTTTGCCCAGGTTTAGGGGGAATGACTTGACTCAGAACAGTGAGATTCTGCATGAGATTTATCACGTGCCTGGTGACAAGGAGCTGGAGAATTACCTAGTATTACTCAAAACGAGCACACGATGCACGCAAAGCTGTTCAGAAACAATATTAGCCAGACTCATTATTAAAAACCTTGTAGAATTCAAAGTGTGACTACAGACTAAAACCTAGCTTGAGAGGATGGGAAGGAAATGAAACACCCTTTGCTTTAAAGTACCCATAGAAAAATGTTGTGAGAGAGAGCTAGCTCCAGTTTACAGAAATTAAACTGACAGCTGAGAGATCTGAGGAAGAAGATGCTGCTCGGGTTCACTCCCCGGCCGTCCTGCCCAAAGAGAGCTGCAAAACCCCCCTGAGCATGCTGGGGGTCCCCTGTGATGTTGGTAGCCATGTGTGTATCCCCGTGTAGTACCGTGAAACGTTGTCAGGCTGTCACACCAAAGAGGACAGCCTGGGATGAAGTTGGCAGGGATGTTTCCTGCGTCAGGACTTGGGAGGCATAGGGTTTGCCTCGGCGTGATTAGCACTCCCTGTGACCAGGGGCACTTTGGATGTATCTCACTGTGTTTATGTTTTTGGTTCTTATAATGAAAATGAGATCCCTCGTGTAGCCCTCTGCCATTTTGCACGTCAAACTGAAAGTATATATGCTCGTTGTGGGTATTAGTGTCTCAGCTTAATGACAGAAGCCTCGGACAAATAAATCTATGTGCCATGGAGGATTTTCCTAATGAAACTGAAGTACAATACTGTTTACATAATGTCCTTTAGACTCTATTCAAAACAGCGAATGCTGGATGTCCCTGTTATCCACCGACACCAGCTAATATGGGCAGAAATTAAAATGTAATGCAAAGTGGCAGCTCCTTTTAACTTTTCTGGAAGTCTCTGCGCACTGGCTATGAGCATCCCCTCTGAACTTTCCCGCTCGTGGGTGGTGGGGGCTTTTTTATTTTTTATTTTGAATATATTGACATTCCAGCCCTTGGAACAAGGTCTTCACTCCTTTTCTCATTTCGAGATCTTGTTTTGGGAGAGCTCTAACACCTGTCCACTGATCGCCTGCCAGTCTGCATCTGTGCCCAGCTGACAGGGCTGTCTGCTTTGACTAATGATGTGATTGATGGACAAAATAAGGAAGAACACACAAAAAAACATTTCTGTCTGGTCTGGTGTGTCAGCAAGCCTTCATCAAGTGGCTGCTGAAGGTATATTTTGCTGCATGCCTCATTACACAGTAATGGCATTCCCAGGCAAAGCTGTTTCTTTTCATGACACAAGACAGCAGGCAGCTTTATGGACTCTGGGCCTATCGAGCCTGGAGGAGAGAAGCACTAAAGAGTGGTCATTTCCAAAAGTGCCTCAAGTTGCTTTTTTGTTGTCATGAATTTAATATGAATCAACACAATATGAAATGAGCATGAGGAATTTTAGTGACTAGTCATTTTTTAAGACTGCTGTCTAAACAGCCATCAAGAAAAAAAACATTTTCTTCTACCAAACCTGTTGCAAAAAGAAGTCATCTGTCAATTTTATTACATTAAAAAAGTACACAGAGGCGTATAGTCCAAACAAATGTCTGTTTCAGCGCTAAACATGTGGAAAACACCACATATCTGAAGCAAAAAAAGGCGAGTAACTGGCAGGCTGAATGTGGTATTTAACAACTAAGATTTAAATGGCTCTTTATGTAGATCTGTATGAAGAACGCTCTTGTGCAGTTCATATATTATGTTAGGGGACTGCCTGCTCCAGGAAACACAATAATTACATGATAGCCATGAGGCAACGTGACATGGGGTTGCTAAAGGGCAGCCACGAAACCCCGTTCACTCCTGGCCACTGGTGAGGGACATGCAGGACTGATCCATGGAGAGAAGGATGTGGGTAGGAGGGAGGTACCTCCCCTCTGCATGGCATCCTTAGTTTTTATCATCTGCTTCAAGATGGGCCATTTGCATCCATCCTTCCCACAGTTTGTTTTCACTTGGCTTCTCTCCTCCTCCAAAGCTTTGTTACTTCCCCTAGAGTTTTTGCATTTTGAAATACTTAATTTCATCCAGGAAATGCAGAAAAAAAGAAAAAGAGAAAAGAAAAAAAAGAGTTATGTTCCTTCACTAAATTCTTTGGATTGCTTCCCTTTTCCTGATACAAGAGGTCTTTTACCATGGGTTATTTGGAACAATTTGCAATTTTAATGAGTTGTGATTAGTTAAGAAATCATTCTTCATGTAATAAATACTACGCAATAAATTAGAAAATGTATACGAGTTCTTTATACCCACTTAAAGAGAGAAAAACATCGATGTAAATTCTTGTTATGATAAATGTAAAAGATAATCTTTTAAAGTGCATTTAATTTTCTGTAATAGTAAGAACCACTTTATCGATGCCTAAGAGTACAGAAAAAATGAATACAGGATAATTCAAAGCAAATAAATAGCATGATTAAATTCAGTATGGCACTTACTTACAGACACAATCATGTTACCCTTACGTACGAGTTAAAAGAATAATAGAAATACCATTTTTGATTCAAGAATAAAAGACTTCTGCGTAGATGTGAATAACTAAAGGCTGTTAACCTGCTTTCTTTAGTCTCTATACTAAATAAGGCAATTCCAGGCTCAAGGGAAGAAGAAATTCTGTTGATTGAAAAGTTTAAACAAAGTAATTATTCTATCAAGTGCAGTAGGGGAGCGGAGTACCACGAAATATCAAACACCTGCAGGTTTCCAAGAAGTTCTCTGCTGAAAACCAGAAGCAGCTGAGTGGAGGAGAGGCCATTTTATCAGTAACCAATGGGTTTCTGTGCTCCACTGACCTTGAAGTCAATACCAGTGCCAAGAGCTCACTGTCGGCTGTTTCTTCTTGCATTATTGGTTTGAGAACCATAAAAATGTCAGAGATTTACTATAAATCACAATTCAGTGGGGTTTTGTTGTCTTGGTTCATTTTTTAAAATTTTTTTTTGCTTTAGCTGAGCCTGGCCATATTCGTTTCTGAATTGTGGGTGGGTAGTTAGCAGAATGTGTCTTGTTACCATTTCCATGGAGCTTCGCTATCTCCCTAATCAGGAGCTTTGCCTTTCTGTGCTAATTTTGGTAATGCTGGTGGAAGGGGTTAAGGGGGTGGGGGGTGGTTGGTCAGAGTGTGCTATGATGCTCCGGCAAGAGGCTGGGGCGTGGGCACCAAGGGGAAGGAGGGCTATTTTCTTATCTCCCTTGCTGCTCTTTTTAATCACATGGATTCAGTTTCTGCTTTGGTAAGGGAGACGTTCCATTTTTTTGGCCTCTTTTCCCTGAAGTTGTTGTGTGTGTCAAATTTGTCATGGTTTAATGGCTTACTGTATTTCCCTGCACAGGAACCACTAAACACATTTTCATTTAAGTTGGGATCTTTAAAGAATGATCATCTTATCCATCTGTTCGAAAAGCACAAAGACACAAATCTGGGTCAGAAAAGAGACTTGGAAAAATCCCCTGTACTCAATCAGTTTCTGGCAAGTGAATTTGTCTCATGACTTCAGGAGCTGGTGGAAAAAGAGAGAAAATTTAACTGCAAAAATATTCTTTTATCAGCTCTTTGCTTGGAGCCATGGCAAACAGGTTTCCAGTTTTGTAGATGGTAGCAGAGGAACTCGAAAGGATATTTAACCTTAGGTTATTTTCTTTAATCTTAGAAGAACCAGCCACCCGTTAACATGCCTATATATATATTTATATATAGGGGCATACAATCTTTTCTTTCCTAATCAGGTTTATGTATCTCCCTTGATTGATTTTTCTTTTTCCTAAATCTTTAATAATTTTTCTTCATGGTTTCTGCATCCTGTCTAGGCTTTTCTTTCTGTTCCCTGTACATGATACAGTAGTTAAAGCCTATGGCTCTAGAAGAAATCTGCTTATTTCTTCATTGTTTCTGACAGAGGGGGGTGGAAAAAGCATCTGAAGATCAGATGGCTTAATTATACGTCATTTGGATTGGGGATGGGGGGCTGTGCATTTGAGGCATTGGAACTATTTTGTGCGAATGTGTTTTTACAAGGTTAATCTGTACAGAAAGAAAACCAGGTTTTGTCCTTGCCTGCCTTTTTGAATCCAGGTCTTAGGGCTGGAATCCATAGTCCACTAAAGTCAATAGACTTTCACGAACCTTTGAACTGCAAATTCAACTTTTTCTAGGATGAGTACTTTTTGTTCCACATTTATAGAAATTCCTATTGATTGAACTGGGAATTGGATACACACAAGACTATGGAATTATATGGTGTGTAACTGTGTTGTGGAAGTTGAGTTCTCCTCTGTGTTCATACTGGAACAACCAGGAACCCATGAACACCCCCAAAACACCTGCCCCTTTGGCAGAGTGAGGACTTTAGGTTTGTGCAAGTCGGTGCTTGTGTTTGTGATGCCTTTGTCTGCCAAAAGTGTTGTGAGGCCCTTTTAATTGTTATTCATTGATATTGAGTAGTATTTATTAATATTAATTAGTGGAAAGGAGAAGGATTTAAAGGACAAATGTAGTATATGATACCCACTGGGGAAGGGAGTGAGATGCTCCTGTCTTTTGACAACAAATAACTCCATTTCTCTTGAAGAGATGACAGGCAAACTTCTGAGGAAGCATTTTGTGCAAGTCACACTCTCCCCACTTCTTCCTTCCTGCTAACTTTGGGTGTGATCCTGCAGTTAACCTCTCAGAAATGCTGACCAAAGCCACCTCTTGAAAAGAGGAGCCCTGCCTGTGCCTGTCAAACAAGGGTGGCAGCAGGGCTGGGATACACAGTTGCGACAAGAATCCTCTCCTGGGAAGAAGTGACAAAAAATATTCAGCAATCCAGGGGCTGTAGCATTAGAATGCTGAGGACATGTTGAACCTTGGAAGGTTTAATGGAAAACGTTACATACTTGTTGATTATTAGCATGAGGACTTTTTTTCCTCTTAAAAAGAGGAAAAACTAATTAGTAGTTCTTGAGTGCTATGTGACCAATGATCTTTGTAGAGTGCTATGATGACTAGAGCTGTGTGAATAACTGATGTTTCCATTCCTTGGCAATACTAAATGTGGATAAATAGTTCAGAGTGAAATGAATTTTTTTTATTTCTCTTACTTGACTGTTGATTTTTATTTCTTTTTATTTTTAGCTTTCAAATCAGAATAGAACGTCAAAGAAAACTTCCATCTTTGATTTTTTTTGTTTGTTTTTTAAAATGTTTCAATATTCTCAGATTTTTATTTTTTAGTGTTGCTATGCTTTTACCAATGCAAATGGTGCAGTGAAGTGGAAGCTAATTTGCTAGCTATTTCCCTGTTTTCAGACTTCTATTTTTTTAACTGGAGAGAAGGCTATTGGTAGAATAATTTTGCTTAGATCTAGTGACAGTACCTTTCATATGGGAATCATTATGATCTGAGATTAAGAACCTATCAGCTGAAGGCAATAAAATCAATTTTAAACTTCTGGTGTCCACAAGAGGGGAAAAATCCTGCTTTTTGTTAACTTCTCCCTCAGGTAGTAACATTGGGATGCTTAAGGCTGATACAGCATTTAAGGCTCCTGTACAGTGACCTCTAGAGACCAAGCCACTGAGGGCTGCTGTACGTAGTTGTGAGTGGGGAAGAGAACCTCAGCTGCCAGAGAGCTTTCCTCTCCCTCTCCATTTATGTGTCCTTTATTGTTTATGCAGCGCTTCAGGCATGGGTCTGTACCAGCATCCACAGCAGAGAGCTCTCACGTATTTATGACTGCACCTTGTCTCCTTAAACATGTCCAGCAAAGAGCACAGTTGAAGAGTGGTGTTGTCTTGTCGGGTCAAAACCCGATAGTGTAAGATGTACAGTGTATATACACACTATTGTATTAAATGCTATATGCATATGCAATACATCAGGAGAATGCCGTGTATAATGCAACCACCATATGTCATATAAAATAAAAATGAAGAGGGTATATGAGCAAATACTGTACAGCATATGGCAATATGAATATTAACCTCAATCTATAAATAGCTTCTGCAATATCTGCTTTAAAAAAAGGAAAGAAACTTAACATAATAGCAATTGAGTAGAAATTGTGCATCTTTTAAAGTTCTTGATGTCAAGGAGGCAAAATATCATTCCAATGCTTAGATTTAATATATACTTCACACAAAAATAAATCATGTAATATTTTCATGGCAGGCATAGAATTTTATGATTTTTATGACGATCATGGAATTGGGATTCATATTTTATAGACAGCACTAATAACATAAAGAAAATACACCAGAAGAAAGATCTTAAGGGAAGTGGAATGGTGGTGAAGTTGCAGGAAGGAATGGAAAACTTAGTGTAATTAAGCCTTCTTGATAGGTTTTGGGTTTGTATTCAGAGTAGGTGTTGGTATATTCACAAGGCAAACACATTGATTTTAAATGTTTTAAGCAGAGAACAATAAATTGCCCTGTTTCCGATTGCAATCACAATAACGCTGAACTAATTGCTTTTGGAGGTAATTTAATACGTGTTTAATCTTAAGGCTGTGTTTGTTCATATATGTTTTTTATACATGTTGACTATTAATTGGTGTCTAATTCTGTTACCTCCAAACCCCTAGTCCAGATCTTCTGAAAAACGGGGATAGTGTGACATGCTCAGGTCACTGCTGTCTGCCCTTTGCACGCTCTATCAGCAAATGTACCAAAACCTGATCTCATGTGGAGAGACTCTGGCTAACAACGGCTCAGCAGCCAGCATTACCCCAAGGTAAACAGTGTGTTTCCTTCTTTGTAGAAGGGACAGAGAGCAGTATGAATTTATGCCCTTAGCAGAATTAAAAGATGAACCTTGATTATCTTGAACTTCCTTGGCATATGGGGCAGTGCTAGAACAGGATCAACATCACAAAAGAGGATGTGTTTACTGAGCAGTTTAATTGGGATGTTCTGCCAGGCAGATGGGGGGACTGGATCTGATCCCTACCTTGGTTTATTAAGGGACTTTTAGCTTGGGTTTGCTGCTCCCCAAGCACTACAGGTTTGGTTACACTGGGGGACCATGCCACATCTCTCTGATGGAAGCTGCTCCAGCTTTCACAGGGGCTGGAGTTCCAGCCTGTTTACCTTAACTTGCTTTTGATGAGAGTAGTGCTGCTGTGTGAATACGAGTCTGGCTGGCTGGGCAGTACTCTGGGTTCGCAAAGGGTGACTCTAGTCCTCATGGGTTATTTCCAACTTCTCATCAGAGCAAGGGATCATGGGTAGATGGAGGAAACATTTGGGGAAGAAAGGGGGGAAGTGCAGTAGGAACAGAGGGAAATCCCTTTCTTGCATAGAAACTGACACAAGAGGTGCTCAGGAAGGATGGTCCTAGCTGTGGGAGTTTTCAGTTTCTGCCTTGAAGCAGCCAAGCAGGAATGCCTGCCAAGAAAATGAAAAAGAACATTTTCTTTTACTAAGAATTAGCTGGGTCCATGTTTTCATTGCTAAGGGGGCACAGGATAATGCTGCTATCAGCTTTGTTATTTACTTCATCTCTGGCTCGTTCAGCAGCTGCTTCCTTGAATCAACATGTCCCTACCAAAGTGTGGTAAGGCTCTTTTTTGGGTTGTTTCAGAAATTAAATAGTCTCTTAAGACAAGGAACAGATTGCTAGAGCAGTCTAACCTGGGGTCTGTTTTAATGGTGTTTCATATAGTACAAACCCTAAGGAGATGACCCTTCAACCAGGTCTGGATTTTCTAGACTGTGATGCATGTGAAGGGCTCAGTCTGTTCCTCAGTCCAGGGATGCAGCTTTAAGAAATGCAGCAGTGCTATTGATGTGGCACTTTCTCCTAGAATTCATAATATTTTCTCCTAGAAGGCTTCCCAAGTGTCACCTAACAGGAAAAACATAAAAAGCTTGTGCTTGGGAGCAGCAGCAGGAGGCAGAGCCTTGCTGACAGCATCTCCTTCCCTTCATCTAGATGGAAGGGCGTCACAGGCCAGTACCAGGAGTGCTGGCAGCAATGGGGAAACATTTCTATTGTAAGTATTTCAATTTCTACTGCGTTATCTCAGATGCCTGGACTAGTGCTTTAGTATTAGGCATGTAAAATATCCTCTGTGAGGGTGAACTACTGCATCGCCTGTAGACTGCTATGTTGCAAAAGCATAGGTAGGAGCAGGTACCAAAGTATAGCTTGTACTTTACCACATAATTCTTTAGGTCTACAAATGTGCTTTGAGGTGCCTGTCAGTACCTGGGGTTTGTTATCTATGTGTTGGGATGCTGTGAGTTGGGAAGTGGGTTGGACTCCTGACCCAACTCTAGATTTTGCTGGAAATTTGAACTGTGGTGTGTGGAGCAAGAGAGGCTGAGGGCAGATACAAATCCTGGTTTTGTTAGAGGATAGTGGCAGCCCTGAGCCACCCGCTGCCAGAGCACAAGCCTTTAGGGGAGAAACTCTCTTGCCATGGTCCATGGCAGGGTGACGCTGTATCTGGCCACTCACCTGGCAGGAGTAACTCCTAAATGCCTTGCCATACTCTAGCATTGCCGATTTTCCATATTTAACATATATTACTAGTACCTGATGGTCCCAAAAGGCCATTATTGCTTGTATGCATATATATGTTTTAATTCCCTGAACGTGTGTTTGTCTGACTGAGCTGGTAGCAGGCTCTGACAGTGTTTGTCACACTTCTGCTCAGCTCCTCAATTCACTGGGGGTTTCTGGCACGTAATTTCACTTTGTGTGTTCTGTAATACCTGCCCTGTACTGGAAGGAAAGGGACAGTCCATGAAATATTTGAATTTTACCTTTACCTTCGGAGTTGTCATGCTTTTTTGGGTCTAAATGTGATGATTTGGTCCGCTATGTTTTCCTTTTCACCAGATTAATAACAGTTAGTAGAAATAATACTGCCGAGCACACTTCTCATGTCATTTCTAGCAAGCATAGTAAAGAAAAATAATTGACTAGCAAAAGGTTTGATAACTCAGTGTTTTATGTTTCTCAGAAATGACTCATTCCCATATGCATCCTACAAACTGCTTTCTGCATGCTGAACTCACTATAACCTGCTCTTAGAGAGGCTCTTGTCTCTCATTCCCATTTTGGCATTAGAAACAATAAAAGTAACAGCAGCTTTGAAGAGTACGTAAATGTATAATGGCTTTCCAAAGCGGATTGATAATTACTTATTGCACTAAATAATCCTAGAAGTGTTAGAGGAGGAATGTGAGAAGAACAAATGAACTTAGATAAGTAGAAAAATCTATGCATCCCTTCTGCTGTCGGATTCATTTAAACAGTCTTATTACAGTATCAGTGTGGAGGGGAGATAATGACGGTTGGTTTATGGTGTTGCATCTTTTTTCCAGTTTGTTTTATTTTAAGAAATGCAATGGTAGCTACGGGTGGAGTAGCAGCCACCAGTGCCACTAAAATGTTGCTTCTACCTCACTCCGCAGTGAGGGGAATATGGCAAACATATTAAATGGCAAAAGTCAAATTCCTGTGTGGTAAATATTTTGGCTGCTCTAAACTGGACTTTTGTTGTTTTGAAAAATATTTCCTTTTGTAGAATTATTTTTTTAAATAAGCCTTCAGCCAGCACCAACTAAATTAATTTGACCATTGGAAAGCAAATTTCTAAGAATTACCTCCTCTCTTATACTAAATTATTTTGTAAATAAGAAGGTGTGACATAGGAGCATAGGATATAGGAACTGGGCTTTATTCGTCAATGCCTGTCTCTTGAAATCAGTCAGCACAAAGGAGCTCGATAGTCTTGTTAAAGGACAGGTAGAAACATACTGCTGGGTACACTTTTCCTCTTTCTTTTTTAACCCCTCTTCTTTCTTTTTTAACCCCTCTTCTTTCTTTTTTAACCCCTCTTCTTTCTTTTTTAACCCCTCTTCTTTCTTTTTTAACCCCTCTTCTTTCTTTTTTAACCCCTCTTCTTTCTTTTTTAACCCCTCTTCTTTCTTTTTTAACCCCTCTTCTTTCTTTTTTAACCCCTCTTCTTTCTTTTTTAACCCCTCTTCTTTCTTTTTTAACCCCTCTTCTTTCTTTTTTAACCCCTCTTCTTTCTTTTTTAACCCCTCTTCTTTCTTTTTTAACCCCTCTTCTTTCTTTTTTAACCCCTCTTCTTTCTCTTTTTCCCCTCTTCTTTCTCTTTTTCCCCTCTTCTTTCTCTTTTTCCCCTCTTCTTTCTCTTTTTCCCCTCTTCTTTCTCTTTTTCCCCTCTTCTTTCTCTTTTTCCCCTCTTCTTTCTCTTTTTCCCCTCTTCTTTCTCTTTTTCCCCTCTTCTTTCTCTTTTTCCCCTCTTCTTTCTCTTTTTCCCCTCTTCTTTCTCTTTTTCCCCTCTTCTTTCTCTTTTTCCCCTCTTCTTTCTCTTTTTCCCCTCTTCTTTCTCTTTTTCCCCTCTTCTTTCTCTTTTTCCCCTCTTCTTTCTCTTTTTCCCCTCTTCTTTCTCTTTTTCCCCTCTTCTTTCTCTTTTTCCCCTCTTCTTTCTCTTTTTCCCCTCTTCTTTCTCTTTTTCCCCTCTTCTTTCTCTTTTTCCCCTCTTCTTTCTCTTTTTCCCCTCTTCTTTCTCTTTTTCCCCTCTTCTTTCTCTTTTTCCCCTCTTCTTTCTCTTTTTCCCCTCTTCTTTCTCTTTTTCCCCTCTTCTTTCTCTTTTTCCCCTCTTCTTTCTCTTTTTCCCCTCTTCTTTCTCTTTTTCCCCTCTTCTTTCTCTTTTTCCCCTCTTCTTTCTCTTTTTCCCCTCTTCTTTCTCTTTTTCCCCTCTTCTTTCTCTTTTTCCCCTCTTCTTTCTCTTTTTCCCCTCTTCTTTCTCTTTTTCCCCTCTTCTTTCTCTTTTTCCCCTCTTCTTTCTCTTTTTCCCCTCTTCTTTCTCTTTTTCCCCTCTTCTTTCTCTTTTTCCCCTCTTCTTTCTCTTTTTCCCCTCTTCTTTCTCTTTTTCCCCTCTTCTTTCTCTTTTTCCCCTCTTCTTTCTCTTTTTCCCCTCTTCTTTCTCTTTTTCCCCTCTTCTTTCTCTTTTTCCCCTCTTCTTTCTCTTTTTCCCCTCTTCTTTCTCTTTTTCCCCTCTTCTTTCTCTTTTTCCCCTCTTCTTTCTCTTTTTCCCCTCTTCTTTCTCTTTTTCCCCTCTTCTTTCTCTTTTTCCCCTCTTCTTTCTCTTTTTCCCCTCTTCTTTCTCTTTTTCCCCTCTTCTTTCTCTTTTTCCCCTCTTCTTTCTCTTTTTCCCCTCTTCTTTCTCTTTTTCCCCTCTTCTTTCTCTTTTTCCCCTCTTCTTTCTCTTTTTCCCCTCTTCTTTCTCTTTTTCCCCTCTTCTTTCTCTTTTTCCCCTCTTCTTTCTCTTTTTCCCCTCTTCTTTCTCTTTTTCCCCTCTTCTTTCTCTTTTTCCCCTCTTCTTTCTCTTTTTCCCCTCTTCTTTCTCTTTTTCCCCTCTTCTTTCTCTTTTTCCCCTCTTCTTTCTCTTTTTCCCCTCTTCTTTCTCTTTTTCCCCTCTTCTTTCTCTTTTTCCCCTCTTCTTTCTCTTTTTCCCCTCTTCTTTCTCTTTTTCCCCTCTTCTTTCTCTTTTTCCCCTCTTCTTTCTCTTTTTCCCCTCTTCTTTCTTTCTCTTTTTCCCCTTGGAGGTTGACTTTTCAGCAGGTAGCTTTTCATTTAGTGGCTAAGAAATCATACTTGTGCTTTATCCATTCACAGTAAATATGAGATTTTTTTTTTTTTTCTGTAGCTGTGCTCTGCAGGACGCTTTTTGGTATCTGCTGCAGGGGTACTGTGAGGGTGGAGTTTTGCAGGTGCAGAATGACCCATGCAGCTCAGGTTGCTGTCTGGCTGAAATTCAAGTCTTTGCATTGATGCAGCTGCAAACCTCCATTTAAACTTTTAACTGAATTGTGCACAATTTAAACCTACTTGCTACTTGAGACCAACGCAGAGTAGTAACGAGGATGTGTGTGTCCTTCCCTCCCATTCTGTCAGCTGGATTTGAGCTGGATTTCCGTGGACTCTGCCCTGTGCACTGCCATGGGCACCGCTGGCCATAGCCAGCACTGGCGGGGTGAGCAGCAGCAATTTTTGAAGCTGTACCATGGGTATTTCAGAGGGGGCAAGTACATGGCTCTTTGGGTGTAATTTATTTGCATTTCTATCTGTGATCACCTTTTTTGCCCTCAGTGAAGTCTTGGGACTGAGGACCTTATACCCTGTGTAGGTGAAAGATGATGCAATGCTGACACGGTTTCTGCCACCTTCTGCCTGTGTCCCACCTTCAACTCTGATGGAAGGTTTGTTCTACAGGGCATGTGCAGGAAATGGTCACTTTCTTTAACCAGTTAAGGGAGTAGCTATTTATTTAAGCTGGTTTTTTATAATCTTATACATCCAGCAGTTCTCAACGAGGAAGGTTAAAAGAACTGCTTAACTGTCATCAAATCCATGGCAAATTCATTGGTATTTAATATATTTCAATTAACAAAATTAACTGAAAACATTTAATTGGCTGGTGTTTTTTTTTTTCTTGAATGCCGACCTCTCCCTTCTGGAATAAAACCATTTGCTTCCTTGTTTTCCTAATACAAACCCCATGGAAAATATTTGCAAGGGTCTTATTTTAGGGCTAAAAACCTTGGAAGAAATCAGCTAGAATTACACCTTCTCTGTAAAATAGCAGCAATTAGGACAGACGCCCTCCCCTAACTCTGAGCCAGGCAGCTTAGGTGACAAATATGTCAAATTAATACATCACCAGGTATGAAAGCGCAGTTAGAATTTGACTGAGGTACTTCCAGCCTGAGAAAGGGAACGATTTATCAATGCAAACTTAATAACATCTATTTGAATCTAACTAAAAATCAATATTTCATTACCAAATTGTTAGTGAGAATGAAGAAAAATTGCGGAAGTCGGGCAGTTTGGTGGAAGAGAAGCATCAGGAGTTCAATGTGAAGACGGGATGATTCATGAGGCCAAGCCGGTGGAAGGGTGAAGGAGGACGAATGCAGAAAACTTGGAGGGCCCTCTCTCTGGTGACCTTGGCAGCGAGAGGAAAAAAATACCAGAAAATGAAAGTGACTGTCAACTCCCAACAGGGATGGATCACACCATAAATCAAGCATAGCCCTGAGAGAGAAGAGAGGGGCTTAGGGTGGGGGGTGAGCACGGCGGGGGAAACCGTTGGGTAATTTAACTCTTTGAACCTTGGATGCCTTTTATTCGTACTTCAGCGGAGTTGGTAAAACATATGTGAATCCCTTCCCTTTGCAATGGTTTACATAGAAATGTGTCAGGGGCAGATAGATGGTGAAACATTGCTTTCCATTGGCTGGGATTTAAAGTACAGTACCAATAAGCATTTCCTTCAGCGCAGGAAAAGAGAAAAACGAGAGACTGAGGCTCCCGTGACACATAACTAAATCAGTTGGTTGGGAGGCCTAATCTGGGAGAGACTTTTTGGTGATTTGCAGGGAAAAAATATAGATTTAAGGACATTAGTATTTCTATTACTGAAATAATCTATTGATCCAAACAGCAAGCAAAAAATCACTCCTTTAAGCCTAAAATACAAATGAAACTGAAGGGCTCTTGGATTATTTTTTTTAACCTTTAATGTTTTCTTTAGTTCTTAAAATCTGTTCCCTGACAGAAGTAAAGGGAAGGAGATAACTGCCACAGAGGGGTTTGTAACTGTCCTCTGAGAGGGCCTGAAGGGTATTCACAGGAGATCTGAATATTGCCCCTCTCGACTAGAATTAAAGCATACTGTGAGCACTTTATTTGATAGAGAGACACAAAGTATTCCCCTCTGTTATTTTCCAGAGGATTTTTTTTTTACCCGTTCTCTTGATAGTCTTATATTTTCCTTATCCATCACAAGAAGGGACCTGTGTTTTCCTTTGTGGACCAAATGGGCGTGCATCTGTACCAACCATGACAAGTAAGAACCCTTCATTTCCAGCTGGAAAAAGGCTTGCAATAGAGCAACTGTAATCCCGAGCAGGCATCGCAATAGCTGCTGTGGTGGGAGGAAAGCCCCATGTGCATCAGCAGGTTTGCATAAAAGTGCAATGAAATATATTCTGATCTGTACTGCTGGGAAAGGTAACTACGCTTATTGTGTTTGACTTTTGCCTTTCTCTCTGAACGTTGAAGGATTGCAGAGATACTAATGCTTGAGCTCTTAGAAATGCACCTTGGGAATGCCAGTCTGGTGCTGGGGTTCCTGCTGTGGACTAGCCAGCTGTGCTGCATCTTTGGAAGCAGTGGCAGGGGGTCATTGTTGTGTTTCCACACCTTTATAATGGCCTTCATCGTGTGTATGAAGGGTAGAAGGACAGTCTTCCATCCCCTGCGGAGAAGGCAAAGCAGGGATGTGGTTCCCAAGCTCTTAAAGATCCTTACAATACATTTGGCTTGAAGGTGCTGGCTTGATGCAATGAAATGTGAACTAGTGGGTTGAGTCCTCTCAGGCTCTCCCTGTGTCGTGCTGAAAGGATCCTGCTTCAGAAGAGGAGGAGAGCCCTGGAACTGTACCACTGTTTGCTTCATTAAGCCAATAAAAGGCAGGTTTGATTATACTTTGTGTGGCTGCAGAGCAATCCTGAAAACAAACGTTCGCTCTTTCTTGAATTTGTTTTCAACTGAACCAATTTGTCGGTCTTCCTTGAGGCATTTGCCTGCATGGTGCTGCCCACAGGAGGGGACAATGCCTGCTGTGTCCAGCACCGTGCAGTTATAGGGGACCAGGCACGGGATCTTGCCTCTGCCAGTGCTCCCAAGACAAGGGCTTGGGGCGGCACAGGCAGCCCTCACCCGCTCCAGCTTTGGGGGTGCCCTGAACTAGTAGGTAAGAAGCTGCTTGCTGGCATCACCCAACACAGCTGTCCTGCCGACCAGCTGCTGTGGTAAATGGGGAGATGTTTCCAGGGATGTGAGTGGCTCCTGGGCGACAGAGACCTCCTGAAGCAGCTCAGGGGGCTCCAGGGCTTTTGTTTTGCAGGTTGCACCCAAGAGGCAATGTGATAAATTGACTACTAGCTGGAGGGCAAATAAGGGGCAGCAGTGTGGTTCAGAAAACATGGCAAAGTATGTATGGATCCCCACACACTCTGTAGTTGACTTGCGGTACTGCTTTTTTTATCTAAATATAGGACTCCTCTCAAAGCCTCACATGAGAAGTTGCAGATCTAATCAAGGTCAGAAGAACATTAAAAAAAATTGGAACAGGAAAAGGCCATCAGGACCAATGTTTCTGTTCCTTTTTTCCTCCTGTCTTAGCTCTGGATCTTGGCTCTAATTGCCATTTATTTTTTATTGCTCTCACTATACTTCTCATATAATGTTTATATTAATGGGCAGGGGGGTGGGGGGAGGTGAAGAAACACCAGGAAATGGAGTGCAATTGGAGTATGTGAGATGTGGCTTTTGTCTTCTTTATCACTGTTTTCTTGTCGTACTTCCAGCTCAGATATTAATTTATCATTGAGAGTGCTGCAGAAGTGTGGTCCCTTGTATTTTATTGAAGACTTGATCTACGTTCCAGATGGTCACCATGTGATCAAACCAGCCATGGGCAAATAGGATATTTCTTTGTGTCTATATTTAATTTCTTTGCCAAATTCATACCTATCTAATCTTCTGCCCATGAGCCTGTGTTCATTCGTTCTTTAAAGTGTGCAACAACTCCGCCTCCTCATGGGCTAGAGACAATGAGGATGATTGCAAACATTCACCACCTAAATGCCATTAAAATGTGACACTGCTGTGTACATATAATAGCTCTCCACATCACAAAAACGACTGTCTACAGTTTACAGCAGAAAAATAATTCCTTTCCTCAAGGAATGAAGGATTCTCAGAGAACGTAAGATGGGAGTCAGGAGTGTAGGGACACTGCTTCACATAAATGCTTTCATTTTGGGATGCAAAGAACAGTGAAATGTTATTCGTGAAAACCCATGGAGCCCTTCTTTTGGAGTCTCTGCTTTAGAGCAGGAGTTTAATGGACATGAATGAGAGACCGTCTATACCAAGTAGGCTCTTCTTTCTTTGTGGAAAAAAAAGAAAGGCAAAATTCAGATTATAACAATTCTATATACTTCAGAACATAGAAGTAACAATATAAAAACCTCCTTAATCATGATATGATTAAAGGATTTTTAAAAGCTGCCTTGTAGTCACATTTCCATTTCCTGATAAATTCCGTACTTTCTTTCAAATCACTTCTCATCATAATAATACAGACTGTAAAAAATCCTTCCATTTCTGCAACGTGCTATGAAAAAAATGGGGGTGGAAACGAGACAATTAAGAAGGCTCCAAGTTTTATCATTCTGTTCATAAAGCAGCACGGCAACCATAACTGCAGCGCAGAAAAGAAGCAGATACTGTACTGTCTGAGGTATTCTGTGCCATAAACTCCCATAATAGAAACAGATGGCAAAACCGCCTTGGAAGTAAGGGAAGTACTGTACATGCAGCTCTACCCTAACATATGAAGAGATTCAGGCCTGACACATAAAGGAATACGTCTGGAGCCCTGCCAGCGCTACTGTGTAGTGCAGCAGTTGGTGCCGGCAAGGAGAGGAGAGAGCCCACGATTTTGGGTTTGGGGCTCTGGAGCAGCATTGCACGGGACCATTTCCTGTGCTTTAGTGGGTGCACAGTTCTGGCTGGGATGGCAGGGATGAATGGAAAACCTCATGGGGCAGCATCGGGAGCTTCTCCCGAAGCCCCTTGGTGCCGCAGCAGCTCGGGCACACTGCAAAGCACTGTGCCTTGTGTGCTGGGGTGGGGTCCGCCTCGTCTTCTCTCCCAGCCTCTCCTAAGCAGAGATCTTAATATCTAATGTGAGCTAAACAAAGTTGTGTGGCGAGCATCGTGCGCGCAGTGAAAATGGCAAAACTATTTTATTCATCTCTGGTATCTAGGTAAGGAAATGTCACTTATTTCATCCGGCGTTGTTTCACTGGTCCTGCTATGAGTGAAAGGAAATATAATGTGTGCATTGCACTAGAGGGGGAGCTGAAGGTCAGGAGTGAAATATAGCTTTCTGCTGCACTTGGTCTCAGTCTGAATGTTACCTACATTATCATCAGAGCTCACTGTCATAATGGGGAGACCTTGTCACAGGAGGGAGGTCACCTAGAAACAGGAAGAAAAATTGGGGGAAAAATACTAAATAAGATAAACTAAAAAGAAGACCAGTAGGGTCCCCAAACTTCCTTTGTGTGTGTTTGAGAGCAGTAAATTATCTGCAAAAGACGTGCCTGTCCTCCAGCACCTGAAATCCCACTGTTGTCTTGGGCCTGAGGTGCTGCTCTCCTAACTTCCTGTAATTTTGTTATCACCATCTTTCCACCAGTGTATTTAGCTCTGACCCCTGTGTTTTTGTGATGGCTTGGATTTATAAACTCCGATTGCTTTTCAGCGTAGCAGCCTTTCAGATATTCTTGGGAGAGGGGGGGTATATCGGATTGTTTTCATTAGAAAACAGACTGTGACAAAGAAGCTTCTCTGTCCTTTCCACCCCCAAGACCCCATGTCGAACCCCTGAATTGTGCTCATCCTGCATGCTGCAGAGGGCCTGTCAGTGTGGCTGGCCTGGGTCACCACATGCTCATCTGCACTGCCATGGGTAAACTTTGCTTCAGAGTTTTTTTGGAGGTGAGACCTTTCTTCCCGCTGCATGGCTGGAACTTCTGCCTCATTGCAGGACAGAAGAGATTTTGAACATGAGCCTGAAGAAATGTAAGTATCGCACTGGGTCCACACTGTTTGCATACCCTCCAGCCACCCAATTAACAGCCTAATACTTGTGCATAGCCTCTTTCATCTAAAGATGTCAAAGAGCTTTGTAAACATTAATTCATATTAATATGTTTCCACAAACAAACAAACAAACATTTCCTTAGCGCTTCCAGGCCTCTCCTCCCCTTGACATGGATCCAAACTGGTGATCTCCAAGGTGATGCTGGGCACCAGTTCTGGTAAGGGTAAGTTGTGTGGGTCTACTCTCTTCCAAGACCGTCAGTAAATGTCCTGGCTCCTGCCCAGCAAGGCTCAGAGGTCACCTTACCCTTGACATGCCACAGTAAACGCTTGTGTGGTTTCTCCCTGTTCCTGTCAAAATAATCTAGATTAGCAGCTGCTGTTACTAACAGCGCAGGTGGTAATCTCGACAGCTCCACCAGTGCAAAGGTACGAGGGTTATGCCTGCAGGGCTGTGGCAGCTGCGAAGGGCACGAGAGGCACCGAGCCCCTGGGCATCCCTGTTAGAGGCTCAGCAGTGACCCGGTGGGATGCTTGCTCTGGGGACATTCATCTTGAGACCCCTCAGCTGGCTGGACAGCTGTCTGTCTGTCTCTACAAACACGATTAGGCAGGGCTGCAAAGATATCGCAGTAAAACACAAATTCAAATTGCTGATGCTATGACATCTCCTTGCTGATTCGCAATAAGACCTTTGGAGACTCACCAGTGTTCAGGCTTTAACAACTATGGCTTGGAAGGAAAAAATTTACTTTTCAGAATATGGGAAGAATTTCCATCTCAAAGCAGCCTTACCATGTGAAATAAGTCCAATTTTATGTTTGCCTTCCAACAAACAAAGAAAAGCCCCACCAAAAGTCACAATTGGGACAAATAGGGTGTCCCAGTTGGTAATGATAGTTTGTGCAACTCTAAACCATTCTGATGGTTTTTGCTCTTGTGTCAGATATTGTGGGATCACTGGCAGTTATTTGGAGATGGGAAAGCAGCTGCCTTAGCAGCCACCAGGAGTTGGACAGAGGGGATCTTTGCAGATCTTTCCTTTGGTAGGACAGTTTTTAACCACTGAAATGCAAACCCAGGTACTGATACGAGGTACTGATACGAGCGTTAGCTCACTTAAAATGCACTCTTTCATCTTGGTTTAGTTGTTCCATTGACAGTTTAAGCTTCTCAAATACTGTATCTCTTTTTAATGAAGAAATTGCATGCTCATATGCAGAAATCAGAAATTTACAGCACAGAACACCTATTGATATATTTTGGTCATTTTAACTGAATTTGGAAGTCTTCATAAAGTGAGAAATACAACACTTCATTACACAATTACAGCTAATTATTTTAGAAATACAGTTTAAATGCAAGTTATCTTAAATTTATTGCTTATCTGACTGGAAAGATCTAAGCAAAACCTGAAAATCATAAACCCTTCCAGAACATTATATTTTATGCAGTCCAAAATGTGACACATGGGGTCTTTAATAATTCACTGCTTGTTAACATTAAACAACTGTTAACATGCTCAAATAATTAGTTATGCTTGCTTGACATGTTTGCATCTTTAATAATTGATGCATTTATCTTAATTACTAACAGTATTATGGTCGTAATATGCATCTTTTTTCTATCTTAAAATTTTAACAAAAACTGACTTTTTGCCAAAAATGATTATCCTCTAAGTTTTAATTACTCATTGTAATTAAATTGCAAGCTGCAGTATTTTATTAAAAATATCTTTCACAAAAAATATTTAATGGAAAAGAGGTGATTTGTTGTTTATGCATCACACTTAGTAAATATTTCATAAGTTTCATATTACCCTTTCAGAGTGGATATAAAAAACATAACATTCTTAATATAAGAGTCAATTTAAAAGCTGCTATAGTAGTCTTCATTTCTCCTCCCAAAGGTTTGCAGAAGTCAGTGAAAAAAGGAAGAAAAAAAAAAATCCCAACCCAAAAATGTGGTGGCAATTGTAAATAGGATGCCTACAGTGACAGGAACCAAGGTTGGAGGCTTCATGCTGGTAAGTATATAACACGTTCTCCAGTGGAATTAGTCTGACTTGAAATAGAGATGAACATTAGGCTTTTTTTCATTCTTCGGTGTTCTTCTAATTCAACTTTTCCTTGCAGGCTGCTAATAACAATAGTGACAGTACTTTGACTGTAATCATTTATTTATTGCGATGCTGATAGAAATAGGGGTGAGCTTTGTGTCAGCCAATTTAAAAAGACCGTGTTTTCAAGGCCTTCCATTGGTAAGACAGGCTGTTTTAGATTAAGACGACTGTTTCTGGTCCCAAAACTTTGTGGAGACAATTACCACTCCTGTGGAATGACAAAACTCATTAATGGTGTCAAAGGATTCAACTGCATCTGTGTTCTGGTGCATGGTTGTGTTCCCTCCCAAGTGACCCACAAAGATGCTTGAAAAGGCATCAGCACATTATTGGCAGGAAAAAGTCCATTTGAGCGATGAAAATTTTGTCTGAAGTTGTAGAAATAAACCCCAAAAGCTGAGGCACTGTCTCACACTGATACAGACTGAATGTCCGGGCTTCATTTAGCAAGCAACTAATGAGAGCCCAGCTTGTCTCTGAGGTAGGTGGCTTCTGAGGAGCTAATACTTGAGCCATGAGCCAAAGTCAGAGAAAACACCACGTTTTCAGTGCCAGATGTGCCCGGGAATAGATCCAGTATAACACTATTTTTAAGTTGAATGAGTAGACCTAAGGTGCAGAAATGTCCATTGTGCCAGACAGAGCCAGGCAGGAGATCATGACCAGGTCCAGGTGTGCCTCCCCCAAGCCCTCAGCTCAGAGGTATTTCAGAAGGATTTACCCCAGATACAACCCTTTGCCAGAAAAACAGCTTGAGATCAGATGGAGAAGAACGCTGAACTCTGACGTTGATATCTGTGCAGAGCTCTGTTTCATCGACTATTTGGGGGCTTTCCTGCCTGCAGTAAGTGAATGTTTAGGCCTGCAGTGCCAACAGAGCCTCTGGTCCTTCAGTTTCTGCAGTAGGGATGATGCTGCTGTGAGGATTTGAAAGGTCTGAGAGAATTAGATATAGAGCAAAAGCAATGTGACGTTTAGCTCATAGGAATTGCTTGCACCAAAACATGAGAGTGGCTCACAGGCAGGGCTGCGGTGCTGCTTGCTGTGCTGCCCAGCACAGGGTGGCACGTGTCCCAGCTCACACAGGCAGGAGTGGCTCAGCCGTGGCAATGGCCACCCTTCCAATCGCTGCTGCCAGACTCGCTGCATACTTTTAATCTAACCTTCCTCTGACAGGTTTAGAAGAGACTCACTATTAAAAAGTCCTCATGTCCTTGACATGGTGCTCTTCCAAAACGCGATTTCTAGTGCGATTTTAGAGTTAAAAAAAAATTTATGCATTACAGATCTATTAATCATTTTTTCCCTTCTGTGGGTGTATCTTCAGATTTCAGTGATTGATTTATGTGGCCAGATGGGTGCATTTGTTTCCTGCTGTCTTTCAGTCCAGCAGAATTCATGCATGCTGTGCAGTACCGTGGGCTTGAACTTTCACTTAAAATGCACTACTGTACATAAATTCTGAGGATTATTCCACGTTCAGACTGAATGGGATTCAGATGTGAATCCTTTGGACATGGCACAAGTTGAGGTTTTACCCCTCAAATAGTAAAGAAGCCATTCCTTTCAACTTTCATAAGAAAACTTCAGAAGCACAGGAGGTCCTCTTCATGTCCTCCAGGGTTTTGCTCCAAATGCCTTTGTATTTCCCGTCACCACATAATGTGTGGAAGCTCATTAGCTGAAGTGACAAATAAAGGTTTGTTACAGAATTTTGCTGTGGGGAAAGCATTTACATTGACATATGCTAACATTGTTAACAAATATTTGGGCACAGTACTGTTGGGTCAGTGTTCCTGGATCCAGAAACCATGAGAACAAAGACCACAGAGACCTGAGAAGGGTTCTGTGGAAAGAGCTGTTACTAGGATAGAACAGGCTATGGGGTTTGATTCTCAGCAGTATGGTATGCAAGAGCACATGTAGGCATTACAGCATCCTCCTGGCCTCAGAGAGCTGAACATAAACCTTTATCCAAATGCTGCAAACACTTGTGATGAAAAGTCTGTTTCTGACAGAGGAGTGGCAGTCTCAGAAGAAGCAGGTTTCCAAAGGCCACATGAAGGTAAACAACTGGGAAATCCAATCAAACGCTTCTGCTGAGGGACCACCGTTGGAGAATCCATGTGGGAGAGAGGTCTCCCAACAGCCCAGGTGGGAGCTTGTTCTTCATTGTGCACTGGGAAGTCTAACCATGACACTCAAAGTTACAAGAAATTAGTTTCAGAAGTTTTCCTAGTCAAGGTGTGAGTTATTTTGCATGTAAGGTTAGTGTATTGCTGCATAAAATAGATTTTTTTCCCTATTTTCTGTAGTTAAAAATTAACCCCTCCTGTTTTATAATTCACAGCCACTTTCAGGACTTGGTGGTATACTGGGGAGAGGGCTCTAGCACTGCACCAGTGAAAAGTCTGTGGCCAGGCAACAGTGGATGTTTGGGAGAGCGTATCACTGTGGTGTGACGGTGTTTCATGTGTCTGGCAAAAGAAGATGCAATGCAGAAACAGGATTTTGAGGCATCTGGCTGGCTTCTGCCATTCATTTTGTTGCGCTTCCATCTTCATGGGATGTTAATTTCTAGTTTTCTTGAATTTTAAGTGTTGACATTAACTGGAACTCTAACCTAGATTGGCTAAAAGCACAAGAAAGGCTGTCCTGAGTGCTGCTACCAATGCAGGAGTCACACTTGCAGAGAGCCATTATCTGGCGCTGCTTTGGAGCAGAAATCTCCATTAGAAATCAACATGCAGTGCCATGAGCTAACCTCTGCCAGGGAAACTCCTGAAGCCTTCTGAGTTGGCACATATTTTCCTAATTTTCTTTTAACCCAAATATTAGGAAAAGAGTTTGTCTGCATTTTGTCTGCAGCTGTAACAAACCTGACAGCATGCTGAATGAGCACATATAGGTGTTACCTATACACCAAAGTACCCTCAGGGCTGGCTTCCCATGACCTGCAAGAGCTGGTGGGGGAGCTGCTAACCCTAGGAGCACATGTCCCCTTGGGACTGGACACCCACACTTCTCTCAGCCAGAAGTGGTTTGGCCAAAATGCCTGCAGCTGCCTGCGCTCACTGATACTGGTGAGGAAGGGATGGACTCCTTACGAGTTTCACATAGGCATGCAAAGCATGAGTGTGGAGAACAGGAGATGAAGGGGATGCTGGCAATGATGCCAACCACTGATGTGCTTATAAATTAATTTCTAGAAGGGGGCTTATCTTTCAAAAAATAGCGCCATAGAAATATGGATACTTCCCTATGAACCCTATGATTTGCAAAATATGAGTTTTACAGTATTTTCAACATGAACATGTTCATGTTTATGACCCAGAATATTTTAACTGTAAGCTAAATTCTTTTTAGCTCACTCAGGGTTTTGACATTTGTAAGTCTTTGCTCAATCCAGGAGTATCTTTAATAGCTTATATTAATTCAAGGTGTCCCTTTATGCACTTAGAATAAAATTAAAAAAGAAAGAAACCCTTCCTTTTAATGACATTTCCATTTATTCAGAATTATTATTTAAAATCCTAAATTTGCATTCTGCGCTTCAGGTCTGACAGAGCCATTACATTTTATACTGAAAGAGTTTAGTTAATTTTAAATTATTAAACCCCATTGGCTGCATCAAGTGAGCATCTTTAAGCAAGTTTCTGGAGTTTGGGTGCACTCCAATGGACTACAATTGCAAACTTAATTCAAAATGCTTTGCTTATGTTACTTTTTATCCTTTTTATGTATGGCAGTTGTTCTGGATTTTGGTCCCTGGTCTGAGAAGTTGAACAGCAGCTGTAACACACTAACAGCAGCAAAGAGAGCAACCTGTTCTGGGCAGCACAGGTCATCCAACTGAAGATGGAGAAAATCGCACAAATAGCTGTAAGTCTTTTTTTCTGAATGAAAAATTATGCACACATAGGAAACTAATTTGTTCTGTCAACAATATGTATTTACTTTGCACTTTTAAAAGTTTTACCTTAATTACTGTATTCCACAGTGTAAAATAATTTTATTTTGATTTTCAAAGACATTTTTCCTTTCAGTTGTTACCTGGTGTGACTTAGGTAAAATTCTAACTTCTGCATGAATCCGTGATGATAATTTCTTCAGAGCTGAACTGGAGAAACAATTGTAAAGCTACTTATCTTAGTGAGCAACATCTGATCTGATAGGTCTTTGCATAGGTAAGATCTAATATGCAGTTAAGGAAATCTTAACAAGACTTTTTGACCACAAAGGAGCATGGTGGAGGTGAAAATAACGTATGCAAAATGGGACAGAATATAGTGCAAAGTATGGTCATTTTTCTCTTAAACCTGAAGTTACCTTCTGAGGTTAGTGTGGATATCTAGCAACACGCAGCATCTTAAAGTACTTCCATTGCTGCAACTTCAGGTGAAGAGTGCTGCAAACCTCTATCTACCTTTGCTGGTTTTTGCATCTGCAGACTATGATTGTTTGCATGCATTGCTAATTCACTTGTCTCCCGAAACTTCAGCTGCACAGTTTGGGGTTTTGCAGAGTTATCAAGTGAAACAATTAGGCTACTATTGCATTAATTTAATTAACTTTAATTTTAAATGACTTGCTAGAGCACCAAACAAATGTAACATCTCTGAGACATTTTAGCAGATAACTGCTTTGTTGTACACTCTTGTCTTCATAGTGAGAAAACATCTTGTTAGCATGAAAGGCCCCTAACTACTTTAAAAGAGAATATCTTGTTTATACGCTAGCATTTGCCTTGATTGCCTGACTGTCATTTCAGAGGTGAAAGAAAACAGTAGAAATGCTGATACAGTTTTAAAATCTGCACTGTTCTGCAAAGACCTCATTCAAACACAAGTGGCATCGATAGTTTATTCTGCATTTAGGATACCCACGGGGAATTGCCTGCAGCCTGGGACTGTGAGTGCGGGCCCAGCTCCTGGCCAGCAGCACCTTTGGGAGAGCCGATGTGTGGCGAGGATCCGTGTTACTGGTGGAACCTGGCTGGTGCGCAGGGCTGGTCCCAGTGAGGAGGGCACATGTGGCGCACACTCTTCCATCACAATTCTTTCATAAAGTTAAAAACAGACTAAGGAAAAATCTGACTATCTGAGATCTGTCGTCAGGTGTTTGGCTGTCCTGTCATTGGTTCAAAGTTTAATGGTGACTACTGAATATAGAGCAAAATATTTTTATAGGTGTGAACATGGGTGTCTAAAATAGGTATATAATGTCTAAAGAGGTACATTGTTCTGTCCAACAGACTGGGAGGTGTGCTCCATATTTTAAAGCCTATAGTGCCTTCCAGGCATCAGTTTACAGAGGCAAGGTGGGAAAAATACCGGAGATAAGGCCACAGCCCGTGTGTGGGCAGAGCCAGGCAGATAAAGGCAGGAAGGCTGTATGAGAACAGCAGTTTATTCGCATTCACTTTGCATCATACATCTATATTAAATATTAATGGTGCTGTATGAATATTCATCTATGTTTAATATTCATCTATACACGGAAGTTTACAGCCAATCCCTTTAACTTTTGGTGCCAAAACCAGTGTTCAAAGGGTTATACTGCCATTGTTTCTGCAAAACGTTTACATTTATCTGCTCTAAAATAGGCTGAATGGCACCGAAGAGTGTCGTGTTTAGTTTTAAAATGCCACAAATAACAGATTTATAGATTTTTCTAAATACATTATTTTAGCTTGACAGCATTAATCATTCATGCTTCCTTCTTTCATTTTTCTACCTGCAATGGATTATTGAAACAGAAAATAACAACGGGAAAGGCTACAAGCAGTATCAAAATGTCAAGTTTGTACTTACAGTTGTATGTGCATAGACAGGGTCAAGAGCCTCAATTATTTGTATATGTACACAGTGGTACTACATGAAAGGTTATGTCACCTGCAGCTATTTTCTTGCAGATTTAAATAGGACTGATATTCAACTCCACAGTCAGCCACTGACATGGAACATAGAATTGTAAAATACTATGAACTCTTATGTCAGGACCTAAAATATGAACTGGGTGATTGCAAGGTGTAGCTGTGGGCAATCCTATGTATTGCAGTGTAAGTCCTCTAAATTACTTTGTGTTATCCCTGACCTGTTCTTTTCATTTAAGTGTAAGCCAGAAACAGCATGGAAGTTTGTTCTGGGGAGAAGAAAACCCCATAAAAATACCTGATTTTGCAGTGGTATTTGCTGGGGTTTTGAGGGGGTTTGTGTTTTGGGGTGTGGTGGAGGTTGGGGTGTTTTTGATTGTGGTCTTTGGTTTGGGGGGGGGTGGTTTGTTGGGTTTTTTTTAAATGCTTCATATTTTTATGAATCCACCCAGGTATGATAATTTTAAAAAATCCAAGAGCATGACTTGCATGTTAATGAAGTGCAAGTCTTATATCAAAAGTGACAGCAGCGTTATTTGGAGTAGGATGTGTGGTGGAGCTAATCAGTATATTTTCACAGTGGAGGGAGGAGAGGAACTAATCAGTAGATTTTTGCTGGTGCTTTGCTTATTTAAGTTATAACAAAAAAAAAAAAAAGGAAAAGTATTAGTATAGAATTTTCTTGACCAAGCTCCTTATGGGTAACAGACACTCTTTTGAAAGGTCACCATAAAACCTACAGCTTGGAAAGACTTATTTTAGAAGTGATTGATATAAAGGTACTCTATATTTCTAGAGCAACCTACTAAACAAGCAGTAATAATCATATCTATCGATAGATTGTACATTATTGATTTATGGCAGCAGGGTTGACAAAGTTAAGGTTGTAAATTCAACTTTGGCATTTACATTTACAAATTCTGGAGACTAACCTACTACTTTCATATCTTTAGACTTTAATGACAGAAAAAAAAGAATTGTTGAACACCCAATACTACAACATTTATATACTGTTAGTCTTGCTTTGATTTAAATTATTTATAGGTAATGGTATAATTAGTGCTGGGAAATAACTTTTATCAGACAAGAACATTTCAAAGAATAAATAAATAAATGGCTGGGTATGAACATCAACCTTTCTATCTCTATTGGGTAGCACAAACAGCATATATATGCTGAATTAATAAAATTATTATTACAAACTTATTTTGAGAAGCGACATTCACTGAGCAATCACGCTAATGCATCTTGCCATTTTTTACGGTTCTGTCACTAGAAAATGCTGTTCATTTTAGCTTTTTATCAAATCTTAAAATACAGACTTCACTGTCTCCAAGTACATTGAAAGTAAATTAAGGTATTAAGTATTGTTGAATGAATATGTTTTTGAGAACTTACTGCTAAATGCTGTTATGCATCCAAAAGTTTGATTCCTGCTTGCTGGGAGGAGAAATGTGGTCTTTATCGCTTCTGGGGCAGGGCATCGCCATTACATAACACACTCTCCTCTCTATAGTTTTCATTGTTGTCATTTCAGAATTTTTTCCCTTGCTATATAATCTCTAGAGTTATCTCATTCAATTATAAGAGATAATTGATTTTAATAAGTGCTAATTGTTCTACAGAAATTTTTCATATGCATACACATCCTTGTATCTGCACACAGAGACATTCATGCTACAGAATTTAATACCAATTCCAGGGAAATAACTTTGAGCTGCTTAACTGACATAGCAGTGATACAAAAATCCTGAGAACTCCTGCTTACAAATATAATGCAGCAAATAACATGTGTAAATCAGATTCAATAATACGCAAGTGGGGTTTTAAAGTTCTAGGACCATAGCTAGGTATATCTGCTGAGTAAAATACCTGGGAAGGAGAATAGATGGTCAGAGAGAGGACTAAGAGATGGAACAGTGGGCACTCGTAGTCTGTCTTCCCGAGAGTTGCCTTCAAAATGTGAAGTGTCTCTAGGAAAGCTGCCTCCTGGGGAAAGGGTCCTCCTTGGTGTACCGGAGCCAGCCCTGGGACACAGCGGCACACAGGTCTTGGTTGGCCAGGGCTGGGAAGCACTCCTGCATGGTACCGGCCCCGTTTGGGTGGGTTCTGCAGCCTGTGCTCTCAGGTGGGTAATTTGGCTTCACACTGACTTGCTGGGGAGATATTATTGTGGGATTTTTTTTCCCTATGCTTTCTTTCCTTTTCTTCCACTTTTTCTGCAAGAGCAGGTTCCATGAGTCATGTTTAAAATATTTTAATGCCAGGGCAATATTGATTGACCATGAAGAAACCTACTCGTGATAGTCAGTATACTCCAAGTAATAAGATAAGTGAATAATGTTTTACAGTCACTTTGCATCAGTCTCTTTTTCCAGGTCTAATCCATCCGTATCCAGTTAGAAAAGACTCCTCCAAGGCAAGTTATTCGTGGGTTCATCCCAATTCTCCTCTTTAGATCCTGTAAACAAATCCAGTCACTGGCTGTTTAACATTTTTATTGCATAAATTCCAACATGCAATAGAACATTACCGGCTACTGCTAATAATGGTGTGCATTTTGGATGTATTCTCTTTTTGTCACAAAACCCCTTAAACCATATTCTAATAACTGTATATAAGATATAATTGGTAAGAAGCATTACACTCCACGACCAGGAGGAATATCTCTGTAGTGCTTTTTGTTGCTCCTGTTTACATCTAAAGTAACCAGCAGACATTTCAGTTCCTTCAAGGAAAAACAATCCATGTCTCCCGTGATAACCCAAACGTGCAGACCCGCTGATAAATGATACATTTACAATTCTTTTATTACTGTATTCTATGACAAGAAAAAAATAAACAGTATTTTGTGGAACATTACAACTTACAGCAAAGCTAAGCTACTGTCCAAAGATGTTGAAAAATTCCAGTATAAATACACTTTATTTCCAGCTGGCTCATGGATGATTAGGGCATCCCAACACTTTGACAATTTTCATATAATACTATGAAGAATTTCATGATTTCCCTTCATCTTACTGCTGCTGCCAGCTCAATACATCTTTTTCTAGCAAAAATTATACAAATCTATGATTTTTACTGTTCTCATACACCATAAATCCTCAAGATAGTTTCATACATGTTAACTACAATCTTTCTTCCCCCCACCAACCCTCCCTGGAGTTCAATGAGCACAACCTCAGATATATGGCACAGAAGATGAGTGGAACATCAGGAAAGATCACTTTGGTGAGATCTGAGTAATTTCTGTGTATAAATATCTACCTGTATTTCTTTTACATAAACAATAGTGAAAGACCAGGAAAAGGTTGGGTCATCAACTGGCATCTGTTTCTCTGCATGAGATGTCCCAAGAGAATAATATTTACTGAGGAAACATGAGTTACATGATGGACCATAATGCAGAGTTTTCAAATTGTCTTGGCAGCTGTTCACCTGTTGAATAGCTCTGTGACTTTCTGAGGAATTATTTGCTTGATCCTGTCAAGGCAAAAGAAAGAATTTTGATATATACAAAAAGCCATCTATGCTTTTCTTTTTAATAATCTCCCTTCACAATATACTTATTTATGAAGCCTGACTTTACTGATAAGAAGGGACAGGCAGATCTTTGGCCTTAAGAGTGTCTCTCTGCCTTTGTTTCAGAGGACTTTCTTTGGGTTAGATCTCTGATTTTTCCTGCTCTGCTTATCCTCAAGTTATTCCCATTTCTCCCTGGGCCTCCTGGCAACCCTGAGTTTGTTGATCCTGCTGTTAGAACGGAGGCACAAAAGGTAACACCTAAACCCCGTGTGCTGTCTCCATCCCTTTCTCCTCATCATTCAGCTCTGGGACTCCTTGCTGGTGGCCTGTCCTTGGGTGCTCACCCATAGCGTCCATCCAAATTGTAGGTGGTGGGAGAAGATGCTGGAGTCCCAGTCTGGTCCTTCAGGGAAAATCCAAATACAACTTAAATGTTCTTAAAGAGCTGGAAATCCCAACAAAGCTAATGTCCTTGGTGCTCTTTTCTGCTCTGTCCTTTCTAAGTGTACCACCAGCAGTGTCAATTTATGTGAGGAAAGGCTAGCAAAAGATGGAAATACATTTTTCAGTGAGCTTCTGCATGTCGTTCCCTCTGTTTTGTTATTACACATAGGAGTTTAAAAATTAAATTTACTGCCCTCTTATGCTTCCTTTATCTCTGAATTTACTTTTTATGCACTCTGATTATTTGGGCAAAAAAGCTTTCTTTATCTGGGTCAGGGGTTTTTGGCATAGAGAGAAGAAAGGTAGTTCCATGTAGCCTATCCCAGTTAGAAGTTCTCACATGCAAGGAATAGCTACAATGTTTTGAAAAACAAACAGAAAACCCAAAGGAAACCCCCCAGACACAGCCCAAGAGTGCAATCCCTCAACCAGAGTGCTTGTTCCAGGTTCAGGCTAGCTAGCTATGTTATGCACTCAGCTTACCCTAACTTCAAAAGGCGTTCAGAACAAAAAATATATTTTACCATATTGTGCTTTAAAAATTAAATCCAGATTAAGTCTGGAAGATTGAAGCAAAGCACCCACTGGAGAGAGATTTACACTTTCAATCCTTGGTCTCAAAGCTGAGCTGTGTAAAGTCCTCAGAGATGATAGTAAGGGTCTGAAAAGCTTGTAGATGTTTTTTCCCAGGACTGTGACTCTGAGGCTTAGCCTGAAATACTGTAAAGAACTTTTTGAAATGCACCAAAAAGCCTTTCTTCTCTCCCTAAACTGTGTGGTGGATCCAAACTGGTTCATAAATTAGGTACACACATCTGATGACTTAAAACATGCAATCTGCATGGGAAAGAGTCTAAAAAGTTAAATTTACAATTTTGACAAACACTTGTGTTTTGTTCTCTCTGCCATGAGTTAGGGCACACTATCCTTCTTTGTTTCAGGCAAGTAACTGAAGTATTAGTAAGATTTTCTTTCCATTTTCTTAGAACTCCCCAAGGTCTATAGTTTTCTTTGCGGAAACAGTTGCCATTAAATATGCTGTATGTCAATGCAGCAGTGAGGTGGTTAATTTTGACTGAATATTATGCTATATAACCACTTGGCATTTAACTTGAAAAATGACTTTCTGCTTCACCTGTCAGCAGCCCAGTTCTCATCAAATAAGTGAGTGAGAAAAATTTTTAAATTTCAATTTCCTGATGCTATTAGACACTACTTCTTCCATACTTAAACAGTTTAGCAGTGCATGTACATGTTTTGGTATTCATGCCATGCATCACACTACATGCTATTACAATAGCTTTTTTGTTTAAAGGGTAAAGAGATGCATGGATCTTTATCTTGGGGTTAGGAAAATGTATTGCAGGAACATGGCCAATCAGGTTTCTGAATAACTTTGTAACATAGCACCATAACCCTGATGCAGTGTGAGGAATTTAAAATACTAGGTGCCTATGGCTTAACGGAAAGAAAGCATTCTAGATGGAGACAGCACGCACAGTAATCTTGCACTATACTTCCTCAGAAAACCGGTGCCTCGTGGGCTATCTGTCTATTTTATCCTTCCAGCTGCCAGACACATAATTCGGATAAATCACACAAAATATTTTTCCGAATTTTCAGTATATTTTAGAGATTAAAACCATTGTCATTTTACATTAATGGTAAGTTTCCTTTGTTTCTATTTCAAATGCAAGATTGGTTTTCACTGATGGCTAATATATCCCCAAACAGTAAGAAAACTTCATTGTTAGAGGGAAGGCAAAAATGAGATTTCCCCATTTCATTTTCATTTCTCATGCTAAGTCTGGAGACATTTTACTCAGGTGGAAAATGCATCATCTCTGCTGTATTTCCCTTTTTTCTTTGACATTAGTTTTTATTGCATGTTACAATATGCATAAATTCATAGTTGTATAGTAGCAAACATAATTTGAAATAATAGTCCAGTGTAAATATGAGCTGGTATCACTAAGGTGATTATTATTTGTTCATTTATTTGGTTAGTCATGACAATTGACTCCGTGCTGGGGGTTACAGAACAGTGTGGACAGTTTCAGTCTGCATCATTTTCTGCCTTAAAAATAGATATACAGGATACAGGTGGTACTTAGGGATCCAGGGGTCAAAATTACATACTAGTCATGCTTATAATAAAAAGAAAAGGAGAAGAAAAAAAAAAGCAGTGAGGGGGGAAAATTCTACAACTTTTAAGAAAGTACCAAGTCCTGGACTAGATTAATCTGTCTAGTCTTTTCATTTTACTGCAGTGTAACTTTGCTAAAATGAATGAAGTAAGCCACAACCATGAATGAGGCCCAACATTTAAAAAGCTGAGGCTGCAGCACTGCTGGGTGTTTTTTTAGGTGTCTCTTCTTGATAACACTCTTTCAGGGGTTTTTGTGTGTCCAAAACCATGAGTTTTTCCAGCTGGCAGCGAGGTGTCCAGAATCTGTGATGGAGAGCAGCCCCAGAACATGCCTCTGCTTGGAGCACCACAGGCCCTTCTGCCTTAGTGAACGTTTGTAGCTACAAAACCGCATCTGGGAGGGAATGCAGTCTCCTGAACTTCTGTTATAAATTTGTGAGAAGGCAAGGTTATACGTGAGTGAGAAAATTAAATATACCTTGTACAACGCGGGAATAAGTATGGCGGTTTAGTGACAGTGACAATAGAAACACCGTGCCCTTAGGGTTGATTACAGTTATGCTCTCAAATTTACAAGAATTACTATTTAATGAAACAGAAGTAGACACTTCTAACCTGTGGGTAAATTAGTATACTGCTTGCATAATATTGGGTAGTTATTAACTTGATGGCATTGCCCGGGATTTACTCTGTGGTCACTGAGCAGGCCTTGCCCTTCTTCTCTGTCACTGATGGCATGGAGGGGGAGTGCAGGACAGAAATGTCTGCTCTGCTTTCCAAGGCTGAGGAATGTGGAAAATCATTGATATTGTGACATTCTCTCTGTAAAAAAGAGCATGTTTTACTCTGCTGGTAGAAATGAGATTTTTTTTTTTTTCTCTCTTCCATAGTGTTGGGTTTGCAGGAGGGCTCCACATCCTACAGACAATTATCTCTCCTGTGGTGTTCACATAGTATCATGTTCTAGGATTCTAGAGAGAGATGTCCATGTGGTCACTTGTGCTCCTAAATCCTCAAGGGGAAAGTGTGAGCTCCACAACCAGACCCCTGGGAAGATAATCTGCCATAAAAGAATGAGTGGCTTGAAAACTGCATCTTCCAATGTCATCTGGATGCTACAAGGTTGGTTGGTGTATTAAGTTTGTGAAGCTGTTGGATGGTGGCTTATGGAGTCCCTGTTGAGCCTGGGTATAGGTGAGGATCTGTGAGAGCCAGCCTGCTGGCTTCCTGAGCCTTTACAGTGTCCATTTGTCAGCAACTACTGAGGAGAGCAAAAGCAATCAGGAGAGATCTATCAGCTGTCTTCAACTCAGCCTCAGGGCCAGGGTGGAATAGGGCTGTTCTAGGCAGAACAGAGCAAGCAAAACATTAAAAGGAACAAGGTGTGGAAATTGCTGAGCTGTCTCAGGCAAAATATTTGGCTACGGAGAAGTGTCAGTATAGGGTTGCACCCATGCCAAGCAGCTCTACTGGGAGGCCACTTCATTAGCATCGTCTTTGCACTGCCTAAGGCATGGCTAGGTGTGAGGCCGGGTGCTGCTGCCTCACATGGACACTGCCCTTCCCTCCTGGGGGCTGTGGGGCTCGCCAAAATAACATTGCATGTGCAAACATGTCCTGCAGAGGTCTGCGGAGGGATGTTAATGGCTGTAAGGCTTGTCAAAGTCTAATTAGTTGCTCACAGAAGAGAGATTTCAAATTTTTGGCCGAATCCTTTTGTTTGGAAAGATCCCAAGCCCCTGCTTCCTGGGAGCCTGCCTTAGATGCTAAATCCACAAAGGGCTGCTCCATGGGATGACAGATTTTATTTTTAATTTTTTTAATAATATTCTGCTTTACAATGGGATTTTTTTTTCAAGGTTAAATAAATGATAATTAGAATTGTGGATGTTCTAACCCGATTGGTTGTATGGGATGTTTCCTTGCTGACCTCCCTTCTGGCAGCACCAAAGGGAGTGAGTTCATATATCACTGCAGAAAGCTCGCAGGTCCCCTTGAAACATTATGAAAATCGCTGCACACAGCTATTTTGTTCCTGAAAGACAAATTCTGGGCAAAAGGTAAGAGACCAACAGGTGAGGTTCTGGTGTCCAGGTGCAGTGCTGTACATTGATACCTGCAGTCATTGGGAACATCAGAGGGGCGTTAGACAGTCCTGTCTCCTCCTGCCCTGTAGACATAGGTAAATACACCTAGAGAAAGAAGTGCACAAATATCCTTACACAAAATCCAAGGCACTACGGGTTGGTATTGAGATTCATTACTCCATCACATGAGACTAGCGCCTCTAGAGCCTGTTAATGGCTGAAGTCCCTGGACCTCATCCAGTGAACAGGGACATACCTTGGGCTCGAGCCCCCTGGACCTGCTGTGCATGGAGTCAGCTTGTGCAGGAATCTGGGACAAGTCTGCCCTGCAGTGTTTGTCATCAAAAGCTAGGTGGTCTGGCCTCACAAACTTCTAGCTGGAAGGAAAATAGTTACAACTGCTCCAATTCTCTCTCAGTGCAACAAAGTAAGGAGAAAGACCGTATCTTCTAATTCTGTTGTCATTCGTTAACATCTAGTCCTTCACGTGTTCTTTAATCATTGGAGGGTATTTGCAAATATTTAAAAATGCTTTCTCTTCCTTCAGGAATTTTTATATTGGGCTTTATAGAAGGTTTATAATAGAGCAAATAACAGTTTGGATGAAATTCTGGGAATTCTTCTGTAGTGCACTTCTGCATGATAATCGTTATGATATTGCTTCCCCACTGCTTGCTTAATGCAGCTGTCCAAGTTTTGTATTTACTGGGAATCCAATTTGTTTTAAGAAATTAACAAAAAAAAACCCTTAACTACTGTGCTGAACGTATCGTAAAGTTTTTATTCATTTTGGTGAGAAGGAAAGAAGCATTATAGTGCTCATGGAACAGCCTTTGAAGCCACATTTATGAAATTGAATCCCTACCAAAATAATTTGCTCATGTTAATACAGATGCCGCATGGCATTGCAACAATTATTCTATTGTTTTTGTCTCCAAACGGTGTGGATCTTTGCTGCGGCAGTGGTCTGATATCTGCTCAGAGAGACATGCTGACTGCTCAGTGACAGCAGCAAGGTCCCTGATGTGCAGAGGTGCAATGGGAACTGTGTGGTCACAGAATCACAGAATCACAAGGTTGGAAAAGACCTTTAAGATCATCAAGTCCAACCATTCGCATCCTAAACTAAACCATATCCCTAAGTACTTCATCTACCCTTACTTTGAATACATCCAGGGAAGGTGACTCAACCACCTCCCTGGGCAGCCTGTTCCAGGCCCTGACAACTCTTTCAGAAAAAAATTTTTTCTAACATCCAATCTAAACCTGCCCTGGCACAGCTTCATGCCATTCCCCCTTGTCCTATCACCTGTTAGCTGGCTGAAGAGACCATCACCTATCTCTCTATAACCTCCCTTCAGGTAGTTGTAGGTGGTGATAAGGTCTCCCCTCAGCCTCCTCTTCTCTAAGCTAAACAGCCCCAGCTCCCTCAGACGTTCCTCATAGGATTTGCCCTCCAGTCCAGTGGACTCCAGTGGTCCACTACTACGGCGTCATCATTTACACCCCTCTGAGGAAGGAGCACCCTGGCCCTCGCAGATAGGGCTGCTGAGTCCTCCCATTCTTTCCTGCAGCCCAGTGCATGAAATCATCTCTGCGCTCTTCGGGGCAGGCCCTGTTAATTCCTGTGATCTCAGTCACTGTGCCCTTGTTCCTCTGGATATCCTTTGCTTAAAAGCACTGGGGAAAAAACAGGACTTTTGTGCATCTGGTCACAGGAGCACTGAGCATCTCATACCAGGCTTTCCAGCTCATTTCTCTCTTGGCACAGCATCTGGAAAACTTCCTTCCTTCAGCTTGGTTGTGGTTTCTCACTCTGCAGCAGGTCCCAGTGACTTGCTGTGCTGGGAGCATTGCAGTTGCCTCCTTTGGCCCCAGGACCTACTGTGCTGGGTAGCGGCTCTGTTCTCTACCTCCCTTCTGTCAGAACAGTGGAGATTTGGGTCTTTTGCTCAAGTGCACTCATAGGATCGGCTTCCTCCCAGAATATACTGTCCTTTACTACCACATTCTGAGCTCTTTCTGCAAGATAACTGGCATGGTCAGCCACTGCCATTTTCCCCAGGTATCCACTAGCATTTTTAAAATGGGCACCTGTAATTGTGCCAGTATGAGTAATGGGCATTGAACGTGAAATACAAGCGCATCTTTGAAGTTTGTTCATTGTTGCTGTTTGGGTTTTTTAAGGAGAATAAAAGCTCGCCAATTGCAGAAATTCAGAGTTGAAAGGCAGTACTTTATACCAGCTCTTGTCCAGGTTTGTTTAGGGTGGAGAGAACGTCCTGCATCGTGCAGTGCTCTGTCCCACTGGATGAGCCTGATGAACCTTCCAGTGCTGAACTCATACCCAACATGTTACATTCTTCTGTGCTTGGCAGCCCATGGGCTTTTTTTCACTTTTCAAAGTCTGTGTTTTTTAAAAAAAAACCCACCAAACCTCAACCTTTTAAGACATGATCTTAATCCTGGTATCCTAGGCTATCCACATGCTAGGCCATGTAACCAGAGCAATAAAGTGTTATCTGTACATTGGACTCCATTTCTGAGAGTGTAACCTGTGGGGCAGAAATGAGCAAAGGGCATCTCTGAAGAGTCCTTTAACTCTCCCTAAATTCCTCTCAGACAGTAGCTGTGGCTTCAGAACATGAGCCCTGTGCCAGGGAAATCAGCAGGATGGTTGTGCTCTTATCATGCCCCACAACAGGCGCAGGCTGGTGTCCGGAGATCGCAAAGCACCCATTGTTGCTCATCCACATCTGCAAGGGCAAGAGGTGATGTTTTCTTAGGGGACATGATGGGGCTGAACAAAGGACATGCGTTGCCTTTTGGGGAGTTGGGGAAGTTGGGGGCTGCTTTTTTGCTACTCACTGTGCGGGGCACGGGAGCATGTCCTGGCTTCTGGGGCTGGCTAGATCCCCTGTACCTCCTCAGCAATGTGGTGGAGCTGGTTTCTGGAAGGATTTTTTATTTTTCTGTCTTTGGTTTTCCCCACAGTGATGGAAGGTCCATTGGGCTTTCCAGCTGCTGGTTGATATACAGTGAGAAAATCTTCAATGGACAGTGAAAGGACAAAGACAGTGTTTTGGCAATGAGATGTCTAACTAGTTTTCTGAAATTGGGGCTTAAAAACTTTTCTGGTGAATTTGTGTCGAATGCAGAACAGGTGAATTTCAGATAACTTCCCTGCCTGCCCATTAACCACTAAGACTGAAAGAACTAAACCCTAAAATTAAGGAGTTTAAGACTAAGCCTCAGCACAACTTTCCTCACTTCAAACTGCTTTCAGTGGTGATGCGGCCTATAGTTGTAGCGTTGCTGGGCCTACAAATACCTCTGATTTCAGGTTTAATCAAATTGTTTGTGTGTTTGTTTATACTGAGTTGCTTATATGTGTCAGCTAAGTAAGCATTTGTAGATTTTTCTCCATCTCCTTGGAGAAACACACAACACAAAAGTTTCCTCCCTGTAACGGTGACAATGATGCAATCCTCTCCTCGACAGGGACATTTAATAACTGCCTTGCTACATTGTGTGTTGGATGCTAAAAGATTTAAATTAGCAGATTTTATTTACCACACTAGTATTCTCACGAGGCTTCTCACTTCTATCTAAAAGAGTTTTAAATTATCAGCTTTTATTTATCACAATGGTGTGCTCCTGATTTATCACACTTCCCTGTATGTTATTTACTCAGACCAATATGGCATAAAAATAGCTGTGTAATATAGAGAACTCAGAAACACTCATGTGAATTTTCCAAAAGAGGGGGAAAATTGAGAGTGGTTGAAAATACCAAAGAAATGTTAATTGATACATCTTTCGAGTCTACTTTTGACTGTATAAGCTATTGTAAGTAATCGAGAGAAGAGGACCTAATTTAGCACCTTTGCCAGTGCTTGGGAAAGCAGGTTTTAAATTAAATTCCAAAATTTAAGGCTACTGCAGCTGTCTTTATGTCTCTAAGTTAAAGCTGTACCAGTTGCAAGACAAACCGGTAGGAGCTTTTGGGCTTTGTGTCACTCAGTAGATTGTTGCCTAGTTTCAGATGTCATTTCAGTAAAATCCCCGTGTAAAAAACCATTTAACAGTATCTCATTTTAGTGTTTTCATCTCTGTAACTGCTTCACTTTTCTGTACTTACAGAAACATCAAAAGGGATTCAGGCTCGCTTGGTCATAGTCTGGACATCATGTTTTTTAAGGAACAAAGAAAGATGTGGCGTGCCCTTCACACGTGCTCATATTAAAAATTTATTAGGTAAGTTTCAACATCTTTCAATTAGTAGGCAGATTTTAAGGCTCTCGTAAGTAGTACAGTCGTAGGAAATGCCAACTGATATTTTACAGAAATATTCCAAATAAAAATACCATTTGATTGCAAGGGGGAGCAGAAACTCCAGGAACATATCTTCATTTTTGGTAGTTTAGTCCACAGTAACAAAAACCACATTGTACCAATCAGATATTTAATGAGCCTCTAACTCCATTTCTACCTTATCCCAAAGGTATAGCAAATAGTACTGCTTTTTTAAAATATCAAGAAAACATCATTTGCTCTAAAATGTCCCTAAAAGCAGGTCTAAATTGCCAATAAAGGCTAGGTAATTGTATCAGCATGGATCAGAAAGCATTTCTCAGAACTGATGAAATAGTTTGCAGTATTGCAGAACCTGAATGATGCTCTCTGTACATTACACTGGAAATATCAGAGACTGGTCTCAGTTTAATTTGCTCACTACTGTGTATTTTGGATTCTCAGGAAATATTTCTCACTAATGTCATTCTGTTTTTCTTTAAACGTAATTTGTTTGGGGAAAGTCAGGCGATTTCTGCAATCTCGGGTTCACTTAGAAGAACTTTTTGGTTGCTTGTCAATTATAGCATACCATTTTTCCAAGGAAATTGCATGTTTGAAAATTCTCAAATCTTATATTCCTTATTGTATTCAAGTTTTTAAATGTTTCAAATTTGAAAAATAACAATTTGTAAGATTGTTGCCCAGCTTATCAGTTTTGCCTCAGTAGTTATACAGTCATTTGACAACCAAACACACATACAATATAAATATTTAAGAAAAAGTAAATTCCATTAAGCTGCAGTGTGATAGATGCAGTAGTAGGTACTTATCTTTGAAATATTAAACTCTAGACATTTATATCCATACAAAAAAGAGTTTCCTGCCATTTGATGAGAATTATGTGCCTGGCACTAATAAAATATTAAACTCCAATTTAAAAGATAAGTATCTTACCCACTTTTTTCATAATAAAACACTTTACAGTGCATATGAGAGCTAATATGCATCCAAATTTCCATACAATACTGTATTTACAAACTTTTATGAAAGTTTTGTGTCTGCATTTATTAGTTGCTGCCTCTATTTAAGCACTTATTATTTCATATAATGACATTGTGCGTTTCAATAATGCATGATAGAAGGTGTACAAACAGGCTTTATTTTTTGTAGCAGAGTTTTCTTTTGTTACAGGCGACTGCTGCTAGTTAATTAAATGTAGATAGCCCCTGAAAATTGCATTATCCTTTTCTGTCCCTATTATATAAATTAATGTCAAACTGATGCAATGTTTCATGTTTAAAATAATAGATACATGTGTTAAAAATTATAGCCCGCAGTTTTCTTATTTGACAATGCATTATTTTCAACTGGAAATGTCAGTTTCTAACCTTCTGCCAAGAATATTTTGTAAAGGGCAATAATAAGTGTTAGTTATCAAATGTAGTGTCTTTTGAAATTTGAACAATAATATATGTAGAGGAAAAGTAATAATATATAGTGTTTCTATTTCAAAAATAATCTCATAAAATGAAATGATCAACAGATGGTTACCACTAAATGGAAAAGAAGTTCCTTTGAATGAAGAAAAGTCACCTTTTCCAGCAGATGAATTTTAGAGCATCACCCGCTCCATTTCAGCAAGTGGCTCATTTTGCCTTTTCTTTTCCAACTCTTTATATAAAAGGTGAGTGTTACACTCAATTTCTTTTCTCTTTTTTTTAATTATCTCAGGTATCATCCCATGAAGTTATCCAAAAGCTGCAAAAGCATTACTACATTTCTCAGTGTCCTATCAAAACTCCACAATGTCCCAGCTTTGCTTTGCTGCTTAAGTGGGCGACGCCATATGGATTTCATTGGAAGAAGCTACGCAGTAAGGGCTTTCTCTCCTGTTCCCGTGATTTTCCTTTTTGATAGTTTACAAAAATATTTCATTAGACTCGATCTACAGTAGCTTTTTATATTGTGATCAACATTAGACAACTCTGCCTTTTTTAATTACTGAACTGGGTGATTAGAGTTAATAAGCTATGAGATGTAAATACTGCCATTTCAAATAAACAAGAAGGCACTTAGAAACCAAAACAAAGCCTTTCACTGAACTCAGGCACAGCATATTCAGAGAGATATGCAGTACAAGTGATTTAGTACACTACTTGCTGTAAAGAAGGATGCACCTTGTTAAACAGCAAGATACAGCAGAAGGGTTTTGGGTTTTGAGATATTCTTTTAAAAGGTGCAGCTTAAAAACAGCCATATTTTCAGTTCACAAAGCTCTTGTATTTATATTTTCCACTTTCCAACTCAAGAGACAGTTGTGCACTCATAAAAATACTTTATAAACAGGCAGCTTTGCTTTCCACTTTTCTTCTGTGAAGGATACCCTCCCTGCTCCTGAAGGCAGCAGGTTTGCACAAAGCCATCAGCTGCTCCTAAAACTGGCATTGCAGGGCAGAGAACATTTGTGCATGTGGTCTATAACATTTTAAATATGTAATATAAACTTGGATTTTGGATTAAGAACTAAGAAATGTTGGTTTTTAGAACAGCGGGTAAGTAATGATAAAACAAGCAAATTTCCTTCCACCTTACAGGTCTTTATACCTCTGCCTGCAAATTCTGCCCGTATGGATGGCAAGATCCACACACATGTGCACTTGCACATCAGTGATAACTTTACTGGCTTGTTTATGAATCAGTAATACATTTTATTTTGAGTGAGAGTTAGTTACTTCTGAAACATGTATTTTTTTTTAATTTCAAATGAACTTTTCATTAATATCCTTGTATGTCTATTTTTACTCTTTTCATAGGGTCTCTACTAATGCTACCGTGTTTTTGTAAACTCTTTGATAATGAAACCCCCATGTTATGATCGCAAAGCTAGGAAAGTGGTGCCTAATTACGGCCAGGATAAACTGCACTTAATATCTATCTGTTGTCAGCAAAGCAATTTGCCAGATGATATCTTTAAATCCTCCCCTTAAATTGTTTTTCATACAAATTATTGTAAATGGTTATATTTAAGAGTCCATTCAAAAGAGCTGATGGGTTTGCCTTTGGAAAAAAGCATAACAAAAAATCAGTTAGAACACTAAATCCATGATGGCAGAATCAGGATCTATTTGTGGGATATTTTTTTTCATGGAGATCTCAGTGATCACTTTTCTGACAGTCCCTAGCAGCACCATATTTTGAAAGCAGTGTGTGATGGTCGTCTGCATGATTTTATTAGCCAGGCTGCCCAGCACTCTTACAAGGTTACGCGGCTGCTGCCCCAGGCGCTACTCGCACCTGCAGCATGAAGGGGCAAGAGCCTTCTCCTTCCCCACGGCCCCTTGATGGCCAAAAGGGAGCGGTGGGGGTGTGGGGGACTTCAGCAGCCAGGGCCACCACTGCTGCATCCCAGTGTGGTGCGTGACTGTGGAGCAGTGCTACTCCAATGGGGAAGGGGCCGGGTGGGCACCTGGCCTTTGGGGGGGGTCCCTCTGTGGACTTGTGTGCTCCAGATCTCGAGGGCTGCTGCTTCAGTCTTGCACTTGGGAAATTTTCATCTGTACCCTTCTTAAATCTTTTTGCAGTGAGAGATTTCAAGTCAAATGTGTTTCTGCACACTTTTCCTGAGAAGGCGGATTTACATATGCATTAGGTTCATTTTATCAGAATACACACACAGCAATGACACATCTCATTGACAATGTGCTGTCTGATGGATAACTCCATACAAAACACATATTTGAAAGGAAAATAGGAGGAGGAATAGGATTAAGAGTCTGTGCATAAGTGACATCATGTTTTGTAAAGATGAACTGAGGGAATGTCTTGCCCTACTTCATATTTTTGGATTATTCAAAGATCCAACAAGTGCTTTGCAAGTGTAAGAAATTCACTGCTGTACAGTATCACCATACAGGAACTACCAGGACTGGGTTTGTCCACACCTGAAATCCTTACATGCTTTATGTAGTAATGAGAAGATAAATAAAAAATAAAATAAAAGGGACATTGATTTTGCCTGCTCCTGCAAAAATTTCTTTTCAGTGCCACACCTCTACAGCGAATTAATTCTGTGTCCAGGCAGTCCAATGCTGTGGTGTTGTTTTTCAAAGGTGGCAGTGTTTAAATAATCGTGGTTTTAATTGTGTCCTGAGACATGGGGGAACAACTGCATTGCATTTCCATCTGGAAGTGGTGCCGTGGTCCGTCTGCACGTCTCCTGCCGGGCTGACGTTGGGCGCTTTGCTTGTCTGGAAGGAAGCGGGAGGGGAGCCAGCACGGCTCTGCTGCAGTGGCCACTTGTCAGCTTTATAGGATGTCAGTGACTAAGAGGTGTGGAAGATTTCAGATGCTGAAGTGTATGTGCTAACATTCCTTTGAGAGGAATGTATGTCTACTGCTGGCCATCTTTACTGCGCTGCACAGGTTTCTGCCTACTTCCCTTCTTTTCTTCCTTTCTGCTTCCTGCTTGCAAGCATTGTCAATGATTTAAAATATATGCAGCTCTGACCCAAGTGACATAGTTCCTTCTGTAGGCTTTTTCTGGGAAAAAAGCAATATTTAATTGAGAAAGAAAAGTATAATAATGATGCAGTGGTATTTCAAGGAGAAGATGCATTGCTTCTGGGATTTACCACCATCACCAAGGACGATATGGGCAGCAACACTTCCAAAACTGAAGAGCTGCACCCCTGAAAAGTCGAGGCATCAAGCTCAAGCTACCTTTTTGGTTTTTTCTCTGTGTCCAACTGGGGTGACGTGCATAGTAGTCTATGGGGTTGGGGGTTTAGCTAAAGGGAGATGCTACTCGTCTTGTTCCAAGTATGAAAAATGGAAATTTTTGATTAATTTCATGCAGACCCCTGATCTCTGCTTGATGGTAAAGATGTTTTCTGTAGAAAAAATATTGACCACACTCGGGTCTGTGCCTTCCCCGTCTGCAGATGCCCAGAGCCAAGCTTTTGCTGCTCTTCCTCCTGGCCATAACTGAAAGCTTGCACAGAACTGTGCTCCAGTACAATTGTACCTTGGGAGTGAAAAATGGTTGGAGTCTGTCTTGGCTTGTTCATTTAATGTCTCGGTGAGATAGTACCTATCTTTAAATTCCTACCTCAGGTTTCCCCTCTATAAAATGGGACAATAATACTGTCTTTGTGCCTCTCAAGGAGATTTTTCTAAGGATCTGTAAACAAATATCAGTGATGTACTTTAGAGATCCTCTAAGGACTATTCTGTGGAAGGATACGATGAATTATTGACTTTTCCCTGGCCCACTCTCTAGCACACCCCTGAAATCCCTTAGAAATAAGGTGCTGGAACCACAGTTTTAAATTACACTGGCACTGTTTATGCAAATCTAAGCACTCAGGCACCCAGCTACCAATACGTGTGTGTGTATATTTAAGGGGTGACCTGCCTTTCATGGAAAAGTTGTCTAGTTGTGTACTAGATTTTGGCAATTATAAACCCACCTTTAACAGGTACGCAGACATAAGGACCTGCCCCCCAAAAAAAGACAACAAACTCCCCCACCTCACCAACCCCTCAAAAAAAAAAAAAAGCTAAAATGAGGCTAGAGTATTGGTTGTGATTTAACATATATCTAATGCTTGGATGCTGTGCAAAGCCCCATTAACCCACTAGGGATCTGGGGGGACTTCCAACTCTAGAAAGGGCCATGGTAGCAAAATGGTCCACAGATTTCATCCCCTGGGAAGGTGGGGGAGAGCAAATGGAGATGGCAGATGTTGCTCATGTTGATTGGCACATGCTGGAAAGGGCTATGGCCCCATTGCTACGAGCACCTAAGAAACTAGACAGATTTGGTTTGGACTTCTTGTTTCTGACTAGAGAGGGGCATAATAGCATAGCAGACACTTCAGCAGCTGGCTTCAGGATGGGACTCAGCGTTGTCATAAGCATGTCTCCAAAGATGAGCTCTAATTTCATATTTGTCATCAACAGTTGATGAGTGTTTAGCACCTCTCCAGATCAGCTGTGTAAGTGCCTATGTGTTGCTTTACAAGAAGGACTGAGCAAAAATTTTCATTTAAATCCTTTTTTATATTTGTGCGCATGAAAAATAGAGAACCAGCAATGCCAAACTATTGGTGTGTTCTTGTGAATTGTTTTCACATAGAGTAAGGAAAGTAACAAAAATCAAGAAAATTCCTGAGTTTCACCATTGTTTTCCAAGTATATTGCTTCGCTGTCTTTCAGTGTTTCATCCTGATGTTTTAAAAAATGTTATTTCACTTGACTTTGTTCTGAATTTTTTGGGTTTTTTTTTTTTTTTTCATTTGCTTTTGGTCTAAATGAAAATATAGTTTGAAACAAATACAGTATCTCTATCCTCAAAGGATTTCTTTTCTAATCTTCTAGTTTACCAACAGTTTTGGGGAAAAAAAGATTGTCTTCAGTCAGCTGCAGTTTATTGGAGCAAAAAACCTAATTTACAAGCACAGCGCTGTATAGACCTGACCTATGGCGGCTCAAGGCTTCTCAGCCACATATGCAAAATTAAATTTTGCTGGGCATGGATGCCAGCTCAGGGCTACACCTGGGTCAAACCACTCCTGCAGAAGGAAGGGATGGGAAAGAGCTAAAGATGGGATGGAGAAGCATGAGAGGTTCCTGGAGAGGGACGTCAGCTGCTGTCCCAAAGGCTGGGGATGGGAAAGGAATGGCTGATAGTAGGATATTAAATGCTGTTGCCATAAAATCTGGGGTGCTGTCATATGGGGGGATACAACCAGCACTGAGGTTTGGTGACACCTGTACTTCTCTGCTAAACTTTGGAGGAAGAGAAAACAAATTATCTCCGTGCCTCTTGTAAGGTACAACATTGATTTATAGGCGGTGGTGTTATCTATCTTCCTTTACAATACATTTTTCAAAGCCTATATATGGCTTCACCTTGGTCTTTCTGCTGCTTGTGTGCAGCACTCGGGGGAGAGCTTCCTCTTCCTTATTGCACAAATTGATTCTGGGAAACAGAGGCAGTTCAGCTAAGGAGGGGGTTAAACATAGTTATTTAGTTTCTGGTTCTTCGAGATACTTGCACGTTTCAGGCTGGCCTTGCTCATCTGGGAAATCAGTCAGACATTTATGGGTGCTCCTGCCTTTGAGAAGATGTCAAAATGATTGTAGCCCATTAAAGACAGTCTACTATACCTTGAGGTTAACTTACACACTGGTGATGAGTATGAGGATTTCCATAATTGTTTGGCAAGTACGCTCTCTATTTTTGTAGCCAACTATCGATATTCATAGCATAAAAACAGGTTATTCAGCTAAAACCCCTGTGCAATCAATCAGTGCTACAGTCTATCAAATGTCTCTGCTGGTAGTCATTACAATGTGGTGTGTTTTTTTTCTTTGGAGACGTTTGGGATGACTCAATTTCTCTAATCTTGTAGCATTCCCTCTGTCTTTAGAGGGGGAATTTGTAATTGTTGAATTATTCTTGGCCATCCTTCATTCGGAATTTATGTTGTAATTTCAGCAAAAGCCAGACCTTGTACGGCAGTTTTCATCTTTTTCAAGGCTGCTTCTATTTCTTGAAATGCTGGAGGGTTTCCAATTATTCCTTCTGGTCGCTTTGGATGTGAATTGTAACAGATCATCCCAGAGTCGTGGTTCAACATTGTTAAGCTTATCAATATAAATATAATGTTAAACCCTTTTTAGATAATTGGGGCTAGGTGTGAAAATGTGACCAATTTATGCATAAATTGGTCCTACACTTCTCTTTTTTCCCTTATCAGAAAGAATCTCATCATGAACGGTTTCAGACTGTTCCTTGTCAGGGCTTCTTCTATACCTGTTAACGGTTGATTAGGTTGTTATATCACATTTCAATACCTGCTTAACCTGATGCCAGTCAACTATGCAAACAAAATTCATTTAGGCAAACAGAAGTCTCTGAGCTGGCAAAAAGGGGGGGAAATAAAAGGTTTGATACATCAGCTACTACTGTATGAAACAATGAAGCCTTTTAAATCTGTGTATTGGAAGAGCACTCGATCCTAAGTAAAACTGAGAATGAGGAATGAGGTAACAAGCAGAGGAGCCTTTATACCCACCCTTTCATGACGATTTGTATGTGAGAGGTTCTTTGCCAGCCACACGTGCCCAGAGATGGCAACTTCAGGAGGCAGCTGGATATGTAGCTTTCCAGTTGGTATTTGCCATAGCATTTCTTAAAGTAGTTTATCTTTTTCACTCTGCTTATTATGTTCATAGGAGGCTCATTTGTAGCCTATCATCATGATGAAGTGAAGTTTAAAATTACACTGGGAGCCTGCTTAAGGACCATCACGTAGGGCCAGGGAGAGGTCTTATCCAGCCTGCTCAGACCTGACTCGGCCCAGGAGCTCCATCATTCATGCTGACCAAAGCAGCACATCAGGAGAGCCTGCGTGGGCACGGGCAGCATGGCGGTACCCATGTCAGTGTGCTGCGCTGGGAAGGGGCAGCAGGCAGGAAGGCTGCCACTGGTGTCTGGGGCTCCGATGCTTTGGGCAGGGACACAAAATGTGCTGGAGAGAATGGTGAGGGAGAGTTTTACCTGCTAAATTATGCTTTCAGAAATATTATGAATAACTTGCACTCCTTCCAGTTAGAACAGGAGCATTTTTGTATTCAAACATATTATTTCTGGACTTCTTTAGTAATTGTGCTTGGAGCAAGGCAAGTGCATTGGAAAACTCCTTTTCGTACTTGCCCAGTGCTATGGAAAAAAAATCAAGAGCAGAATGTTTGTTTGCATAGCTTTATTTATATAAATGATCCCATGCCTAAGCAATTTCAGCATCACCATTGTGCACGTTGCGTACACGCCTAAGCCCAGGGGCATGGTTTCAAAGTCAGGATTTCATGCTGGGTTGGATATTTGGCCCACATTGTTTAAGAAAACAGAGAATCTGGCGATATGCATTTAATAGCAATATAAAAATAAAACCCAATAAAAATAATGAGAATTATATTTCTACTGGGAGGACATTAAAGTCATAATGGTGCAAATGGGCTTTGGATAATTGATAATACTGATGCAGAAAATTATTTTCAGTTCCCTCTCCTTTGCAGTAAAATACAGCTGCATTTAAAGGGGAGGAAAGAGATTTTTTGTTTGTTTGTTCTATCAGATAACAGTAACAGGGCTTTGACCAGCATCACTTAGTAAATCTCAAAGCCACGTTGGAAATGAACTTGTGAGTTTGCTGCGTTGGCATCTAGAGCAGCAGCATGACTGGTTCCACCTTGGGAACCGTGGGATGGCAAAAGTATGTCGCCTCTTGGCTACAACCTTGCTGATCACTGCAAACCCGAGTAAAGGATAATCATTCTTAATCTGTGGTTTTACTGAACCAGTGTCTTGCTGCTGCTGCTGCAGTTCTGCTGCAGCTGTGGAGCAGGAGATGCTCCCTCAGCTGATTTGCATTGAGTCTTCCTGCAGTTATCTTCCTTTGGCAACACACGGCCCAGAGCCCCGGGGAGGGGGAAAATGAGGCTGTCCCATTTCTCTCCTTGTCACCAGTGTAGGTAATGCAGCTTCATCTGTTTAGCGCTGGGGCAGCAACTTGTAAAGGCTTTGTGGGAGGGTGAAGTAAAAGATGCTCCTGTCCTCTGTGTTACTTGATGTCACTGGTTTTACTCCATCATTTGGTGAGCTTATTAACCTGTCTGCACCCAGTCACTACCACAAATTAAGGCAGATTTGCTGTGTGTGGATTCTTGAGGCATCTTCATTTACAAAGCAAAAAATTTCTATTTGGGCTCATTGACAGTGAGGTAAAAGTTAATGCTTTGGTTCTAGTTAGTCTTAGATGAGACCCATCCCGTTACACAGATTCCCCAAGGTCTATCTTTGTCATAAAGCACCAAATTGCAAAGTAGCAAATTTGGCTAATGAAAGAATGTTTTGAAGTTTATTTTAAGACAAGATAATATTTTTGTGCCTTGGGGTATGTGTAGACTGAAGTGGGCAAGCGCTTACACAGCCATGGAGTAATGGAAAACAAGAGCAGGTGGCAGAAATGCCAAAGCAAAATATATCCTATAAACAAAACAATTGAGAAAGAAATTTCATCCAGGCCAGCTGGACTGGCCAGCTAGTCAGTCTGTAAGGGACAATGTTCTTCTGCTCAAGAGCTCGCCAGACTATATTTAATGCAGTGGATTTTTAGATGAAGTCTCTAAATATTCTTTTTTCTCCAGCAAAGCAAAGGGAAGCAATAAATCAGCGTAGCTGAAATTTAAAACATAGATTTGGACTAAAAAAAAAATAAATTAAAAAACTCTGGTTGTTTCAACTGTTGGAACAGAGATCTTTTAATTTCTTTTAATACTTGCTCAGTCTTTCTGTGCTTTGGTTTCCTCGGCTTATAAAAGGGACACCTCTATCTAGTTGCCTGGATTGTTGCATCAATGATTGTTGCACTGAAACTAAGATAATGTAATATTTATAACATATTTTCAGATCATTGAGTAGTAGACAATTTGGAAACCTCTTCTATTGTACTGAATCTTAACTAAATCTCTAGTTTCTGTCAAAGGATGTTTCTTCATATTTTAAAGAAGGAAGTGTTTGTGATTTTGTGCTTATGAATCAGTCAGTATTGGGTTGGTTTCCTAATTGAACAAGTTAAAGAAAAGATTGGAAATATGTTACTGAGGCACAGCTACCAACCATAAAATAGGATAACCAGTGGTGTCCCTGGAAGTGTCATTGACATGGAGACACATGATATTTCACTGGGTTTTGTTGTTGATTTTTAAAATGTAGGTGGGTGTAGGTTAAATGTTCTTTTTCTTAATTTTAGCTATAATGTCTGTTTTTCTAATAATTTCAGACATGCTTTGACAGAGGATCAACATGTTTCTTAAAAAACAGAAAGAAGACTGGCCATACATTACAGCGTGCCTACTCACTGGTGTTATGGCCCGTTTATGGGTTTTATTGCTATTAGTAAAGGAATACCAGTAGATAGGGTAAGGTACCTTTGAGACCAAGCTACTGCTGCGTATGTTACCCCTCATAATACTATAGGGTTGGGGGTTTTTTGCCACATCTACTGCTATTGCCTCTGTTACTGCTGCAAAGGGTACCCTTTGTGGTTGGACCTAAAAAATACATGGTATGAAAATAACTGTACATATATAGCAGCTTTTCATCCTGGCATGCATATAAAGTAATCGTTTAGACCAAGCAATAAAGCATAAAAAGAAACGAGCAGGTACCTCATGCAAAGGTCCTGCCAGTTACCGGTAGCAGAAAGTGAGATCTGGGTTCCCCTTATACTTTCTGGTCAAGATGCTTAAGGGCAACTTACTGCCACTGCAATTGCTATTAGTAACGGCCTGCAAAACGAGTTATCAGCTATATAGAGCAAAGACACTCTGAAAGGCGACAATTGCAGTATCCTGCCAGGTCTTTGCTCTGCCTGGTACCGCTGCTGCAGGCCCTGGTGCCGCATTATGGACTCACGAGTGTGGGCTGACAGATAGAGGATGGAATTTAGCACAAGGAGAAATCTACGCTTGGATCTTATTGCAGCATGTTATCTGACTCCATTGACTGCAGCATGTGACTGAATTAAAGTGAATGATGAAATTATGTACAGTCGTTTTCATAAGCAGAAGTCAGTTACGAAGTGCTTCCAGATGTATGTTTAATGTATTTCTGTTTTATTATGGTGTCTATTTGATGTACGTGGTACTGACTAACTGGTTAAAAACACTGCGATGTGTACAGAAGTATATTGTACTCAATTTTTTCCAAAAGTGTCAGTGTTGATAACTAAAAACTGAAATACTGCAATCTAATCAACAGAGCTTTTATGGGCCTATGAGCATAGGCTTTTAACATTTGGGTAACTCTACTGTTTGTAGACATAAAAATAAATGGCCCTAAAATTATTTTAGGATTGTAGGTTTAATATAGGGAACTAGATAAAGCTACAAAAATAAATCATAGTAGAATTATTTCTGCCATCACATCTGCCAGGCCCATCAAGAAACAGATATTTTACATGCCTGCTTCATGGGACTCTCAGGAAACCAGCACTCTGCTCAGCTGGATCGGTCAGGTGGACTCGCAAAATTTATCTCCTTGGCTCTCTCTTTTCTGATATCTTATTTTATGTCCTACAGACATACCATTCTGGTTTAAGATTCTATCAGATGTCACAAACCACACTGTATCCAGAGCAGCCAATACCTATACACTTCAAGCCCAAGCAAAGGAAATATCTTTAGAGAATAGGTGGGTATCGCTCTTCTTTTAGAGTTTGTAATGGGCAAATGCTTCATCACGCTGCTACTGGAAATGGTATGTTGTGGGCACTTGGTCATGGTTAATAGGTAAAATTGGCATTTTTCACTCTTTGAGGTTACATGACCAGATTACTAAAGGAAGAAGGTTAATCTGAAAATCTTAGCTTTACCTGAATGTCAGCACTGCACTTTATTTTTTTCCTAGCTAGCATTTCTCCATTTGATGTCGTTGCATATGGCACAGTCTGTGTTCAGCCCTGTGATATAGGGTCATGTTGAAAGCTACTTGGCTCGATGTCGTGGTCCTCTGGAATTCACAGTAGTGGACTCCCTGTGATTGCTAGGGGAGACAAATTTCTCATGCATGCAGAGCCAGAATCTGATAACAGTGATGGACCATGGTCCAGGCATTACACTCAACCCACGGCTGTACTCCCACAGATAACAGAAGTTTTCAAAAAGATCAAAGCTCAAAGTATATGGTTTTAGGCAGCAACTAAACTTGTGGTCATTAGCTTTACTTATTCCTGGAGTGCATGATCATTACTTTTCTTATCAATCTGTGGGATAAAATTGCATATTGTTTGTCTCTTGTTTCTTCTTTAACCATCTTTTTTATTTTTATGGTACCTTTTTTCTTTATTTTTTTGGCCTTCTACATTTCCCTCAGGGGAGAACCAACTTTTCACTTCTTCTTATCTACTAAGATTATTAGCGATTAAGTAGGTAACATTAACATGTACAGAGTGATAATTGACCCTAATTAGATGAAAGAGGCTACAGCAAGGGTGAAAAATTCAGTTTCTCACAGGTGGTGTTGTAAGAATTTGGTTTTGTGGACAAAAAAGCTCAACAAAGAACCATTTATAGCAAGGTGATGTATATTTTTTTCTGCCACATGGATGATAGCTTAGACTTTTTGAAATAAATATTCAATTTCTAAAGAGCCTGAAATGTTGATTATATTGGATAAATCTACTTCGGTCCAATGATATAGGTTGATGCTATATATAGATTAAGATGCATTTGAAATCTGGTTTTAATTACTCATGTAAACAATTATTTATAAGCTCAGTGGTGGTCAACATGACAAGGGCATTGGGCTCTTCACTCTGATGTGAATGGTGCCTAATTCTTCCATTTGTAAAGTTTCCAAAGTTTGTAATGCTGTACAAAATCATATGTAGTAATATGTTTGAGGAGCACACGCTGTGGTTTGCACAACTCCATTTCTCACACTGAATAAGCCCCATGATTCTCATCATGGTTTTTTCTTCTATTTTTTTTTCTCCCTTTTTTTTTCCTTCCTTCCCTCAGAGGAGCTCACAAGTTCAGTGTCTGTTAATTTGCTTGGGAAATTTAAGTAATTTTCACCAGGACGTTTTTCTTAGTACATTAGCTTCCCCTCTACTGTGCAATTCACCAGATGTATTCAGTTGTATTTATTTTTTTTTTGCTGACTTTTGAGGATAGGGAGGAGAGAAAGAGGGGGAGCTGGAGGCAATAATCCCCTCAGGTAACTCACAGCTGGAGATGGGACACTGGAGCAATGGACCGAGCCTGTGAGTTGGGAAGGAAAATCTGCTTTTTGAGTTCCTGGTTTGGTCCTTAAAACCCCCTTTTTGCCCTTGGAAACTAACATGCTTGATCTGTCCATGTTTTGGAGTACATATTATTTATTATAGGAGTTATCTGGGTGACCTGGTTTGGGATGACTAAGGAAGTCAGCCCATGAGACCTGTACGCCTAAACCCTGTGACAACGCATGTTGGAGATCCCTCCATTGAACCTCTCTGCCTTGCCAGAGGATTTTCTGCCTCACTTCAGAGGGCCATACATGAAAATTCAGTCCCCTTGAATTCAGTGGACTACTGGGATGAGCAAAGTGAATCAATACACAATGTAGTATGAATTTAATATATGTAAGCTGCACTGCATTTTTAATCAGCTATATATTTATTGTAGTGAAGAGTAACAAATTACAGTACCACTAGCACACAAAAGCTTATGGCATTCCATTATTCTTAATTAATAGGTAAGTGCAAGCCTTTTTTATTTATATTGGAGGAGATCTTGTTACTAATTTGGTTGCAAATGTATCTGTAAAAAGGGAAAAAATGTATATCTATTTATTTTGCTAGTTTAATAATAGAGCACTCATTCTTTCCTTTTAGTTTTTTGATCGCTACTTGGTTTGCAATCAAATATTAGCATGCTGGTTTTGCATATATTTCAAAGACGTCCACTCTTTAATAAGGAAAACAAACCTGTTTGTAACAAGCAAATAAAAAACTAATAAAAACCGTCTGGAATCTAAAATGAATGCTGGAAGTGATAATGTAAGCACAAGTTCCCTGGGTCTTTTTACCTGCAATCTGGTTCACAAATCAGTAGATCATTACGAGAAAAGCGTAAGTGCAGCTAACATATATTATTAATCCATCTGGTGGTCTTCCTTCCCTTCCACACAGGTCTCAACAAAACCTACAAGTCTTCATTGTTAATTCAGGGAAGGTGAAATCAACTCTGGCAAGTATTTTTTATGCTTTAACAGAATTTAACTATTCCACAATTAGCAATTATGGTCTTCGCATATTTTCCAACTTAAGATCACAAAACTCTTGGGAAAATTTAAACTGAATTTTTAAAAACAGAAATTTGTATGTAATGTCTTGAATTGTGGTGTAGTATCGTAAACAGATAGAGCCATTCCCATGCGGTATCAGCTGGAACTGGGGAAGCTGACTTCTGAATACTAACCTGCTTCACTTCATGTTATATGATCTGGAAGATAGTATTCAAGATGTTTTTTTAAAAAGGAAATAAACATGATAGAAATCTCTTAATATTTAATTTTAGTTATATGTGTTGCAGGTAGTTGGACAGACTTTGACAAATACCATGACAACACTGTCCGAATGCAGCCATGATGGAGACTTGATGTTCTACCAGAGAATGGCAGGAGATACAGGATCTCCTGAAGGTAGGCAGTGAATCACTTTAATTCTCAGAGCAACCAAATAAGTTTTCTTCAAAGGAAGTTGCAAGTTACGTGATTTTTCTGAATCACTTCTCTGAATCATTTTTTAAATGGATATGCAAGTATGGAGGTGGGTGACTAAATTAGGTAACAAACATATGAAGATTCAGGGCAGAATCTGTGCTTTCTATGTGCTTTAAAATTGTTAATACCAGTGACCACAACTTAGTTCTAGATCTTAAAATTCTTACAGTCTAAGAGTTGAATATTTGCACACTGAGCTATAATGGTTTTCTATAGGATGTTGTTATTGGTGACCTGTGCTGTAGTGGCTATCCACAATTGCCCATTTCCTTCTAATTGCCCTGGAAAATTGATGTGTATTTTTAAGGTTGTCTTTCTTGGCTGCTTTATTTTGTGCAGAAGCTCATTGCCCGAGAGAGAGGATGTACTGCCAGAGATTCCCAGAGAACGTAATTTGCTTATGGATAAGGGAGTGTGGGGCACTTACTAATTTCAGAAGTAATCCCTAGATATTTTAATCTGTCCCCCCTCCTCTGCAAGGAATAGATGGCTGAAGGATTACAATCCCATCAGGGCAGAGCACCGCTGTTTGGTTAGATGAGGCCTGATAAGCCATATTTTCTTGAGTGGTGATGGGGAAACTTATTCTAACATCATATACAGCAAACAAAATGTGTGGTCCTCTCACACTGAGCTTTCCAGGACTTACTGCTAGGAGTAAATGTTAAAAAACACTGCAAAACTTGATCAAGAACTGATAATTGAAAAGATGACACGACCTAATTTGAGAAGGGTTATATCTTCACATGCCCCACACTTGTGTAGTTCAAAATAGTACACATCTTGTCCCTTTAACTTCAGGTGTATGTGTCTTGTCTGGTTCTTGGAAGTGACTGTGTACAGGCAGAGCATAATTGGCAGCCTGTGACATCCCTGTCTGCAAGTGTCTCTCTAAATGCAGTGTATTTCAGCCTTTATCTAGTGATGGCTGTTACCTGAGAGAAGCCCAGGGCCATCTCAAAGGGCTTGTAGCGGCTAATTGTGCCTGTTAGGACTAGCAATTAGCTGGGGATCTCTCTACTAGGCAGCTCAGACACCCACTAGCTTTCAGCTCTTTTCACTTCCTTTCAGTTAACTAGCTGTGCCGAGCAGAGGAGACAGGGACAGGTAGGCAAGTGCGCCGTCATGCTCAGGAAGGAAGAGGAGGGATGTGTTCAGGACCGCTGGGGAAAAAATAGACACTGGGTCATAATAATACACCAAAACATGACCTGATTATTACAGAAACAAAGCAGCAAACGACCCGTCCCTCATTTATAGGTATCGGAAACTATAGCTGGACTGCTTGCACGGGCTACACTTCAGCTTTAAGAAAACAATAAAATCTAATTACGTACAGGTCATAAAAAAGATCACGTACATATGGTGGTTGCTGGTTACCATGGTGCAAACAATGGTTTCAATGGAAACATGAAGCAGAACATCAGAGAATTAAGATAATAAATCAGTTTCATTGAATAATAAAGCTTTGCACTTACCCATTAATTAAGGATAATCGTATGCCATAAGCTTTTGTGTGCTAGAAGTAATGTGTTACCCTTTACCATAAATATATAGATGATTAAAAATTCAATACACCTTACAGGTAGCAAATTCATGCCATCCTTTGTATATATTGCAAAAGAAAGACGTAAGCTTTCTTTTTACGCTTATTATTTTTTGGATTGGGATAGAGCGTTTCAATTATCCAACTGAATTTGAGGTTTCGATAGCAATTGGAAGACTTGAGAAAATCTACTTCTTGAAATCTTTCTGAAAATCTTTAATCATTGATGACATAATTCAAAGATATCTACAAATGTTCAAAAAATAGGCTGGGCTTGTCTGCCACATCTGGTTTCCAATAGTGAATTGAGACATACCACATAACGCTACACACCGTAACACAATACACCCTGATCTTGTATTGACCCTTCCGCTTGATACATCTTTAGGTGCTTTATAATCCCTAACAAATGTAACTCCTATTGAACTGCGTAGGCAATTGAGAACAAATGTCTTCAGACCAGAAATAGCATCCGATTCTCAGACCAAACAAGAAAAACCATGCCAGATCCACAGGATGCACAGACTAAAGGACATGGAGGCTTCTACCTACTCTTGTGAATTGAGGGCAGAGAAAATCTTGTGAGGGAGCAAGAACATCAGACCTGTGGGGCTTAGTCCCTTCCTCAGATGAAAAGAAATTAAACATTTTTAAAATTATGTCATTAAAACCCTACCCCTCTTAGGACATTTTTCACTTTCTCTCTAAATTCTCATTTTCAGGATTAATTTTCTGAATTGGAAAACAGTGTCTGAGGCTGAAGGGATGATGGACACAGGCCTAACGGACCCTATATCCTGCTCTTTGGGCTCCTGCCCAGTGCTCTGTGGAGAGGCCCAGTTCCTTGGCATGAGAATAAAACACAGACAATTTTTCTTAATGTTAGAAAGGAAAAAGAAATGATCTTGGGATTTTTTCTCCACCCGCTCCCACCCCCCAAGCAAAAAGTTACATATATGCCTTTAATTCCTTGCCTGTCTGTCTCAAATTATGCCTCACCATCTCTTGGAGCACCTTTTCAGATGGCAAATATGCATTTTTTAAAAAAATTGTATTTTTGGGAAAGTACTGGATGGATGTAGGGCCACAATACATCAGTGGTCAAACCATCTCAGGCTGCCTACTGTAAATTGCACAAAGCCATCAAACAGACAGGCTGACCTGCTCACTGGACAGAGTGCTGGCGTTTTAGCTCTGGATCATAGTTTGAGTCCAACTTGAAGCAATAAGAAAAATTAATTTGGGGATCTGTGTTTAGCTCCTCTTGCACGAAAACCATCATACATAATTCAGTAGAATTTTGACTATTTGCTCTGACGGCCTCAGCTTAGAAGAAGTGTGGTTTCGTTTACATGCAGCTTGAATTTTCTCGTAGACCTAATGAAGGGAATTCCTATGTGCTGCAGACCCATGGTACAGTGAGGGTAGTGTGAGAGGAGCTTGTGTGGTGAATGGCATGTTGAACCTTGCCAGAAGGCATGGAAACTGCAATGTTTTAATGTTTATCAGTACATGAATGGATATTTCCCAGAGTATTAGCCCGAATTGCAGAGGTAGACATCAAAGTGTGTAAATCATGTGCAATGCAAAGAGCAAGTGAAAGCCTTTTGTCAAGTTTTAAAGGAGAGCTGGAAAAAACCCCTAAAAATGACAAGAAACAAATCCAAATCATTCCAAACTGAACTTAAGTGTTAAACATGACCTTTGGATTTGAGAACCACAAATTTTCACAGGAAGTTGCAAACACACTGGATGGGGGAACTAAAGAACAGCAGGAACAGATGCCATTATTTGGCACACAGTGGGGAGAGAAGCGCAGAAAAGGCAGTCTCTGCAGAAGACGTTTTCCTTTAACTCTCTTTGTTTTCTCTTGGGGAGATAAGGGTAGGCACTGCATGAGATTTTCTCCTTACATCAAAAGGCTTAGGGGGTGGGGGGGAAGGGAAAGTTTAAAAATGTTTTAAGAACCCAGTTGTAAAAATTTTTAGTTGTCTGTTTTACAGCATGAGATGGTTTGGTTTGTGAAGAGGGGGAAATGCTTAGCAGAGAGCCTGGGAGGAATTTCTTTAGATTAACTGCCACAGCCGCTTGCTACCAGGGAAGGAAAGAGCTGGGAAAGGGAATAAATAGGTTGCAGTCTTTTTAATTAGAGGTGTATATTCATGGAGAAAGCACATGTAAAACTCATTGCATTGCCAGTTTACAGGGCAGGGGGATGTGCCTGGATTGTGATGGGTGAGCTCCGGGGCTGGTAGGTAGGCTGTGGAGCCACTGCAGAGGGGAGACAGAGGCAAATGCCATTTTCTTGCCCACCTGGGACACAGTCTTGAACACATATAGTTGAGTCACCTACTGCAATTTCATTTATCTTCTGCATTGTTGGATGTATGAGATAAAACAAAAAAACATGCCTGGCACTGTCCTGGGATGGTTGCATCCTTTGAATCACATGAGTGAGTCCCAAAATGCCACGTTGACAACTGGGAATGGAGCAAGGATGTTGCATCCCATGTGCCCACCCAGTCCCGAGGAGGTTTGTTGATTGATTTTTATTTCTGTTTCTGAACTAATAGTGTTGCAGACTTGACACCAAATGCAATAAATAGTAGAGGCTGGGTACCCAAGATGGGCAGAGCAACTATTCAAAGACATTTTTCAAAGAAATCCTTGTTCACAATATTTTGTAAAACCTAGTCCACTTTGTGACCCTTGGTTTACATGTAAGAGGTTGAATACTTCTGCCAGGGGCCTGATGACCTTTCTTGTAGTCTCTGTTCAGAGACAGTGGGATCAAAGAATCACTAATTAGTGGTATCTCTTTGGGGGGAAGAAGGGATAGATTATTACTATTCTTTCACTTCTGAAGTGTATAGCGGGAGCCTATCTTTGCCAACACTTTCAGTATACAAATTAAAGTTTTAACAACCCTATAAGCATCCCTAGTTCAAAACAAAGTACTAAGAATCAAAGATAAGTTGCAGGGGATAGGATTAAAAAAAAGATTGTTGTGAAAGTCAACAAAGCATCAATCAGACTGTGTATCAGGTCATTATGAAGAATCCTTACTTTGTAAATTCCTGAAGCTTCAGAGGTGAGGCGAGTGGCCTTACTGACAAGGAGTCCCTGGTTTAGTTGTGCCCACAATTTACAAGTTGGCACAGAGTGTTCTGAATCAAGCAATAGGACAAATCTAATACCACAGCAAAGGATCGGGCAAACCCTTAACTAGAAAGGAAAAAAGGAAAGAACCGCATCATTTTTAGTGTATTGCCTTTAGCTTTAGAATATTTGTTTGAGATAACGCTCTCTACTAAAATTGCCCTTTGTATTTTCCTAAGTTTTGCTCTGAAAAAAACTACCTTCCGTGGGTGCAGGTGCATAGATGTAAGTCTCAGATGAGCCTGCCACAGGTACACACACAAACCAGCTTGGAGTATGTAAATTAGGAAAACACATGTTTCCTTATCCCTTTATGGAGTTAATTGCCAAATACAAGTATATGGTTCATGCTTGGAGGCTGTAAAACACTTAAATTCTTATATTTAGGCACGCACAGCCCTATTGAAATATATGGTGTTACTTACTTGCTTAAAGTTTTAAAATGTCACTAAAGTGATTTAGAGAACCCAGGATGCAAAGAAATTCTGCATAGTCTTTGTGCAGTCTGCTCCTGTCATGGTTTAACCCTGGGCAGCAACTAAGTACCATGCAGCCGCTCACTCGCTCTCACCATGGTGGGGTGGGGGAGGGAATTGGAAAAGTAAGCAAGAAAACTCGTGGTTTGAGATACAGATGGTGTAACAGGTAAAGAAAAAGGCATGCAAAGTAAAATACAGAATCCATTCCTCAGTTCCCATCAGCAGGAGTTCAGCCATCCCCAGGACAGCAGCGCCCTGTCATGGACAACAGTTACTTGGGAAGAAAAATGCCGTCACTCCGAACATTCCCCCTTTCTTCCTCCTTCCCCAGCTCTATGTGCAGAGCACGATGCAATATGGTATAGGACATCCCTTGGGTCATCTGGGGTCAGCTGTGTCCCCTCCCAATTCCTTGTGCCCCCGCAGCTCACTCCCTCATGGGGTGAGGAGCCAAAAAGCCCTTGGCTCTGTGAGGACTGCTCAGTGGTAATGGAAACATCCCTGGGTCATCAACGCTCTTGCCAGCACAAATCCAAAACACAGGCCTGTACTGGCTTCTAGGAGAAAGTTAACTCTATCCCAACCAAAACCAGCACAGTTCCACAGCACTTATCTTGCTCCTCATGAGGTACTAAATCTTACAAATATTTATTCATACAGAGCTATTTTTTATATGGCATTTCAAATGCAGTTCAGTTTTTACCACCTATGTAGGGGGTTTTAAGGCTTCTAACTTAGGAATGGGCCAGTTGTGGTAGCAGCTCGAGTGCTATGTATCTCTAGGGAGCAATGCCTATGTGGGATGCCTAAGGTTAGATAAAATGGGTATAATCCATGTTGAAAGCTTTTAAGTTAATTTTTCCATGTCCTCTTTAAGTATATGCGTAGTCCGTTGGGTGTGATTTGCAAGACGGTCTTTTTACGTCTTTGGCAGTGTGAAGAAGTGCTAATACATGCTTTAATGTCACAGACCAGGCAGTTTAAAGTTGCTTTAAATTTAAATAAGAATTAGTCCTTTAAAATTCATTGGTATAGTGTATAGTGATATATAATGTAGAGATAAGCAAAAATGTAGAGTGAGTAAAAGGACTCGTGTGCCTGCCAATTTGCAGAAGAGAACCTTGAGCGAGCATGTTTCTCTTTTGTAGGCAAAACTTATTCCACAATTGAAAATACAAGTGAAACAAGTGAAGCCATTTCATTCCATGGAAAAATATTGTTTTAGCTGTAGTTTGTCTTTTCCTAGATTTGTTCCAAGTCAAAACTGTTTGAGAGTCAGAAACGTTGGAGGCTTCTTTTGTTTAATATGGACTGGTGCCTTTTGTCATTTGAGGGAAAAAAAAAATGAAATGGCAATGGAAGCTATTTTGTTAATGTTTTTATCTATTCTGTGACTGACATCAATAATACATAACAGTTCCATTGACATTGCATCCTGTCCAATGGGCCCACTGACCTGATTCAATGTCAGCTGAAATGCCTCGTACATCATAAACATACATGAATTCTCGCAGATCCATTATCCAACTGCCTGGTCCAGGAGTGCTAGAGATCCAATATTAAGCCAACAGGAGTTTGAAGTCTTTTTCTGGAGTTTATATTTTCTTTCATACTATGAAGGAGCAACTCCAGACTCTGTAGAATGTAACTGGGAGACCCCTACACATTTTATGAATACATGAATAATAATGACATCAATAGTCGTTCAGATACTAGGCTGATAAGAGCGTGGTATAAAAACCCAGATAAACACCTCATACCTTGTCAGGAGAGCCTACAAACCTGATATGTCATTCTGTCTCATTGTGCAAGAATATATGAATCATAATATTCCTATTAACATTGTACAAAGTCTGCAGTAGTTACAGACTGCACCCAATGACAATACAACTTTTATAAAAATATGGATATTTAGCGTGCACCCCTGCTGTGATTTCATTGCCACTAAAAGCAAAGGGAACACAAATGAAAAGTATTCTAAGGTTTTCAGCTGGTCCCCCTGAACAGTGCACTGCGACAGTTTATATTTGTTTTACTGCTGAGCCTGTTTAGCAGTCAAACTGTAGGAAATTGAATATACACTTAGTGTATAAAAATGATATGCTTGGTTAGTGATACTTTAGAAGAAATAAGTGCATCAATCATAGAATAGCAGGTTGTCAAGGCTTTATATGTAGGAAAAACACAGAACAAAGAATGTAATGCACGTTTGGCACCTTTTTACAAAAGTTTTGTGCTAAAGTTGATTTACAATAAACTCTTCCCTCCCTCTCTCCTCCCAAATTCTTCTAAAGAAATGTTCAAAGAAATCTGAGCAAACTATCATGCTCTGTGTTCTGACATGTGTGTAATTACAAGATCATCCTCATTGTGAATTTTCTGTTTGGTTGATTTAAGAAGAAAAAAAAAAAAGGTGCATACTCTTAATGCTGTTCTGCCATTCAACTCAGAAGGGTAATTTTCCTCACAAGTTAATTTGAAGAAGATGACTTAATAATTAGCCTGGTTTAGACAGGGCCGGATCCTTGACAAGGAGCAGCGCCTGCACCAGAACCTGGGAGGCTGAGCAGTTCCCAGGGCAAGCCAGTCTGCAACGTTTCATTGTAAGAAGTACTCTACCCCGAAAGGAGGGTTATGAGATGTGCATTGCAGCTGTCCCAGGCACCATTTTTGTCCGGTGGTTCTCCTGGGCACGTTGGTCATGCTCAATTTCCCATCAGAGCCTTCTGAGATGTGCAGACCTGACACACAATCTGTACAAGGCACAAGCTTTCCTGACAGCATGTGAAAACCTACAGATTAAAACTGCCACGGAGTAGCCCACTGCTATAGACTGTTGCATCACTCTGCCTGATCCAGATCCGAAAGCATGACACCAAGCCTGCTTCTGCCCAAATGCAAGCTCAAATTCTCTGTTATGAAACACTAATACCACAACTGGTAAAAAGATTTCTGGATTTCCAGCTTAGCAGCTCTTCTCTTATTCTCCGTTTCTTCTTTGGGGCATCCATTCACCCTCCTACGTATGTTGCTGCCTTCATTATATGGATTTATGCTACAGACATATGGCTCTAGTTAATCTGACAACAGCTCTTGCTCCCTTCTAAGAGATCTGTTATGGAGAGGTAGCCATACATTGTCATGAAATATAAGACAAAGACAGGAAAGACCCTTTTATTTCAGCAACAAAGAGATCTTTTGAAGTTCACCTTAAATATCCTTGGTATCAAAACAACCACCCTAAATATCAAAACAATTGCAGTTAATTTCTGTTGTTGGCCGATATAAAGCCACTCTTCTTCAAGCTTCTATGTCTAAATGCTTAATTAAGTGCTTCATTGGCCTGCCCATGTAACCTGTGCTTGCTACTAGGGAGAATGAAAGAAAATAAACATTGATTAGGCTACCTCAAAACTACTGAAATGCATAACTGACCACTAAAGCCTCACCCCACCTCTAGCTACCAAACTACCTGTTTGCATTGCCTTTTGTCACAAGTGGTATAAGATCTAGCAAAGTTCAATGTTTCATTCCAAGAGTAGAATGAGGCTTGACCAGTTTCTTATGAGAAAAGAACAAAACTCTGTGAATTTCATGCACAGGTTTCCTGAATAGAGATGGCATTTTGGATGTGATTGCAAATACCCCTGCAACCTCTGGGATCCATGAGCAAGGACCATACATGGAGAAGCAATAGTCCATCCATCATCTCAATGCTACTTCAACTTTTGGTACTTCTCACGACTTTCTTCAACCAGAGCTATTCCTGGGGAAATGCACAGTCAGTACTTCAAGGACAGCTGTCTCCTCCAAACCCCTCGTTTCTGGTGAGATTTGTGTATGAGTCACAGTGATGACATCCTCATAGCATGTTTTTATTCCCTCACTTTAATCCATCTGGCTACATTTGTAGAATGGAGTGAAGGCATGGTAAAGGTGCTTTATTGGATTGACTTTCTCTTAGCATTAAGCAGTTTAGTAGCATGAAGTGTTACTAAATCCGTGTTACTTAATATATCATTGTCTGGAAAAAATAGTATTCTTAACTGAAACACACGGACATGTCTTTGTGTGTGTTTTGGCATAGTAATTTCAGACCAGTCTCCAATTTGATCTAATTTCTGTTGATTTCATTGGTTTTAGAACACTTTAATTTCACTTTAAATTAAACAAAACCCAAAAAATACTTTTTCTGGGACCAAGCAGGTATGTATACAGGTATAGAAAGATCATGCTGCATAAGTACGTAATGAAAATATTAGTAAAAGCAGAAAACATCAGCTTTGTGTGCAGCTGGGAACTGAGCTTTATTTCAAATTTAAGGTGCAAGTGGAATTGAGATGTATTCTACAACATAATTTCTATGTGGAGTTTTCATGTAGTCACAAAATAAATATTTACCCATTGTCTCTCCTCCTCCCTTTTACCTCTTAGAAGGTGTATGCCTTTGTGGTTTAGTTTTTTATTGATTTCCTGGCCTTATGGATTTCTTTTAGGGTCATTGCACAAAAAATGATCCCGAACACTTGTGTAAAGGGGATGCAGAAGAGGGGCGAGTGTGTGTGTGTGTGTGTGTATAAAATTATTCTATCCCTTGAAGACCTTGGACTCTAGTCCAGCTGAGGATTTCTGTGACCTAAACCCCAGATTTCTATCCACTGTGAAAGGGAATTACAACTTTATAACTCTGCTAAAACTACGTCTAGATGAAGACCTTCACATTTTTACAGTGAGGTTAATACTGCCATGAAAGTCTCTTAATACCATGCAGTCTATGTACAGCCTGGTGTGATCTCCCAGTGAGTGTTTTGTTATGTTGTAAACTGATTTTGGAAAGCTGCAAAACCTTGTGCACTCAAAATATTCTGAACACCAGCCAGGTTCCTCACAATAATCCTGGCTGAGGCACCATGAACTGAAGAACTTGGAGTTCATTAGCCTTTTCTGAAAATCATGATAGCCTGGGAAATAAGTCTATGTACAGTTGATTAATTCTTTTTGATTTTGTAGGTGTTATGAATATATATATCTCACAGATGTATCTACCATCAAACCTTGCCAGATGGCTGCACAGGAAGGCAGCCTTGGACAAAGGGGAAAAAAAACAATGGCAAGTTGCTATACAAGCAGCAGAGTAATCACTTGTTGAAGCTTACCAGGGCAGTCAAACTCAAGAAGGTAAAAGCTGCATGCATTTCCACCATAATGGACCATGCTTTGCCCAAACACAGGAGGATTGTATGAAACGGTTGCCCAAGAAGGGTGAATTTGGCTACGTATCTGCATGGAAATCAGACTTTTAAAGTGTGTTATGAAACATGTGCTGGATTTACATTGCTTTCTGGAAGATTTGGTTCTATTTCTTTTCACAGATAGTGTGCCAGTGTCTTGGAGAAGTAGTTCTGCGATACCTTAAAGCTCAAAACCCAGCTCTGGGGTTTCTGAAAACCTCACTAGGCAGTACCAGCTGTAGAAAGGAGCTCAGAGAGGGAGCCTATACTCAGCAAATACCTCAGTGGGACTGTAGTGTAGCCTAATTACATGAGGGGAATCTTAGAGGTGCATATATCTGGGGATGCATCCCAGCACAGCATCCCAGTGGATGTTGAGCAAGGAGGAGTACAGCCACGCTGTGAAACTTGTTCTCCGTTCTCTCTCCTGCTCCTTGGTGAGCAATCCCCTGGATAAACAACACTGGTACCAAGCAGCATGAAGCCGGAGGAAAGCAGAGGTACCAGAGGGAAAGTTAAATGGATAATACTCAAAAAGTTGCTAAAAATATGAGGTATTAAGAGCAAGTCATATAATATATAGTGATTTTCATTCTGGGACAGTGGGGGATGATTCAAAAGTGGTACTAAAGCCAGTCTGCAGTACAGGCACTTATCAGGTGGGAAGCGGCATTTTTTGTGTTAACAAAAGCATATTGTGTTCAAACACTTCAGATTCAACCCAGTTGATATAAAAATGTATCATGGGATTTCTAGTGAACACAAGGAGAAAATAAGACTTGAGTCACTGAGAACTGCACGAGGGATATCCAAATACAGCTTATCTGCCTAAAAAGTTTGAAAAGTTCAGGTAACTTTGCCTAGATCCAGATATATATTTTTTCCCGGGTCTTCCAGCTATTTCTGATGTGACCTGTTATGGGTTTTTTTGTTGTTACTTGTCTTTCTGTAGAGATAGGTTGCTCTTCAGATACATTTTTTTTCTCTTTATCAGGGCTGATGTGATAAAAACAGGAGAGAAACATGGAGATACAGGAGGAATATCCAGAAAGCATTTCCACACTGCAAAAGGTTGGTGTATAAGAATAAAAGACAGGGCAAGTACTGGAGCTCTACTAAGGACTCGTGTAAGATACTATCCATCAAATACTTCAAACTACCTGATCCAATCTCTCTTGTCATGAGTTTATTGGCTGAGGCACTACTTCTGAGTCAGACCAGGTACTGAACTATGCCATAGAGTTAGTCAAAGGCATTACAATAATAGTGTAAAAGTTGCAGGAGGTGAATGCAATTGCTGGAAATGCTATTGATGGCATTACTTATTTATTTAGTAGACAGAATTTAGAATGGGAATAAGGATTTGTCTGTCACCATCACATCAGCCATCAGTTCAGTGCTGCCCTAGGCAATGAGTATGCTGTTACTAATTTTAGTTTGTTTTGTTGTCGTTCAGTCCAGATAATTTTTGAGGTTCATTTAGTTGCTGTTAATAAAAAAGAAAGACAGAAATACTGTGTACTGGCAAGGGAGGGTACTCAGTAATCCACTCCTCAAATCACAAACCCTTCAGTTTTTGCTAGTGACATGACAGTGAGTTAGTTATTTCCTTCAGAGACAGGAGCAACAACTTGACTTCTCTTCATGACTTGGTGCTTTCTCTTGGGGGACCAATGTCACAGACATATCGCATTTGTGCTGCCTTCAGAAAGAGCAGTTCCTATGCTGAGCACTGGAGGTTTTGTACTTAAGAGGAAGAGATTGAGAGCAAAGGCACTAGAGATACTCAAAATATAATGATTGAAGATGAATGAGTTGCTGTTCCACATGTAGTCTCTAAACGCCATCGTTAGCGCTAACTGGGGAGTGGACTGGTAGAAGGAGGTGTTGCTGTTGCTCAGGTTGTGATTAAACTCTGCAATTCACTTCCATGGAAAAGTCAGCCAGAATTTTCTGAAATTTAAAAACACTCTACCTGACATTTCTTTATTTATTCACATGGTATTTGGAGCCCAGTGGACAGAGATAGCTAAGCTGACACAAGAGGTCACTTCCAGCTCACAATGGCTTTGGGGCACAAATTATTCACCTGCCAAAGTAATACTTTGTTCTTTCCTAACACCATTCCTGTATTGTCACCGCTTTACAGTTATTAAGTGTCTCGAAATCCCTCTGCTGCCCCGCATGTTGCCTTTGATGTAGGTGAGAACAGATATATCAATTTTACAAATGATAAACGAGTGAGGCACTGAAGTTAAGTCACTGACCAAAGGATACATATTAAGTCAAAAAGGGTAGAAAAAGGACTGCAGGAATTTGGATGCTGGTCTCCTCTTCACATCACTAGCATTATCACATAATTGAGTTTTCTTGCTGTAAAATGTCCAAAAATGAGTTTGCAAAATGCAGTGATTTTGTTTCTGCAAAATGCACCTGGTACAAGCCCCTGACAGTATCATGCAAAAATCCCCAGAAGCTCTGAGCAAGCAGACTCTTCAGGTAAGGCATAGAAGTATCTGCAGCATCAGTGCAGCATCCAGGAATGTAGCCAAAGTGGATTGCCCTGCTGAGATAGCTGTGCTGCTTCCAGAGCTTCAGGGAGACCAGTGCCAGGATTTCATGGCACTGCATCATGCTCTGTGGATGCACCCAAATCTCCACTGATCTGCAGCCAGGAGCTCCCACAAGCCACAGCATGACGTGTGCACAGAAAGGCAACGCTTCTTTTGTGCTAGTACGGCTACAGTTTTAATTACGATGAGGAGTCCTGCCTTTGTTTCATGCCAGTGATTCATCGCAAACCCAGAAGCTTTTAGACAAGAGAGGCCCAGCTGACAGTGCAGCCCGCAGAGGAGTTTTTCTTTGCCTCTCTGCATGAGGAGCCCATTTACGGGTCTCTCCGCAGCAGCTCCCCATTCAGGACAATCAGAAAAAACAGTGCACATGGGAGCAGCAGGAGAACTAAAAGCAAGCCAGGCTCAACTGGTGAGAGTTATCAGTGCTGTAAAATCAGGTCAGAAACTTCATCTGTGCAACAGTTTTACGCCTAAGAGCTGCCCTGCGTTCATTTAAAAGCCTCTGGAAGGACGGCCTCTGAACCTCCCAGGTCCAAAGAGCTAGCAAGGTTCATTTCCTTTGCTCATTGAACAGTGATGAAGACCACCGGAGGTGCCGCGTTGTGCAGCAATAAGACATTTGTCAAAGCCTGAGATGGAAATGCTATCTGGTATAATTATTTTATATTAAAATAGATGAAATTTTGATATGGAAGTATAGAATGTTGTACATTACATTAGGCAGAGAACAGGATATTCATCTTTACTTTAATTTGTAGACTTCATAACTTTGTTTGCATTCACTACAAGATAACTACTGTACATTCCTGAAAAATGACATCTTGCATGAAAGGACTTAACAAAAGCCACAGGGCTGATAATTTTCCCGTGGATCAGGGAGGACAGATCTCTCTGTAGTTTCACAGACATGGACCAAGGCTCGCCTTTATCATTTTCAACCAAATTGTAATGCTGTCATGGCCGCACATTAAAGGAAGTTTCTCTTGATGAACTATTTTACTCAGTCATGTGAAACTTGATTTATTCTCCTGGACCAAACATAAAAAGGGCAAAAACTTCATTTGGAAAGCTTGTTTGGTTGGCAAAATGCAGACATAGCAAATGTTTTAGAAATAGATATATGAATTTATTAAATTTTATCTTCCATTGCTCACCACATCTCAAATTTCTGGAAGCTGTTTGTGGTATTATACTTTGAGACCTGAGAAAGTGAAGGTAGGGTGCTGAGTAATACGTGTGGAGGAAGGCAGTGATATAATGTTGTTCATTATTTTCAACAGGGAGGAGTAAAGTACTTCTTGGAGGACATTGGCAGAAGAGTGAATGATGCATGTGCAGCTGGCTGCTTTCTGGATGGTGCTAAAGCATTCGTTTCATTTTAAAAAGTCTTAATCAGATTCCATCTGTGTTTTAGAATGTCTCCCTGGTACTGTGCTAGCTGACCTTACTTGAGATGACCGCCCACTGTGAGCACCTACGCAGGGAATGTAATCTTGTTTTAAAGGCAACTTTAGTCCAGCAGACAAAAATGTAACAAATCCCTGTGACTGAAAGCTAAATCCTCACAAATTTGGAGCAGTAACAAAATAGGTTTTTAAGACCAAGAGTCTTTTAAAACTCATGGCTGCCTCTTGTAGCTGTTCCCAGTCTGCTTCTGCTCCGCAGTTGAGGCAGGTTTTCACATATGCTATACCCAAAAATAAATGCAATTTCCTGTTCACTTTGCAAGTTTACAGTTATAAACACTTGCAATCAGAGCCTCCAGAGAAGTGGACTTTTCAGTTTATAAAGAGCAAAAATACCTAATTGAAATTATTTGTAACCAAAGAAATCCCTTAAATATGCAACTTTCACTTTAGATGTGCCATCAGCAGTGATTTAGGAGTCTGTGTTCTACAAATTTAAAACATTTAAACAGATTAAAAAAAAACAGAAACAAAACTCATTCACCTTTAACTCGTGTTATAATAGTTTAAAAAAGCATTAACTGAACTATCAGGGAAAATGAAAACCAATAATCAGATAGCGTTATTACTCTATATTATGTTCTACAAGATTTAAGTTCCTGTATTAAAAGAAAAAAAAGTTGATATTTATATTTTTGTTGTTGTTTTTCCTCCTTACCCTGGACATATGGCACTTAAAACTGTGCACAGACCCTTTGTAAAAACAGTGTGAGTTAAGCACAGAGCATTGCCTACATGTAGCTTTAACTGTGAATTTCTTTGCTTCAGTACCAGAGGGTCAAAGTCAAATTTTAGGTGTTAACCAAACATAACATGCATTTGGTTGTTTTGCCATAAATTTTTAGCATGTGGAAAAACTTGATGACTCGCAGATAATTAACTGTTTTTAATAAGTGTCAAAACCATCTCCTGGTTTCCGTTTGTCCTTGTGACTCAGGCAAAACCCTACTTTGGGGCTGTTTCTTGATGCTGACCAGTTTGTGTGTGGTGTGGAGGTGGGCTCTCCCCCTGCCAAAACTTTTCTGGGACAACAAATCATAACTGGTTTGGAAATGAATGGATTTGCAAGGCCTGTTGCCAGAGGTCAAACCTGCAATTGCATGGAAATGTTAAGGTGCAATTGCGTCAGGCTTTAATGAACTCCGAAAAGAAATATGCAGGCCTGTAAAGCTCATCCATTAGATCCTGACCTACAAATGGCAAGAAAAAGCAGCAACGCAACCAAGAGGTATGCTGACTAAGGGAATTACGTGGACACAATTAGTTTTATGTGTTTTGGCACTTAATCCTGATGTCTAGGCAAAAGGGAGAGCACGTGGAAATGACGATTCCAGTGATTTTCTCCTGCTCTCCCTTGCCCCTTGCAGCATCACAGACAGCTCTCCTCCAGTTTTGGGATAAGGGTGGGAGCGGCTGGTGGTTGTGGCAATCTTTGCCTGATGCACAGGGGTCCACACACCCCAAAAGGCCACTGGCCCTGGCCCCAGCGCCGAACAGCAGATGGGAACTCCCACGGGCAAGGAAGCAGGGACAAGGCAGTGTTTCTTCTCAAAACTCCCGCATTCCCAAGAGCAGAGAAGAGAAGATCTAGGAGTAGTTTGAAGAGCCATTAATAGATCGCATAAACTGACCTGAGCACAAAGAGAAAGGTAATCACATTCCAAGGGAGTCAGCAGGTCTTTCTAAGCAGGGGGCAGGGAGGAAAGTTTATTTTGCTTTTGGGTTGGGGTTATTTTATACAAATAATAGTAATCCTTCCTTTCACAGTAAAAATTCTCTCCTTGCTTGAGACCTCTGAAATTTTAATTTTAAAAGTTGTTACCAGACATGGTCCAGAAATAAACACCCCTGCCTGAGTACATGTTAATTGCCGTGGATGGGAGGCAAGTGCCTGCTCCAGGTATCTCAGCTAAGCTCTGCCCTCTAATGAGACAAACTTCCCACAGTCTGGGAGAGCTGAAGAATCCAGCTCTGAACGGGCAGCCCCACCTGACCTCGAGTTGTTCAGCTGGAAAGTGTCCATGTCCACTTCCATGCTGTTCTCTGAGGCTTGTGCCCTGATGTTGTGATGAAGAAATGCTGTGAAGGGATCTGGCATACTTCAGTGCCAGGTACAAAACAAACAAGCAAATAAATAAATAAATGCAGCTTTCATTTGGCACAAACCTCCTAGCAACATAAATAATCAAAACCTGATTAACAAACTGGTCAGTTTAAAATGGAAATAATGATCTTCCTTTGCCTTCCTGCTCCCATCAAGATGATGGTAAAAGGTTATCTGTTTTAATAAATCAATTAGACTGAACAAGCTAGGTTATTTGCCAGTGGGAGGGTTTAGTTTTCGCAACCTGAGGGCACCTTCCCGGATTTCTCACCCTCAGAGGTACCACCCAGCTGGTACCTGGCCAGAGCGCTTTTGGATGGGTGAATGCAGATCTCAGGGCCAGCTCTGCGCAGGAAGGAAAAACCCTGGCAGGGCTAGCTGGGCTGCAAAACCCGGAGCTGTGTGGTGGGGATCCCCCCTTCACCCCCTGCCCCTCTCATGGCCAAAGGTCACTGCTCTGTAGTGGTTCAGTGGAGGCTGAGTAGTTGGGAAATACAAAGAGGAAGAAAAGGGAAAACAGTTTCCCTCATTTACTAAGAATCCTGCTCTGAGCCTGGGCACCTCAGAAAGCAGCTCTCTATATAACATGGTACAGTGCAGTGTATTTTTTCCTCTTTTCTGCCTTGCATGGTTTTTTTTGGTTTGGGTTTTTTTCTTTTTTTTGAAGGGCCAGGTCATTGCTTCTGAACCTCTCTCTCAAGAACTGACACTTAAAGTGCAAATGAAGCTAATGACAAGAGACAATATTTTAATGTTAATTAGATATTTCATGTGTCTTAGTTCATCAGAGCAATATTGCTCTTTTATGTATTACATGAAAGCAGAGCTTTAGCTTGGAGGAAAACAGGGAACACAGTCGGTCATAGAAGTAGTATTCTCATTTTTGTAATTATTAAAATTATTGTTACATTTAGGAAATCCAGGAAACTTTGAAAGGAAGATACTTAATAATAATAATGGAGGTACCATGCTATAGGAGCCCTGGCAAAGGCTTTACATCTTTCTTTTTCCTTCTACATCAGCTGGCATTCTGAGAGCTGTAGTCTCCCAAGCTCTTGCTAGAACAGACGTGGCTTTTCTGCAGAATTATATTGATATATCATGCAGATACGAGGTCTTTCTTTACCTGGATTCCCCCCTCCTTCCTTTCCTATGACATATTATCTTTTTAATAGTTATGTTAAAACCACGATGTGAACTGCTAGCACTGTACATCTCAGTGAAATGGCCTAATGATGATGTTCACCAGAACTAGGTACATAATGTACAATATTTTCTGTGAATGTTTGCATTCCCCGTGGCCTGGTTTCTGCTCCTTTTGCGTTCTTTCACTGGCTATTTGAGAAGTTGCATTTCACTGCCAGGAAGTATTAATACAAAGCAAATTTCAAAGTTGTGCACATATTTGAATAAAATGAAATTTAAGGCCCTGTCACAGCAATGAGCTCCTTCCAGAGAGACCTCGTGAGTGGACCCTGAATGCAGAAAGCGCCTGGAGAAGGTCACTGCCTCGTTGGAATCGGCATTCATCCCCACTCCGCAATGTCCTGGCTGTGGACACTCACTAATGCAGTCATTTTAAGGTGGGTTTTTGAGAGGTTGAAAAAAAAATGTTTAAAAATCCTGTTATGAGTTCCTGACCATTTGTGTTTCAGCCAGGCTTCCTTTAGAGATCTCTCTGGGCAGAATAAATACATTAAAAATAATACTTGTAAGGAACAACAGGGAATTTTAAAGTAAACATATATTCTGGAACAAGAAGCATTTTTTATTTAGCAGTTGGTGTGGGTGCCCACACCTAACAAGAACAGCAGTGTAAAAATGTAGTTAAGCTTCTATTTTTGTCCACAGCTAGTATTTAAAAAAAAAAAAAAAAGAAAAAAAAAAGAAGTGTTAGGTCTGTGGTTTCTTTACATGTTGTAGAGAGCAAAGACACAACAGAGAGTGAATTCATTGAATAAAGTAGTATTGCAGATGATGTGCTTGGCTTGGAACATCCTTGCTACTTTCATTTTCACAGTGTTTAATTACACTTTTTTTTCAACATCATGTTTCCTGGAGGGAAATCAAATTTATGGATAAGACTTTCATGTGAAACACTGAAGCTTAGGTAGGAATGTTTCCTAATGATGCCTACTCAATACCAATATCATCGCCGAGTATTACACCCACAGGAGAATGCCAGTGAGGAAATGAAGAGTCCGAGGTCACTGGGGCTGTCTGCAGATCCAGCTGAATGACAAAGAGGTTCAGACTCGGGGACCTCACCTGGGGAGCTTCCACCAGCCAGGGCTAAAATCAGTTTTGATGCTTCAAATTTAGAGAAGCTGGGGAGTGAAAAAGATCTCCCAGTGTGTCATCAGCCCATCCTGGCTGGGGATCACGGGCAGCACTGGCATTAGTTCCAGAATGCCCTGGGTCTCATTCTTTCCCATCTCTGGATGTGTATTAGTGTTGTAGATGACATGCCAAAAGGATGCCAGAAGGATGATTTATTTTTTAATAAGGGGGTGAAATAATTTCATAACCTGATATTAAAACCATGCACGCATAGGACAGACACATGTGCTCACACACCCCAGCATCCGCAGCATCGGTCCTGTAACTCTCTGCTTACATAAAGGAATAAAACTTGTGTGTTGGGAGTTCATTAATATACGTTAACAATTGTAAATGTTCCGCCTGAATAAAAGCTGTTTGCTTTACTACTTCAGGGTTTCTGCCCTTTTGGGACATACAATGGGCAAATCAAATACACTGATAGAGGGCTGTAAGTGCTGTAAGTTATATTTAACTAAAATAAACAGGCAGATACAGACACTTCTGCTCTGCTATAAAAAGACTGCATATGCTCAATGCAGGTTTTCTTAAGGTAAGGCATAGAGCTTAGGAAGCTCTAAGGCAGCTAGATTTGCCCATATGGGAAGGCGGTCTTTCACTGATGATTTTGCAGACAGAAATTGCCCATCTGCACTGTTTGCAGGTGTTTTGAATGATTATATTATTAGCTCTGTCTGTTCAACTTTGCTTTTTTATGGTGGCTTTAGTATTGCAGTAAATAAAAAAAAGAAATATATAAGCAGCCATCTGGTTCCCAATTTTTGACTAGCGCTCTTTGTCAAGAAAGAAAAAAGAATTCTCAGATATTATTTTCTAGTTCTGAAACAGTGGCAAGCAAGGAGAGCAAATCCCCCAAATCTCACCTGAATATAAAATGGGGACAGAATTTTCTGCCTTTTATTTAACTCACTCCGATTAATCCATTTAAAAGCAATTGTGTCTGTTCTGTTCTCATTTATGCCTCTCTGAAGTCAGCAGAGTAGTTCTGGAGTTACACCACCCTTTTAGGAGCAGAATCTCCTCCTGTGGAAATTAGGGGGGGAGAAATTAAAGTGAAAGCAATCATTGCAAAACCATTTTCTGTTTTTCTAAATGGGCAACAAAGACATCTGGGAAGTGGTCCTTTCCTGACGGATTTTACAGGGAGGATTCGCGTTTTTCACAGATATATTTGCAAAGCAATGATGAAACTTTGAAAGACCTTTAGAAATAAAGAACAAGCTATTTGCTATCTCAGCAGTAAGTTCCCAATTTTTAGACTGCATTTAGGTTTCTCCGAGCATAATATTTGATTATTGGCAATATGTTTCCAGTTAAATATTTCATATAGTGCATAAAGGCCTCTTCTGTTCCCGAGCATTCTGCAAGTATTAATGAAAGCAGTGAATTTGTAGATTTATCTGGTGCCTGAATACCTTTTGCTGCAAATTGTTTCAGAGCTGGATTGCAGCTCCACACAATCATTTAATGTTGCCTCTATATTCATGAAATTGGAATTATGTATCTAAATGTAGGTAGATTGTCAGCAAATCTTCTTTGGAGGGATGTTTCCGGGCCTCTCAGATCTGACCCAAATCCAAATCTTCTCTGAGTTCAAAAAAAAAAGGCTGTGGACTTCCTTCTATGCTTTAAATGCAAGGCTTTGTTGACTTCAGTGAAGCTCTGCGCTGACCCCAGGGGACTTCCTGCAGGACCTGGTTACCCTGCAGCGGATTAGGCGTGTGAGAAGGTTGCGCCCTGCTCTGCTGGTTTGTGCCTCAGTGCTGCTCTTTCACGAGCATAGTGCCACATTTGGGACTTGTGTAGGAGTGGGAAAGGTAGGCTATGGCCAAAAGGTCAGAAGAAAGGGTTTTAGCAGTCATACGTGAAGAACAAAATAAAATATGCTACTATAATCTGACACTTGCATTCCCCAAGATTTAGAGACATCTGAGGCAAGTACTTAACCTACAATTTTGCATTTATGTACCCACCCTTTGGTCTGCTTCTGCCTGAGGCTGAAGGCCCTTTGGTAAGGTGGCAGTCTGAAATGGACTGCAAGTGTTATTCTCACTTGACCTGTTCTAGAAGCACCTCCAACACATGTGGCACGAGAAGCAAGCAGGGGAGCTCTGCATGGGTAAAGATGAATTTGATAAGTGATTTGTATTCAATGGGTCTACCTGCCCATCTTGTGCATGGTCAGACTGGTCTCTGGTACATCAAATCCAGCTCAAGTACTCCAGGTTGACCCAAGTCCAAAGACAGCTGTGTGCTTCTCTGATATCCCAGCAGAAGAAAATGCATGGTCCAATGACCATAGCATGGCGAGATGGCCTCATAGAGCTGCTGTTTATAGAAATAGACAACCGTTAACAGAGTTTGACAGAACAATGTTGGTTTTAAGGTGGTTTAACTTCATAAAACCCTCTTAAATATGTCCATCCCCACCATTTATCTTGCCCTGTTAGTTTAGAGACGGCCTCAGTTCTTTCAAACTTTTTGTCCTGTCCAGATGATCGGCTCTAACATTCCTTGTCCTTTCCCCATCTGGGCGAAATATACACATTGTGTTGGTGTGGCTTGGACATAGCCCATGGCAGGGAATTACTTGGGGTTTGGTTACTGGAAATTTTATGTGTCCCCCCTGTATTCCTGCTTGCTTTCTATCAGTCCAGCTACTGAACTAAAACAACACGTGCATATAGTTCATTAATCTTCTGTGCATCTATGCCATTAATATTCTGGTAATCTGATCATTGTATCCTTAAATTAATAGAAGTCAACATTCCTAAAAAGATTATACACTTTTGCATCAGCCATGTGAATAATGGTAACACAGATACTCTTCCTCAGGCTGGGTACACAGGTAAAATACGTATGGCTAGAATCTCCCTTTAATTCTTAAGATGTCTCTTAATTCTCTATATACCATTTCTAAGACTGAGAAATCATATTTTCCAGCAGATGTTGTATGCCATGCACTGCTATGAGGCTGTAACAGCTGAATGGTGACAGCAGAAATGGGAAAGGAAAACAATTCTGGGCCAACTGAGCTCTGTTGTAGGAACTTCTCAGTGAGCTAAGAAAAGAAAGTGCCTAAAGAAAACATCCAGCTCTTCATGTGCCTGTGATGTGTGCATGTTTGTGGGAAGACAACCCTGAGCAAGAAAAAACCCCACACAACTCCTTTGATTTGTTCTTGGTACCCATCAGTCTATAGCTGTGTCTAGAAAGGCCATCTGGATACCTTCTTTAAAGAAAGGTTTCATTTTGTTTAGGAAGGTCAAATCTCACAGAAATGGAGCTCGCCAAAACAAGCCAGCAGAGGTCCAACAGTTTTCATTTGTGCTTCCAGTTTAATAATATAGGACATAACAACCAGGCAGGTTTCCACCATGAGTTCCTGCACTGTGCAGTCAGCAGAAGAGAGTCTGGTCCCAAAACCAGAAAAACTGTAAGGGTCTGGGTCATACTGGTGTGGCTCTGCTAGTTTTAATTCTAGCACTCTTGGGCAATTTGTGCTGGTGGGATTTGTTTCTGGCATATCAGCACAGCCGAGCAGGAGGCACAGACACCCCTCAACAGCGAGGACCGGGTCTGGACACAATGCCACCTCTTTTGTGCTACTCTCTGCCAGCTAGGACTTGGGTATGATGCTCATTTTTTTCAGATATAAAACAGGTATAACTACACCTCCCAGACTCTCTGAAAGTTATTCTAAGACTGATGAAGACATGTAGAAAAACAGTATCTTTTACTGTGCATTGGCACATTTGGGTAATGTTTTGAATTGCTCTGGGATTATCCAAAGCAAAAATGCAGTTTGTGGCTGCAGATCCACAATGGATAGTGGTGAGAGATGAATTCCTGTGCTCTGCATCCTGAGATTGGGCGTGCTTTGGTTGCAGATTTTCTCTCACTCTTTCTACATCCTAGTTGATCAGTACAAAATGACTAAAACCTGAGAGATGGATTTATTTTTTAACTAATGCAAATAATCATGTTGGTTATAATTGTTATTAGGGCTCCTGTGGGAATCTGTTGTTACAAGCACTCAACCCTTTTGTCTCTCCTTTGGGTCTCCAGGCTACGTTGCAATTTATAAAGATACCAGACCTTCGGCTAAATCAATGTCCTTAGGGTTATGAGATGTTGCTAAATATCAAAACAAAATCCCAGTGTTCCAGTTCTTTAACTTCACTATGTTTAATTAGCCATTCCAATTAACCTTCCCTTTGTGTTCCCTCATGTTTAAAGGGTTATATTAAAAGTACTGTAGAACTAAAGCCATTTAAAATATGCTGAGTATATTTCAAGGCATTCAGCAAGCCTCTCACATGAAGCTGTCCTCATTTCAGTTTTCGTTAATGACTGGTCACTGGGGGCATATTTTCAAACCTCTGCACCTAGGTTGCAAAAATTGTAACGATATACCTACATGTGCATCCAGGTCACAGCATGTTCAAATGGGAAATCACTTCTGCAGATCTCGTACCGCTCTGCGCTCAATGCCTGTGGACGCAAAGGACATATAAGTGAAGGCATATGCATTCTTGCTCTGAGAATTTAGAGGTTGCCAAGCATTTAGGCAATGTTTTCTTGCTCTGAGGCCTGACAGAAAGACAAACACCACATTGGTATTGCTGAATTTCAGTTTCAGAGGTACTCCAGATAATTCCCAGACACAGGAAAAAAGTGCAGTGCGAGGACATGGGAAAACCGTGAGGAAACACTCAGCTTCTCATCCCACTAAGTTCATAAGGTACAATTCCTGGATTCTTATAGAGTGACTACCAAGGAAAAACCTGTTAGAACAGTAGGTTGCAAGAACAATAAATTAGAGGCATGTTCTCTCTCCTACCCCCCATGCACACCTCCTTGCCAGGGACAGGCAGTGTCAGGGTCTGTTCAAGCTGATGTGATAGGAGGGTCTCCAAAACTGTTTCTGTAGTCTTTACGGACCTATGCATTTGTAAATGTAAGCTGATAGCACTCTGTGAGGTAGGAGAATACTATTATGCCCATTTTATTATGCCCAAGGGTGACTACGTTTTTTAGATTTATGTCATATTAGGTGGCTTTTCACTTATTATTCTCTGTGCTGAACTCTCTGGATGCGTTTTATAAGCCATCAGGATTTAAGTCATGGCTATGGATTTTGTTATGGGAGAGCAGGTACCTAAAAAATCCCTGGCTGGCCTGGTGTCATTCTGGATGTCTGTGGCACAACTAGGAATGGACACCTGTCTATCTAATATCCAACGCTTCTCTATATAACTTTCTCCAGCAGTTGTATTGAAAGATCATTTTAATTCAGAGTTTTGTTTGTCAGAGGATATGAATTCCTCAGGGGTGAAGTATGATGACAAACTAGAATTTATTTTTCTGTTTTCTATATTTGGAAGGAGCTGAGATAATTCTACAGCCAGGGTACGCTGTTATTTTAGTTAAATTTGTTCCATCAGGGAGCCTGTCTTCAGACCTTCCTCTGCTCTTTATAAAGGACAGGGAGGGAAAACAAAAGAGATGTTTATTTTATTGAAGCCGTGATATTAGAGGCTTTCACTTAAGCAAATCTGTTGGAGTCTGTCTTTGTTTTCTAAGACAAGGTCAGTTAAAAATATATTATGTTTTGTGTTAAATAGTTTGATGGCATAAATTCAATAAAGTCATTGTCTGATGTCCTCACTGTGTGAGTCGTATGAGTTACAAAGGACACTAAGAAAAGCAAAGATCCATTTCCTTTTCCTTCTCCCTCTCCTCTGCTTTTCATTGGCAACAGTAAAGTTCAACTGCAAGGCATGTGATTGTAATGTAATCCAATAACCTGCTGGTGTCTCATAAAGAAGTACTGGTTGTTTAAACGACTATTCATAACAGACTTAGATGTTTCATAGCTGGTGATAGTTTAAGAATCAGATAATATCAAATCAGTTAGAGTATAAGTAATGCCGTTGGCATTACTGATGACTGACTAGTTGGGGGAGATGAAAACAACGAATATATTTAAGATTTTTGTCAAGCCTGCTGAGGAATCTCAATGGAAGCAGCTGTATAGGCATGTGATAAGCATCACAGAAACTGGAGGTACTGAAAGCTGAAGAATATGGGACATTTAGTACATCTAGCTCCATTTTTACACCAGCCAGTCTCTGGTAAAATAGATTATACAGAAAAGAGGGACGGCTAAATATAAATCATTCTGTAACAGTTCTTCAGGGTGCATCGTCGGGAAACGCTTGCTAACAATATGATCAGTTTGTTTTGTGCATTGACTTTGAAGGATGTGCAGGGAAAGAGCGAGCCCTGACTGCCAGTGTGCTGAGACTCTACGGGTCCCCGCAGCAGGGAAGTCCCGACCTCGTGCCTTCTGCGCAACCCTTCCTTAGGGACGTCTCCACAGCAGATGCTGCTGCTGCTGAAGCTTGTTCCAGTAGTAACTCCGTCGTAGCAAGATGTCCTTACAGAAGCGCAGTCCTGCAGGGAAGCTCATGTAAGGGAATAAAAGCACTCTATGAGAACTTTGATATGGAGAAGTATTTTTAAGATTGGTTTGTTAGCTATGGTACTGCTGATCTCCTGTTGAGCTAACCTGAAGTTCGATGGGGACAGTGTTTATGATTGTGGTACTTAAAAGAGCAAATTTGGGGAAAGGAAAAAAAGTGTACCCATCACTGATCTTTGAAGATGTGTCGTTTTGTCTTATCAGCAAAGGTGCATTGAAAACCAGACAGTTGCCACCGAGAGTGAGAAATAAAACAACAGGGAAAAAAAAAATCCCTCCCTTTGCTTCAGGCTTTTGGATGCACTGGATTAAGTTCATTGCTAATTAGACACAATTGTGAAGCACAATTATTTATGAACCTTCAATGGGCCGAATTCATGAAAGGAATAACGAGTATATATTTTCCTTTTGTAGAATTTTAATGAAGAAAAGGCATTACTATTCATTATTTATCCACTTTCAAATTGTAATGAATAGTTCTACTGGCAAACACCAAATTTCTGTATTTACAGAAAGGCGAAACATGTGTAGATAATAACACAGTTCAGTATGTATGAAATTCTGTATTTCTATAAATATAGAAATAAAGAAATTATCACCAGGACTATTCATTAAATTTTGAAAGTAGTAAATAATAAATAGGAATAACATTTATTCATTAAAATCCTACAAACAGAAAAAGAAAGACTTTTCTTTCCTAAATAAATCCAGTGCAATATTTCTCCAAGTAAACTGGCTTTTATGATGATTTTGATTTTTTTTTCCTTTTGACATTGTTTCGTATGCAGCCTTTATCCTAAATGCATTTTAAATAACATTAACCCATGTGTTTTCATTAATAGCTGGAATAATACATGTTGCTGTGGAACAAGGCTGATTTAGATAGCCTGTCTTCCCAAGCTGAATAAACTCTTTTTAGCACTGTTCTGACCATGGATGTCAGGGTCCTAAGGAAAAGATGTTTGCACCCACCTCACAGAACGGTATCACAGGGGCATTCAGGCATGGCCTATGTGTGCAAAGATGGGGGTGCAAATGGGGTGTTTTGATCCCTTAATCCCCAAACCAGCTCAGTTCAAATGGCAAGGCCTACACAGCCCAACCCCTACGTGGGTTTTACAGTCCGATGTGCCCCAGAGTGGAAGCCAAACCTCCTCCTCGCCTCCACCACCAGCAGCAGAACCTGGCATATGAAACCCTGAAGCTCTCAGTAACACAAGCAAGGCTGCATGGCTTGCCTCTCATAGCTTTTAACCCAATAAGCTCTAATATATGAAGCAGACAGCCAAAAATTTTTTTCCATATATAGCTTAGTATAAAAATGAACCTGAGGACAGTGTATGTCCTCTAGCACAAGACACGTTGCAATCTGGCCCCAAAGGGCTCTTCAGCATCCTGTTGCAATATGACATGTGAATCTGCTGGCTACCTGCAAAGGACCTCACAAGGTAATTTCTGAACAATAGCCTTCCAAAGCACCATTAAATCATGGTGAGTACCTTCATGTTATAGTTCATAGCTCATTCATGTAGCACTGTCATTTAGTGGAATAGGTTGTCACCATTTAGATGTGGTATCAAATGTTCAGGTTTTTTGAGGAAAAGAATTCTTAACAAAATGCAGGAATGCCAAAGATCTACTCATGTTTTGCCTATATGCCACAAAATCTCAACCGTTTTGATACTGCTTATATGCCATTAATACTTCAGCTTTCTGGGTAGGCAGCATTGCCTTTATCAATTTGGCTTGTCAAGAAGTTACAGCAGCTGTTGTGCTCTTTTGTGATGGTTGTGTGTCTCCAAAGCCAACAGGAGAACTTCCAAGTCTTACAAAAAAGATCTTATGAAGAAAGGGGAAGGGATTTAGCTGTCCTTGAGGGGACCAGTTACCTGTAGTGCTGCTGCTACAAGGAATCAAGAGCTGCTTTCATAGTGAGAAGTTCCTTTGATTTAATTACACTTTGATGAACATTTAGGGTTTAATATGCACATATTCTACATGAGTGTAGCTCATCCCAATGTCTTCCAAGAATGACAGCAGTAAAAAACTGTCCAGAAAAAATACAGAACGGTTCACAGGATGGGTTGTTTATTTTAATGTTGTGTCTCTAGAACTTTGTTTATTTTGAAGGAAGAAATGTAATAAGCAAATATACTACTTTTACACAAATTTCACTAGGCTTATGCTTAGTGCTTGACTCCTTTGAAACACTAAGAGATGTGACCATCATTTTAAAGAAAAGCTTTCCCTCTTCAGGAATTTTCATCCTGTTACATATCGGGTGCAGACTGTGTTGAAAACCTCTTCCCAAAAGCTTCAGGAGGGGTTTCCATTTGCCTGGAAACACGAAGGAGCGTCCCATGGTCTGGTGCACAGCAGCACCACATCCCTTTCCCAGGGAAATTCCACAGTGCCCTTCCCATCCAGCTGCAGAGCAAGTGCCAGCATTGTGAGCTCTGCCGTGATTGCACACAAATACATCCCATTTTACTGTGAATGCCAAATTATTGAGTAGTTGTCCTGCTTCTATGTAAGACGGAGAGGAGAAGCTGAAGGCTGTTGGGCTGGGCTGGAGGCTGCGTGGCATGCTATGCTGCAGGGACCACAACACTTGGGCCTTTCAGCAGCTCTTGCTCTTGAGCAGTTTAAAACAGGACTTCTCGTTCAGTGGAACTGGATCTTCCAAAGGTCCCCTTTGCATTTTGCACACAGCATTTCGAGGGTTTCCATGTGGTTAACAGCCAAACCAGAGTTTATCCCCACGTCCCCAGTAATCTTGGCCTCCCTCCTCGAGGGCTCAGTTGGAGATGATGGCACATGGGCCTTGCTACAGTCAGATCAGCTTAAAAACATCTGTTTGGCTTTGGTGGTGTGAGGCTTTCTGCAGCAAGCTGCTTTTCCTTACTTTTCAAGTTTGCTTTCCTGTATGTAACATTTTCATCATGATCTAAAAACAATTTTACACATAATAAAGTTTCACTATTTGGTATTTTTCATTTCAAAACTAAATAACAGACATTTAAGAGAATATTCTTTCTTTTAATGACACACATGATAGTATTTTTAAACACCAGATGACATCTACAGTAAAATTTTTGGTCTTTCTCTAGCAAAAATGCTATTGGTAAAGTTTGCCCATAGTTATGATTTTTTTTTTTCTTAAGATGTTTTACTGCATTTTGTAGAACTAATATGTGCTTCTCCAGGGACTCCCCTATTTATGACAATTGGAGATGTTTTTGAAAACTATTTGAATGACACTTAGTCTGCTCAAAAGTGTTTCCACTTTGTGTATGCCTGTACATACACAGTTTTCACTGATGACATTTGACAGAGCTGTTAATCCCTCTTGACTCTGATGTATGATATCACATTACAGGAGCTGGAGCAATCCAGAGATATATGCACATGCAAAATAACATTTACCGATTAGTTACCGTTTGTTCTGTTCAAAAACAAAGCCCCTGAAACAAGCTGTTTCACCGACAATGGAAGGAAGGCAGCCACATTTCCTATTAATATTGCTCTTCACTCTTTGAGGCAATGCTTTTGCTCCTGGATGCTGGAAGATCCCCGCTGCCGTGTCTGATGTCCAGCAACTGCATGGCCATGGTGAAGGAGGATGCCTGAGCACCAGGGAGCACTGCCGGCCCCTGCACACAGCACCTCTCCCCACCACCCTTTCCCATGCTGCGGCACAGACGTGTCTTTCAGACTTCGCCAGATTTTTACTTAAATTTCCACCTTTTCCCTTTTTGGACCCTATGCAGATGGATAACCAAGTCAGCCTGCTCTGTGGAGCTTTGAAGGCTGGTCGGACCCTTGGGAGCCACATGACCTCTGGAAAGCATGGCTCCAGGTGGAGAGGATGCCCACGAAGCAGGTAGCAGTCCTGCCGCTTCTTCTCTGCCCTGCGGTGAGTGAGGAGTGCTGTGAGGCAGGTAAGGAAGCTATGAGCATGTTGTCCATCAGAAGCAACGTACTCCTGCCATTGCTATGGCACCTTCACCCTGCATGGGACAGAGGTGACCTGATGGCAGGTCTCTCTGTGCCATGCTTAGCCAGCTTGCCCGATAGCTACTTCTCTTCTGCCACTCGGCCATAGAAACTTTGCCAAGACTTTTGTTTCAGCCGTCCACAGAACGAGGGCCAAAAGGAGTAGTTGTGAGAAGTAAGAAATTTTTTGTCAACTGAGCCTCAATTATCACATCAGCAGCTGTATCCTTGTGTATAAACCGTCCTTAAGAAACCCTGCCAAAAACCACTCCAAAGTGCAAGAATTCTTTTGGGATTGTTACTGATGAAATCTCTTATTGTCTCTAAAGAGTAATGGTCCTTAGGGAATTGCAGTGAGTTGTAAGAAAAGCAAGGTGTTGTAATGTAACATTATGAATTAAATGTGATACTAATTATCATTCCTCTTAAGTGCTGAATCCGCAGTATCATTTTCTGCACACTCCTAAGGAACCTACCATAAGAAAAAAATAAATCTCCAAAAGCTAGAGGTGATGCTTCTGCATTAAAGTGACATCTTTGGACTTTGTAAACGTGATCGCAAATACAGTTCAAACATGACACTGTTTATTTTGGAAATATGAAATAAGTATTTTCAACTGTTTTCAAATTGCTAACTCAAAGTAGTAAATGCAGTATTCACAGTAGCCTTTCTGCTCGTATCTGACTCTGCTTTTCAGCCAGAGTGAATAATGGGCCATCATTTAAAAATAAAGGAAAAAACCCTTTTTTTTTTCCTTTTAATGAAATAAAACCATTTAAAGTTGGATTACCTGAATCAACGTGGACAATAAGGGTCATCTTTTCAACTAAAGAAAGTACTATTGATTCCTGAATATGCCATGTTCTTGACTTTGTCTGGAATGGCATTGCCTTGGTCAAGAAGACCAGGTTCTTGCACCGATTATGTATTATCTCTTACACTCTTCCATATGTCTAATTATTCCTTCAATTAAAACAGATTGCATGATCTTTCATCTAAATATTTCTCTTCAAGAAAAAGAGAATTTAAACCTTAATTTATGAACTCTGATCTTATTAACCTCTCATTTGATTTGCTTCTGTGCCTTGATCTTGTAAACAGGCTATTGTACTTTCTGCAGTTTTATTCACTATGGGCTGTTTTGAGACACTGTGAAAACTAAAGCTCATTTGCACAACCCAAACTAAACGTATTATCCCCTCTGTTTTGTGCTCCATGTCCCATAATTTCCTCCAAACCTTAGGAAAAAAAGAATCATCATTAAATAATCAGTGTTAATAAACAGAAAATTTGTCGTCCTTTGCCAGTCATCTCTCAAGAGACAGCAACCCCTTTCTGTCTGGAGCACACGGACATTCTATTCTCCCTTTTGCCTCCTCCCGAAGGAATTTATGCTCTCCATTCCTGCTGCTGTTTCAGACACGCTTTCTTTTCTTTGTCTCTGCTATTTCCATCAGCCCCGTTGTCTTTATTTCCTTTTCCCCCCACTGTCTTTATTCTTTTCCTCCTCCTAGAGACATCAGGGCCTTAGCTTTTAAAAATCAGTCATGCTGCTCCTTTTCCTCCCTAGTTTTTACCATCTTATTTGTTCATCTTGGCTTTCTTACTAAGCCCTAGGTACAAAGCAAACCAACCTGCCCAAACAGGCCAGGATTGGAGAGTGACAATTCTTTCATGAATCATCATTGTATTAGTAAATCTCAGTATTTCATTTCCCTTTTATTTCCAATGGCTGCATATGGTGTTTGCACACAGTTTTGGCCAGACCAGTGAAAAATCCAGGACAACCATAGAGCGACCTGACACACTCCCCATATACACACATGAATATATATATAAGTATACATATACATATATATACACACATACATGTGTGTGCGTGTAACATTTTAGGGGCCGCAAAGCAGGGTGCCATCTATATTTCTTGTACAGAGGGAACAGAAGTTAATTTGTAGGTTGGTGAGAGAGAGCTTGTGACACTGCACTCCATTTCACATCAAGAGACATTAACTTGAAATTACTGTTTCCAAGGGAAACACTTATGACTCAAAGCATTAATTTGCATTAGCCCACGATAAGGCTAGCCTGTAAATTGAGTTATTGAAAATAACTCGCAACCATAGCACCAAGGAAGGAATTAACTAGGAATGTTTTCCTATAAACATAAGCTGATATTTTTTTCCAGGTAGTTAAAATACTAAAACTGTGCGAAATGTAATCAATTTAGTTTTCTAGTCAAGTAATTAGTTAACAAATTGTCACTATGGAAGTAATCCGTTTGGATAAATTTGCGTTGGCTGGGTTTTATCTCCTCACTTTTTAGTTTCCTGTGAACAACCTATTAAAACCCATGGTTTGGGACAAGCTCTACATTTTTCTCTTACAGCTGTGAGGACAATGGTCATTCTTTACAAATTTAGTTCAAGGTAACATGATGTTCTAACCATTCTGGCAGAAAGATTTATAACTTAGCAACTGGGGGCTAAATTTCTGTGTAGTAAGCAAGTCTGATCTCAGGCAAATTTCACCTCTTCTGAACATCATAAAGATTATTTAGAATATCTCCATGAAATGTGTTCTTTACCCTTCGGGTCCTCCTGCAACAACCACTTAAAGCACATTAACAATCGGCAGTATCAATAACTGAAATCCGCACCAGGGGAATTCTTGTTAATTGTTACTGATTACCGGTTGCACATGTACCACCCCTGTTTTAAATACCAGGTGAGCCGGCAGTCCCCTGAGTAAACACAGGCAAGCGGGTCCAATGTTTACAATTCTCACTCTGGTTTCCATGCCCCCTCAGCATCATAGCTGTGGTACAAGGATGGATGTGCTTGCAAAATGTCTTTTCTTTGCCAAAACTTATCTTTCCTTTCAGGAGCCACTTGGTCTGCAGGAGCCTCATTCCCGCATGTGTGGCGATGGCAGAGGCACAACCTGACTGATTGTCTTTTGGCCCTCTCCAGATATCCCTCCAGCTTACTAGATCCAGAATCACTGTAGGAGAGGAGAGAGGAGAACAGTGAGGATGCTCTCTCCTTGTATTCCACTACCATCTGCACCTATGTTTGTACTGTAACAGCAACCCTTTTGTCTGCCTTTTCTTTATTCTTCAAACTGAACAGCAAACTTTCAAACCCAGCAGCACAGACATCATACAGTGGGGCAGTGGCACACCTATGGGTTTGCCCAAAAAGACTAGCTTGGAAAGAGACAGGTATAGCAGCATAGGAAATTATTTCCTCTTCCCCAAGGCAGTGTGGTGCCTGGTTAAGTACTGCACTCCAGCTCTTTGGGCTGGTGGAGCTAACCTGCTGGGCTGCCCCAGCAGACGAAGGATCAGTGCATGTCTGAGTTACAGGCACAGCTTCCCTGGATTACACACAGGATGTCTGGTTTTCTACTCGCACACCCATATGGCAAATAATATGATATATATAAAAGGCATGTGACAATGCTACATGTGTAGGTGAAAAGCATTAATAAAGAAGCAGGCTCAAGCCTTGTCGTTTCCCGTACGTACCGTGCATTTTCCCCGGAGCAGAGCGTTGCACCGCAGTGCCTTCCCCCTGCCCCTCTTGCATCCCGTATTCCGTCTGCCTGCCATGCCCGACAGGGCACCCCGCCGGGTATCTCTCAATTGCTTCTCATGAGTAAGGACATTATTTTTGATCCAAACTAATATGTAATTATCTATTTCAGAATGTTTTATTAGGAATTAGGACCCTTTTTATATTTTAACCAAACATATTCATTTCACAGCATGTTAAAAATCATTTTCTCTCTCCTAACTGTGTTTATCCTTTCTCTGTAATATTTCACAGCTGAAGTCCTTTTCTAAGAGAGCTTGAAAAATATTGTCTGAGTTTATTTTTTTTAAATTGAGCATATATGGACAAAAATCTGTCCTCTCCTTTTGCGTCTTTAGCATTCTAAAATGTACCTGTGTTCAAATATTAAGAAATAAAACAAATATAAATTATGCATTTTCCAAGTTAATTTAAAATGCATTATGCACTGCTTTGTTCTCTGGAATTAGTATTATTAAGGGGACAGATCTGTATGGATTAATTTTGAGTCAGTTTATTCACTTCTTTGTAATTCAGTGGCAAGGATTTCTGTCCCCAGGCATCAAATTAAAATTTTTACTGTAAGTAACACATACACAATATGGACCTCTTTGTATTGTTTCTTTGTTTTTCTATCAGACAGCATATTTACATATTGTATTATTTCACAAAACCATCTCTTTCAAAGTAAACAAAACTTTTTCCCCCATTCTTGAAAATTATGTCAGTGTCCCCATTGTCACTGTACCCAACTGTCACCTAGTTCTAGTTTCAAGGGGTTTTCCCCCCCCCTTTTCTACCAATAATCACAAAATATTTAGCTGTGCCTGCCCAGAGTTCTACCACAAGCTGAATAATCATCCAACCTCTCTTTCCTTCCAAATATTTTTGGTGATGCTTGAGCTGCTCCTTTATGATTTCCTTTTTTAAAAAAAACCCAAGCTATTCAATAATGATTTTAAAATATTTTTTCATTGTAATAATTCTTCGCACTTACACGTTTTAAATCTTTATTTTTCCCTAAACTGAGCAAGAAAATAGAGTCTGCTTTCTTAATTAGTCTTCTTTAAACAAAATATCCTTTCATATGCACTAATAAAGACTAAGGATCATTTCTCTCTTGTTTAAATAACTGCTTGCTGTAGTATAAAATTGTAAGAGACATGATGCAGATCAAGATGCTGGCTTGAAGTGGAGAAGAGGAACAAGCAGTGCAATAATAAGCAGATTTTAATGATTTACTATAAATCAGCATTTTTGCCCTGTCAGTGAGATTGAAGAGGCAGACAGCTCCTCACATGTCTGCCTAGCAAATGTCTTCCTGATGAATCATGTGCTCTGAATCACTGATCACAACATTCAAACAGCACATCCAAATAATGAGGAAAACATATACACAGCATTCTTACGGCTAGTCTAAAACTGCAGGAATATGTGTTTTTAGTGGTGTGGTAGTTAAACCCCTACATTGATACTGTGTCTGTTCAGCGGAGGGTAATATAAGGTTAACTATTGCAGCTCTAGCTTTGCTTCCACTCGTTAAACTGACAGTGAAAATCTAATCTTTACTTACTCTGCAAGAAAAAAAGAAGGTAAAACTGGCTAGCAATGTAGGGCTTTAAATATTTTCCAGTAGGGAACTGCATCAACTGCTTATTGAGAGAAACATTATTTCCATTAATTAGAAACCTACGAAGGTTAGTGTTTTATACAGGGGGTTAGTTCAGATGGCCACCATTAATAATTTCCACTGATCACTAAGATAATAGTGGCTGTAAAAGGTTAGGTGTTGCATGCCACGATATACTGATCCTCCTTGCAATCCTGCCTGATTGGGTCTCAGGTAGCCAAATGATTGTCACCGATGTCTCCTGCAATGGTGGCTTGTGACCACTCACGTTCTCCACAGCAAAGCTCGCAGGTTTTTAAGGATGACTGGGGCAGAGGGGGTGAAAATGGAATGGGGCAGAGGCCCAGAAGCTCTGGGAGAATTAAGAGATGAACTGCAGTGGGGTCTACTCTCAGCCTTTGCAGGCAACACTCCCAAGAGCAGCAGCGGGACTTTAAAGGCATTCGACAAAACTTCCCAACTTAAATACAGGCGCCAACCCACCTCGCCCCCTTGGGGTCAAGAAGCCTGGCAGTTATCCCAGCAGTAATAACTGTGGTAATTGTTGTCCTCACTTGCAGGGGCTGCTCTGGCGAGGCTTTCACACCGCTGCAGCGGAGTGAGGGTCAGCTGCAGCGATATGAGGGTAGACTGTAACTTTTGCATTTATTACTAATTTTCTGCACTGCTCTAAATGCACCGTGGTTATTTAGTTTAGAGAGTGTTAGTACTATGTATTTGCAGTTCAACTCATCATTACACAGCCTTAGTTTTTCCTGGAGATCCTGGAGACGAGCTGGCACTAGAAATCTACTGATGGTTTTTCCTCCATGTCCCTGTATCCTGCAGGGATCCCATTTGATGCAGAATCACAATATGTGTTTTGCAAGACGCTGCCGTCCGTTGTTTGAAGACATGAAATTCAAAGTCCTCATCTTCTCTGGTTTGCACTCAAGGGAAAAAATAATAATGGACTTTTAAAACAATAAAATGTCAATGTATTTTAAACATGATCATGTCAGGCTCAAAAATGTTTTTCAAAAGCATATCCATTAGTTTAATTTGAATAAGAACATACTTAATTTCATGGTCATTTGGTTAAAGCAGTTATTTTTATTAATGTGTTATTGAGCTAGAAGCTGAGGGCACTGGTCAGTTTGCTACTGTATAACTCACTCGCTTGGAGAATGAAGCCTCGCAGTACAAAGGGGAAAACTCGGACGTGCTATTTTGGCATCACAATGGTATATTTGATCTGTGTTCTTATTTTATTCAAAGTAAGGAGGGGAAAAAAACCAAAATGCTCAGACTGCTGATTTCTGCAGAAAAAATCTGCAAATGAACTGTTCTATTAGCACAAATGTACAAAAGTCTTTAGAACCTCTCTCTTCAAAAGCATAATTAGGTATTTATTTCAGACATACTAACATCTTTGCAGTAGCTAATAAGATGCAGCCCATTTGAATATTAATATAATAAATGATTAAATTAAACAGCAAGATTCAGACTCAGAAATAGCCTTTATAGGTCCCAGGGGGTCACTAAAACTGTATTCCATTTCTTCCTACAGTTAACATAGTACAAGGGACATGAATGCGTAAAGCAATATTTGTCTTATGAAACATGGAGTTTTATATTGTGCTATTCAGTTTTATTACTCCACAGTTTGAAGCTGAGGCCTGTGATGAAGTCACCATGCTGGGACCCAACAGCAACTCTTCCTGTTTCAGTGCTTTTTGGCATCAAAGTGACGCATCGTTGCTTTGGCAGAGGCAAACCTAGTGGCAGGCTACATATAAATAGGTTAACAACGTTGGCATGTGATAAACTAATAACAACACATGCACACAAAGTTGCTGTAAAGTAAACAGTGGAGGAATTTTTCATCTGTACATTATTATGTATTTATTATTAATAATATGTACCCAATAACGTGCAGAATTAATATCAACAACACAAGGATGATAGGTTGGGCTTATTTTTTTCCCCCTGTACACCAGATAAAAGAAAAATAGGCAAAGCAGGCAATTATAATTGGCCATTATTCCAATAAAGGTGTTTCCCTTCTCAAATTAGTCCATGAAAACTGCACACTATCCAAATCCCATGAACCTGTGAGGTGTTAATAAACATCTGGTCATGGTTTTTGCTTAATTAGCAATCCTTAGTTTGGACTGAAGTCTGTTTATGTAAAACAAAACACACGTACGTGCGCATGCACACACACCTTCCCTCTCCCTGCTCCCCCCATAACAATAACAAAAAAATAGCGGGTTTTGTTTTGTGAGCCACAGCCCTTCAGCAGTCCAAACCAGCTTCTTGTAAGTGCTCGGTGGGAGAATTGGATTTTTAAGTCTTATCATTTGTCAACACAGCAGAATAAAATGAAAGCTATTTGGGTTTGTCTGTTTCTGTTCATTTTACCAGACTAATGTCACCTCAATCAGACCTACAAAATCCCCGTATTTTGTTGGAAACAAAATTACCATTTTTAAATGCAAAAAGAAATTGCATACTTACTACAGGTTGATGAAAAATGCCATTTTATTATTCTTAGCATCCAAAAATCTTACAGCACCATCTCTCTAAGGAGCAGCTTTGGCAGGGAGGTAATGGATAAACATGCAACTGGGCTTGCAAGACTATACTGTCTAAATTAGATAAAAGAAAAGTAGGAAGAAAACTCCAAGATAAGTGGTACAAAGTAAATCAAAACAAATCATCTTACCAAACTTTATTCGCATCTGATACCATTTTTAGAAATTAAGGTCAGTTTTGTGGAACTAATAGGGAGTTACACCTATATATCTTGGGCACCATGACAATGCTTGAGAGGAAGATTTATACACTATGGTTGCAGATGCAGAAGAAAGATATGAGAGATCAAATGGAAGTGCATGATAACAAATGAAAAATGGTCCCCACAGCCCATAAATTAATTGAGAAAAGAAGGTTGTCATTATTTGAACATGCTTTAAAATAAGGTATGGGGTCCAGATGGCAGAGAATAGATAGGCCAACAAAGTTTGAGTAATTGATGACTTAAAAATAAAACAAGATCTTAAAGAAATGAATCACGTTGGGAGAGTTAGAGGAGGAATATTAGATGAAAAAGCACAAAAACTCCTCGAAACTTCAGAGCAAAAATCAAAGTATAGGAAAACAGACACATTTTTTCGTGAAGGATCTAAATAAATGTAAGTAATAAATATTTCAGGCAGCAATTGTATCCCCATTAAGGACACTTTTCTATTGTCATTTCATTAACCTATTCAGCTTTGTGTTCACAATTTTATTTCTCTTTTCTGTGGTGTAAGTTTGTTGGGTTTTGTTGGTTTTTTTTTTTGAATGAATGGAAAGAAATTAGCAAAGACTGTGCTATAAAAATCACAATTACCATTTCTGCTCCCATCACTGTTGTTAGCTCATAAGGTCACTGCGAAGAGCCCTTCGGTAAACAGTGACATGCTTCCCAGAGCTTATTGTCTGCACTTACAGTACCCGACTTCCAGCTGCAGAGCTTGGTGTGCTGGTTAGACCCAGACCTTTCCTTGTCTCATCTTCAGGGTAGCAGGGTCAAGCAGGTCGGGGAGGAAGTGACAACGCTCTTATGGGTTTTAGTCCATCGGGTTATTCCTATTGCTTTTCTTCCCTTTGCTCTGGTCCCACACTGACAGGGTGGGAGCACATCCCTTTAAACAGTACTTCAGCATTAAGCAATGCCAGGTGATAAATACACAAACTGTGTACAGTTTTATTATTTTTGCCTTCAAAATTTCACCCGTCTGTCTATAGAGGAGATGAAAACATCTGCATGGGGGAGGGTGAGTGTGTCTGCAAGGAGGGTGTTTGTGTGTGTGTATGTGTCCACATATGTATCTGCACTTTGTATGTGTGTGTGCGTATGCGTGTGTGCATTTTCCATATTTATCGCTTTTCAGTACATTAGAGCATTTAGTACTTTGGAAGGCACTCATCCAAACAGAGCTCCATGTAAATGCACTGTGTACAAGCCAAGAAAGAACGGCTCCAGGCTGATAGAAACCTCAGAAGTATGTTAAATCATAGTACTCAACTGTTCCTCATTAGAACACTCCTCATTTCTTTTTTTTTTTCCTTCCACTTAAAAAAAAAATAATTTTTCCTCAAAGCCACTTCGGTGCTGCACTCTAGGAGCATATTATGAATATTCAGATTGAAAATAGAGAACCATCTAATAACGTGGAACACAAAGGAGCCCTGAAATTTATTCAGCCTCTTATTTACATTGTTATGAGAGATATTGCATTATCAAACAATGGCTCCGTTCCACACTGTATCCGTTATGCCTCACATTGGGCTCCTTGGGAACTTGTTATTGATGACAAAAATGCATCTAATGAGAGAGCGCAGACTCGCTAAATGTATAGGTAAGCTATATTGCCTATAAGAAAGATAGCCCTAAAGGAAAAAACATCAAAGCCCGAGAGCTGATTTGTTCAGAAGTGCAACTGAGATGGGGAGAAAAGCAAACTTGGGGACCTTCCCATCATAGCACACAATGATGTCATTAAGGTACATTAATCTCAAAAAAAGATATACACAGGGAAACTAAAATGTGACCCTCGGTGCGGAAGGCAAGCAAGAAGGCTTGAAAATATTCAGAAGGCAGAAAGATACAGGCAACAAACATTTCAAGGGAAAGATAGTTGCCAGCAGGATTGATTTGAATACTCAAACTGGTGATTTATTTTTCATGCTTCTCATAAAAAAGAAGAGATCCTTTTTTCCCCCCCTCCTTTCCCTCTCGCTCGCTCCCAGGCGGTAGAAAGGATGGGATGAGCCTCGCCGTGCCCATTGAGCAATGGCTGCCCTTTCACAGGCACCGCAAATGAATGCAGGATGCCGGACAGACCAATTCAAACACTTTACCAGGAGTATATCAAAAAATGGCATAATCCACGTTCTTTGCATTTGTAACAGAAGAGAGGGAAAAAGGACAATTTCATTAAAAGTCCAGCCTCTGTAAAGAGAATGTTAAATAGGTTCATACCCAAAACCCAAACTGCTTTGAATGCACGTCCTCCTTTGCCCTTAACTGGAATGAAATTTCACAAATCCAGCTGTATATAGAGCAAGGAAATGAAAGGCAAAATATTTACCCATGGACTCCACAGTCCCCTTTTTAAAGGGAGGGGGTTAACTATTGATTTTTTTAACAATATAAATTTAGCATATTTCACATGATCCATTACATTCCTTAGAACCATTAAGATGCAGTTTACATGATTTATTCAGAATAAGGTCCACTTTTAGCTATATTTAAGTCTCCTATTTGTTATTTAACATGTGTTTAATGTTTTCTGTCCCTGCTGTGCACAGCTGCAAGCTGCTATTTTTTGGCAATTTTTGTGACTGTGAAGTGATTTGTGTCTTTGAATCTCACCTTTCTATTCTACGGCCTGCTGTTTTGATTTTTTTATAAACTTTAAGAAATAAGTTGAGCTGTGTTATGACCTTTATTTCACTTCATGGAAGTAAACAAGAAGTCTAAAAGGACCATGAAAAAATCATGGCAGGTATCCTTATGGGGCAGATACAAGGACACACATGTAATCGATTTAGCATCTTGTGACACTATAATTCAAAGCAGTTTAAGAAAAACCCTCTAAAAATCCAGTAATGACATAGGAACTACTAATTGAGTGCTGGCAAACACTTCACTCACCACTTACAGTTTAGGCATATAAATCCTCCATGGCACGGAATCTTCCATACTGTACAGCTTCATTAAGATTATTTCAGCTGATCTCAATTAGAGGAAATCTGACCAGAAAAGTAGTTGTTATTATTGTACAATATATTTAAAATATCCTATTTATTTCCACAGTCATAAAGCAAACAGAGCATGATGTTGAAGTGCAACAGATAAATACAAATGATTGCGGGAAATTCTGTAGCAAAGGGATGGTTCATGGCATAAGGATCCCAGAGTTTCAGCTGGCTTCATGGAGACACAACTTTCGAAAAGCAGTAATAACCTATGATGGCACAGCATGGCAGCTATAGCACTGTCATTGCCTTTTTTTTTCAAATATATTTATATAGGTATTAAATGGCACTTTCCCAAACATGGCTAGGAGCAATTGCAAAAGTTTGCTGAAATGCAACACGCTATCTGCAGCCACAGTATTTCTGTGCAGTTGCTCCAAGCCCCACGCCCCGCAGACAGGACCCCTGTTCTCACTACAGCTGCTCCAGTACCTCATGGTGCTGCCCACCCTGCCAGAAACCCATGCCCACCTCCCCGCGCCATACTGCATTTAGGCAGTCCCAGGCACGGTGCTGGACTGCTTTCCCAGCCAGCCCCGGTGCCCAGCAGACCCCTGCAACAGCAGAGGCAATCCCCTGCACCTTTGCCCATGGAGCAGAAGCAGCTGCTCATGGTGTGATCCCCAGCATAGCAATCACACTGCAAAGGGACTTATCCACCCGATATTCGCCCCTATGTCCCCACCTCCTTCACCTTGCTGAGGCACTCCTACAGACCTACAAGCAGCGCTGCCTTGTCCACGTACAGCTTTTCATGCCAAGGTGGGCAGCCAAGCCTCCCTGCCTGCACTCAGCCTGCATCACTCAGCACAGCCTCCCCCAGCATCCTGCGCCTTTTCATCCACTGCCTCTCCTTCGGCCACCTCTTGATTTCGAGGAAATGAATCAGTATCTCTCTTGCAAATTAGAATCTACGTATAATTCATGGGCAATGAATGTGCAATGTTCATATAATGATCTAAAAAGGCAGTTAGCAGTGCATAATGCATATGCTGGTTCATATTCCTTTTTTATGTGGAGTAAAATGGGAGTGCTTTGTGGTGTGCTGAAATCTGAGAGATGCGTGCCAGTGAGTCACTCTCTCTTTTTTGGAAGGTTCATCTTCCATATCTCCAGTGAATGTAAGGAGAGCAAAACACTGTAGGGTGTATTGAGGGTATTTGTTGTCACTCTTTATGATATCTCCGGATAATTTCAGTGTCTATCAAACTGCTACTTTAATTGATAGGAAAGCATTTCCCCTTAACAATTTTAAGCAAATATAGTAGGTAAAAATGCCTGCGTCAATTTGAATACACTTACCTGTAAGTGGCAAACTTAGTAACTTCATTTATCTGATTTTAATGAAAATGGAAAATGCACTGCTATATGACTTTAAAAAAAAAGTAAAATATACCAGTTATTACTGTTTGATATATGTTCCCCATCCTTTTATAGGATCTATAAGAGAAAGCCATGTTGAAACAGTTTAATGCAATGCCTTTAACTTATCTAAACCACATTCAACTGACTGCACTGGGAAAATTGAATCTTTTCCTCACAATCTTAGTGACATGAAAAATATATAATACAGTAAATGATTAATGCAGTTATAAACTATACCTGAGATAAGATTTAAGTATTCATATTTCTATCATGTTAATACAACACGATAAACCCATGAAGCAAACTTGACCATAGCATTTGTTATTCTGTCCAGTGTTCAATTATTCTTTGTCCAAATACAATTTAGGAGCTTGCTAGAATACATTCTCCGGGTACGAAGCATTATGTGCTACAGTGAGATAATCAAAGCAGTGGTCAGCAACTGTGGACCTCGATCCGATATTCGCAGAGCTGCAAAATAAAAGCAACCCCAGAATATAACCGTATGCAGGGTTTTTATTTTGGTTGTCCAGCATGTACCATTTGTACATAAAAGGATTATTTTTTCTTGCTTATCTCACATTTCACTTGAAGCTTTATATTTTTAGGTAAACCTAAATTGACATAATCGCAGATGTGCTTAGCGACTACCAAAGCAATTTCAAACCACGTTGCTTTAATAACCAACCACTTCTTCTAATTTGTGCAGTAAGGGTCAAATTCTGCCCATGGGAAACACATGCATACCGCTCTGAATGATACCAAGAGAAAAAATGAGCCCACAGTGATGACCACTTTGATGCTTTGATGGGCATTTTATTACAAGGATCTTGTGCCTCCATGTAAATAATAACCAATTGTACTTGTAGACAGGCAGCATGCCTAGCAGTGAAAGCACAAAGCTGGGAGACAGGATGGGAAATCTGTAGATCTCCCTTGGCCAGTAGCTTTGCCATGGTTACCTCAACTTGCCCTTTTGCAGAATGCGAAAGTATAAAACTTAATTTTCAAACGTGCATTTATGGCCTTAAGTGAAAGGTGAGATAATTTTGAAATTGGGTTTGATAAGAAATAAAGTGATGAAGGTATTTTAAAAGCTTAGCCCAGCTTTGAGCAAGGGGTTGCAGTAGATGATGTCCAGAGGTCCCGCTCAGCCTAAGTTATTCTGTGATTCCATGTGACTGCAGCCCTTGACAGTGTTGGCATTAAAATACCTGCCACTCCGAGCCCTTGTCCCACAACTCTAGCCACTAACTCGCCATCCAGGTACACAGACACCCCAGGTGTGTCTCCTGCTGTGGTGTCCCACTTTAAGCAGCCACATGTAGACTGGACTCTCCTCAGGTCCAGCTGAAAATTCACTTGAGCTCTCTGAAAGGTTGACGGTTTCCGAGCTGGAATCAGTGGTAAAAGCTGGAGGTTCCTTTAAGAGCTACTCAGAAAATAATGCTGAAGATGAGCAGGATTTAATAATGACTTTTTTTTTCCCCTCTTTGTCAAGGCTTTCATTGAAAAATTAAATTGCCAGGAGTTTTTCTGTTTTATTTGCCCCCCAACTCAGCTGTCAGCTGAAGTGCTTTTGATGAAAACATATTTTTGAAATGAGTATAGAAGCCAGCTGGGACAGCCAGGCAAGGCCCTTTGCTAAACTAATCTGTCACTGACTAAGGTCTGGATGGGCAAATGTTCGGGATGATCTGAGGTTTGCCTAGCTTTCAGAACGGTAGGTGAGCTTAATAGCCATATTTTAAATAATACTGCTAAACTACATCACATTGCAAATATGCCCTGTAATCAAAAGGAAAAAAAAGCAAGGAGCTGACAGAATTAGACTAGAATACAATGCACCTCTCTGGGTGGAGTTATTTTATTTTTCCCAAAAGGAGCCACAAGCTTTTCTTTAATTAAATAGGCCTTAAGAACACAAACAACATCAAAAATGGTAAGCAGAAATTAAATACTTCCCACTAGTTTAAAATTTGAGTACACTGTAATAATTCTTTATGTCCATGAACTCATTTAATGGACTCGTTCACTTTCTATTTGATCGGAACTTCTGCATGTAATAGTTCCCAGCACGTCAAACCAGAAATCCTGTATGACTGCATACATACTGGGATACTGACCATTGCACTGGTAATACCAGCAAGGGGGCATTTTGACTTAAGAATAAAGCAGCTGACACAACTGGGCAACCCTGGCAGGCAGCCGCCGTTGTCACTCTGATAAAACGCAGTGCCATGTGCAGCTGTTAGACTGGGTATTGACATCTGCTTCTACAGGCACCAATAGTCATTCCATTTGCATTTTTGGATATGTACTTTCACATATACACGTAAATCTGACCTGCAATAAATATTTAATTTCTTTCAGGCTTTCCTGGTTTACCTTCACGGCTGTTGCAAAACTTCTAGAAACACAAATGGTTTCCTTTCACAAGCAAGACACATCGAGTGGCTTCCCCTTCGTAACACATTTACATTTCTCAGGTTTTCTAGCTTGGTTTCTGCTAATCTTAGAGACGCAAACTCTTGAATAGAGACTTAATGTCCTTGCAGCAATCTTACAACAATTTCAAAACATGCCTATGGTAATCCTATTATCACACAAGCTTGTGATGACAAAATGATCTCAGTGCGAGTCTGCAGTGACCCTCTGGAAGGCAATACCATTATAATGTGAGATTATACAGGTAAAATGAATTCAGTGAAAACACACACTATGTTTGAATTTCAGTGTGGAGGCCTGTGAAATGAAAAAATCAAGTTCACCTTTATGGCACATTATGTTTATGTTAAATGCAAGGATAAGATGGGAGGTGCTGTGCTCAAAAAATGTGTAACAAGAATGGTGTAAAATATAAAGGGGTTCAAGTAGGTCCAGAACAAAGTCCAACCAGTCTGCAGAAAAGAGCCCAACAGATTGTGTTTGAGCTTGACTGAGTTCAAGAAGTGTCTGGACGATGCACTCCACAACGTGCTCTGACCTGTCTGGCCCTGTGTGGATGATCCTTATGAGTCCCTTCCAACTCAGCATATTCTATGATTCTATGATTTGTCTGAGAGTGGTCAGTCTAGGAGCGGTGCAATGGCAATCCTGAGAGGCCAGAGGCTGTCCACCAGACCAGGGTCCCACCCAGTATGGAACCCAACATCTCTGCTCTGCTACTCAGTCATGTCACCTCCCTGTCTGGGGCCACTCAAGGCACCTTCTTCAAAAAGCCCTTATCCTCAGACATCATTAGCCTTCCACCAACACATTAATGATTATGCTTTTCATGCCTTCCAACACTCAAATGGGCAATGTGAAATCAGCGCTGAATTTATTTATTAATTAAAAGAGGAGAGGAATACATTGGCAGCCTCCAGAAATAGCCAGGCACTGGCCATAAAAGTCTCTGGCCTGCACCTCCTCTCACACGAGCAGAACAGACCCAAAGGCTGGAGTCCCGTTCAGTTACTTTGATCTTTCCTCAGGGGGACAGAGATGCTTTCCTACTCTGATTTAGATTTCATCCAGCTTTTTAACACTGTTACCATTACACCACCAACACACAACAAATTAACAGGGGTACCTGTTACTGAGGAAAAAGGAGACTTCGCTGGGCTGGTTTGCAGGGTGAGGTGAGTGGGTGATCCTCCAGGCTGGCAGCATGCCCTCATCAGTGCCACTTGCTCTGTGTCACACAGGTAAGGAAGCACAAGAACACGATACAATATTTTGGCAAGTGGTGGGTGGAATCAATCTCACCCAGTGTTAAATATGTAAAGTCATGTATCTAGCCTGCACTGGTCGCTAAGCTACATCTTTTTTATAATCACTGGAGACTATAAATCCAATTCATTTGGCCAATGCTAAGACTCTGTCTTAGCACAAACCGCCCTGTTACACTCCACTGACTTTAAAGGGTAAGTAGCTCAGACTTAATTGTCTAACTTTTATACATCAAAGTCAGGAAAGATGAATATTATCTACCCAATATTCCATGGATGTCAAACTGAAATGAGAAAAAATAAGGAAAGACTAGTCAAACTATTTCCCCTTCTGATAATTAGGAAGCGTAAGATGTTTACTTACAGAATATGCCTTTCAGAAATAACTTAAATAAATCTGTGAAGCTGTCAACTATTGCAGATGTTTTGTATCTACATCTGTAGGGATTTCATAGCACTTATTAAAAACCTTCACACATCTAGCTTGGGAAAGCCCTTCTGGCTGAAAAGGTGGTTTCCAGGGATAGCCTGCTCACTTCAAGCTTTTCTAACACTTCTTGGCTTGGAAAGTATGATTTTTCTGCCTTGAACCTGAGCTGTCTATGTAGTCTTGAAGTAAACAGAGAGGGAGAGTCCATAAACTTTAATGGTATAATTGAGAATGATCTGGCATCAGCGGTGTCATAACTGGGATGAGCCATGGCAAGTCCCCCACAATCTGTCTTACAGGTAGCAGTTGTCTGAGAGACTCCAGGAGAGCTCCCGGTTTGTCACTAGCCCCCCTGAAGGGAAGATGAATTGGAGGTGTTTAAGGAGTGTGGCTTGAGACTTGACAGATTCAAGTTTGTAAAGAACAGGCCAAACAAAGTCCCAGTTCCTCATATCCCAATGATTTTCCCAGCCAACCAACATGCAGCCGTAAGAGAAAATCAAGGAAAGCTTTCCTATGTTATTGCTTTTACAAGTATCTCAAAGTGATTGACAGCGTTCATATTCTCATTATGGCATCTGCAGATAATGAGGTATCTAGGCACAGGAATATCCACTGCTCGAGCATGCCAGGAATATTATCGCTGATGTTTGAGCAAAAACATTGCAATTCCACACAATACCTCTACATCTTAGAAACGTCAAAACACAGCCAGATGCTGGAGCCATGGCTGCTGAAATCACATGGGTTAGCTGGTATCTCTTGAAAGAATTATTATAGATGTAAGGTATCTATTTAGCCAGTCAGGATTGTGGGTTTTAATTCCACAGATAAGAGCTGGCTCCCCCCAGAATTTAAAGACTCTCTCCCCTTCTTCCTTCTGAAATCCTCCCAATTTTCTATAAACAAAGCTCAAAAGCTGTTCAAATGCTATGAGGAAGAACTTTCTGAAGCAAGGAAGAAGTCTTATGTTTCTAAGCTAAACGGCAGCTAAAAAAACTCACTCTGAGGGAAGGCAGCAGATAACACGCAGTCCCAGACAGTCGAGATGGTCCTCGACTGATGGCTCAGGGCTCCCTCTGCCAACAACCCACTGGAGTGTGACCTTTGGCATGTTCCTTTGCCACAGCGATGCTCTCCTGCCACTGCTGCACATCCTCTAGTTAGCTGTCAGCCTCTGAGCCAAGTGCCCTTCACCCGGAGCCTGAGATGGAAGGGAAGGACAGACAGACAGCTACTAACCACACGCAACATGTGCCTGCCCGTGACTGAACTGCAGGAACTGTCTACAAGTTCAGCTTCCAAACGCAGGAAGGTGAAGAATGGTGATTGAAATCTGGAAATTAGGCACAGGAACTCCTTTCAAGTTGTGTTCCTGGGAGGTGTGGAAGTCCTGCCTAGGAAATGCAGTGCTGCCACCATCAGCAGGGTTGTGCTGGGCAGTGCTCTGCCTGCTGCAGACACCCGCTGGATCTCAGGCACTGGGGCATGGAGTGAGCAAGCTGCCCTACCCTGCTCCAGTGCTGGTGCACTGTCTTTACACCAAATATCAATGTGGTGATGCTGGAAATGCATGTTGCCTTCTCTCCCTTCCTCCCTCCCTTCACAGCTGGCCATGGAGACAAAGAATGCACCAACATCGCTGACCCCTCCCCTACCTGGACTTGTGTGAGATGCTGCTGCTGGGACACATGTCTCAATCGACTACATCTTCCCCCTCTCCACTGAGTGGTTTTATTGCCTTGGCAAGATGATCCCCATGCCTCTTCCTTGTCTTTGAACACAGGTCTGGCACAGGTGGCCTTAGGATCGGAAGCAAGCACAGGTTCTCATTAGGAGGAACAGTTGTCCTTACCCTGAAAGCAAGCAAGCAGGCCTCCACACATGCAACAGAAAGAAAGAGCATCTCTACGTGTCTTTGCAGTGTCTTTGGGCATCACATCTGCTTTTCTCCCCCCAGCATGCTTCCTCCATTTGACCCTTGCCCCAGCTAAAGGCACAAAACATGTTAGGTGCAAACTAATATTCTCAGTCCTGCTGCTGCAATACCCAGTGATCCACAACAGCCTTGTAGTCATACAGCTTGCATGGAGACGCCTATGAGCAAACACAGGGAGGCTTGCAGAATGCCTTCATTCAGAACTAGACAGAGTACACATAGGGTCAATACACAGCATCCTTCTAAGCAGTCTTCCTTCTAAAGACATTGTGTCTCCAGACGGATATCGAAAATTCAGTCAAATGCCCTGCAGAGGTGAAGTGCTTAAAAAAACGTCACCGTGGCTAAAGAGAAGTCAGTAAAAGAGCTGAGACTGATCTCTATTCCTTAGCATCACCTATAAGCTAAACTGCAGCAGGTGTACTGACATGAGAATGTACACTGGTACACTGGATTAGGATTTGTACTCATTTAAATGATTCCTTACAAAAATGTCTGTATTAAAAACTCTAAACCTTTCCTAGATAACAATCCAAGAGAATCTCCCAGCAATAGGTTTTCAAACCCACACAGTATTGCATGCCAATATTTCTAAGTTATTTTTATGCCAAAAATCTCAAATAAGACCATAGATTGTCCTAGATGGAAGCTACAGAAGGGTTTATAATGATCAGGAAATAAAAGCAATGGGCTCTGATGGGTCAGAGATCAGCCTGAGATGCAGTATTTTGCTAAATAGTAAATAAGCCTTCCTTACCTACAAGAGGCAGGTCTGATGGTTAGGAGAACCTTGTGAAGTGCGAGAAGTTTCAGTTCAATATGTTGCTCCACCGCAGCCTCCAAGTCTGACTCTGGTCATACTGTTGACCCTCATTTCCCATCTGCAAACTGGAGACGTGGCTCCCTTCACACTCTCCTGGCCTGCCTGCTTGAACGTGGCAATGGCCATGCTCCTTCTGCACAGCGCATGGCAGATCCTGATGTGAGTGAGGTCTCCATGTCTGCCTGTAATGCAGAAAGTAACTAAGAAAATAGAGTCATTTTTAGAGAATCACAGGAAAATTCAGTCAAACAAATACCAGAAGCATTAATCGATTAAATTTCTAGCACCAGCCTGGAAATCTACTACACTTCTGTTAGAATTGGTCTACCTTATGAAAATAATAAATCCTACATTTTCATGAGGGTTTCTCTCCCCTCCCCTCAAAGTGCTTTGAGATTTCTTATTATGCTTTGCCACCAAGCACCACACTAAATGTTGAGCCCTTTCCTCAGGTTGTAGCTAAAAGGGAAGAAAATAATGATGTCTCATAATGACAGCTGTCGGAGGGATTTGTGAGAACCGAAAAGCTTTCTGGAAAACGTGGTGTACTAAATGCTTGACCCAGTTGTCATTACTGCTGCCTGGCCCAGGCACTACCTTGTACACCGGGAGCCGACTCTGATGTGGAGGCAGTGTGGGACAGGCGGTGAGAGACAGAGCAGGGCAGCTGCAAATGAAAATCACCCTGGGGAGGGTTACAACTAGATAAAGTTTTCGACAATAAGATTCCAGAGACTGCTGACTGGAGAAAAGCTCAATATTTTAGTCTCAGTACAAATTTGCTTCAATCTTATACAACTCCCATGCAGCAGCATCCACAGCTGCATGCTGTAAACAACAAACAAATCTATTTCCATCAGCCCTGCTGATGCTATGAGAAAAGTGCCTGAGCATAAGACATGCACAGATGTAGAGTCTCACCTGAGCCTAGTGCTGCCCTCCATTTGGCCCCTCTAACTTAATATCGTTGTTACAAAGCTATTGGTCTCCTGGTAGCGAGCTGGCTCAATGCAGAGCCTCTTCTTCCAGCTAATCTGACAACTCCGATCCAAGAAGCATCAAGGGCCCAATTAAGAAGACACATCTTATCAAGGAGCTTATTTTGCATAACAGAATACAAATGACGAATAAAAATTTAATGTTTAATAACTTAGTACAAAGAGGGCTGTTGATATAGAATGCCTGGAATTTTTATGGCGGCTGTCAGACTTGTGATAAAACTGTTATATAGGAACACTTGGCAAAAAACAGCGTAGAATTTTTCAGTAATGGTGTGTGCATGATATTGCATTAATTCTTGATAGGAAAGTAACTGTAAGCCTGGGAATCAGCCAGTTTGAGTTTCACTGTAAGATGAATTCCTTCTTTTGAAGGACATCTAAATACGATTTAATGAAGAGTTAGCTGAAAAGATAGTTGGTACTTCATAAATGCATTTGTGTGTTTGTTGAAGTCCAGAAATTACAGGCAAATCATCATCATCCCCCTGGGTTCAGAGTAACTTTGTCTCAGATTCAGTGACGTGGCTGCAGTTTGCCTGGTAGCCATCACTAATGGACAGTATGGAGGAAGCTGAAAGAGGAAGGAGAGGTTGTAAGGCTTTGCCCTCACTGGATAGGGGCATTTCTTCGATATACTTACACCGTATGGAGCAGCTGAACATGGATGTAGCTCTTTTCTGACTTTGAAGATCATAATCTGGAAAAAAGCTTATTTTGCCTTTGTTCTTTATACATTAGGTGTCCTTCATGCTAATAAGAAAATATTTTTGTGCTTTAAGTTCTGATACAAAATCAGTTCTTTGAACAGCAGGTATGCGTGGTATTACCAAAGAATTATTGCAAGCTCTGTAACTAGTATGTTCTGTAAATATGTCAATACCAATCAGGAAAAAAAAAGATGGTCAGATTTTCTATTAACTGTTTTCATAAAGCTGACGCTCTTGCAGAACTTTGAAATGTTTGCATCATATTCTGGTGAATTTGCCATGTATCTTAAGCCTTTTTGTAAAAAAATTTTTAAAAATCTAAATATCTAAGTGTAGATATTAAGCGATCTTTACCGGTACACTTAAAATAAAGTGTCCATTAAATAAGGCTAAAATAATGCTGAATTAGATTGGAACTCTTTTGGAAGTACATATCACATCTATATGAATACTAAATGAATTTCTTATTCATTCTATTCTATTGTATTAGTGTTATTGCAATGAATACTAAATGAATTCCTAATGATTGGATACTTAAAATAAAGTGCTACCCCTTTACAATAGTCATCAAACTTTAAGGACAAATTGAGATAAAAAAAAAATTATGTACTGGTGGGGAAAGAAGGTTGAACTGTATTGCTCCATGTATTGAAAGGTATAATTTATCTGATGATGCTAATATTCAGATGTATTCTTATATCAGAATTAATACCATAGGAGTGGACCGTTATACAGAGGATTTGTTGCAGAAATAAAATCTATCAGTAACAGTTTCATTGTTCCATCATTATGAACTCATTTGGTATTCACTGTAATAGCACTGATCGTAATGAATTTGTTTGATATTCATGTGGCTCTCACATGCATTAACATAGGCTTTCTGTTGTAATTCAACATCCAACAAGCATTAGTTAATGCAGACTTTGGATTAGGCATGGGCCAGTGTTCTGCCACTGGAGTTTCCTTTCAGTTTATAAACTGTTAAAGGACATTTTTATCTTTCTAATTCCTGCCTCTTTTTTTTTTTTCTCTCTGATACATTATTTTTAAGCTGGAAAGCCTCCTAAAAGATCCCACACTGCCTTTTCATATGCACATAGGTGTGTGCCATCTTCTATCTCAGGCGACCAGCCAGAAAGCCAGAATTTTATCACCCAGGCACATTACCTCATTATCCCCTTGGCAATAGTGGCTTTGGCACAGCCTGGGCCTGGCAGGGTACTAAGGGAGCAAGAAATCCTGACTCCTGGTGTGAAATGGATTTTGTCACTTGAGGTTCAGAAATGCCAATACTTCCTTAGCATTGGATAATATTTATTTGGCAAAATGAACTCCTGCCCTTGCAGTATCTTTCTCAGAGAAAATAAATCCGTGGCAAAAAGCAGGGTAAATCTTTGGAAAGTTTTCATAAAGGAGGGAACTCAGCCAGGTTTTCAGCAGGTTTGACTCACTCGGAAATTTTTGGACATTTCTCATTCAAAGCTTGACTAATGCAGGCTCTGGTGTGATTCAGCCCCAGCCAGGGTGTCAGACTCCGTTTCCCCATTGTGCCTCATGGTAATTATTCTATTATATCTCAAAGAGATTATAGATGAGCGATAGATGAAATGCAATGACTATTAACAAGAATTACAGCAATCTTCATGCATAAGTGTTCAAAACACCAGGGGCCACATGCTCAGGTAATACACGTGGATTTAGATCAGGTAATCAATTCGATTGCAGTAATTGGTAACATGAAATTATGGAGTCAGGTGATCTGCTGATGCTATCAGCACTGCTGCAACCCAAAGTGTTTTCAAATACTGTCCCTGTTTCATTTCAGCATCTCACAAAGGAGGTTTCCCTGAATGCTTTACACAAAGAATTTCTTCCTCCTGCAGAACCCCACTCTCTCCCACCCTTCTCCCCATGACAACCTCCACCTAAAAGGCTAGATTTCAGCCCTCCTGTGTGCATGGGACTCCTGTTCTTCTCCCTGGGGGTTTGGAGGTGTTAGGAGCCTGGGAGGGCTCCAGCATAGACCTGCTGGCTGCCAGAAACCTGGCAGAAGAATTACATACCCTTCTCAGAAACATCCCATAAGGCTGACCTTGGGACTTGGGGAAGGTCAAGTCCCCACCTGCTCTCTTTTGGTAGCAGAGGTGGGTTTGCAGCAGGCTCCTCACTCTGCTGCTGTACAGGCCGGCTGTTTGGGAATGGCTGTACCAGATGCCCAGAATGGGCAGGCTCAGTAGAACAGAAACTGGGAGTGCAATTAGGAAAACAAGTCCACTGGGGGCAGCGAAGGATGGGGTGGATGCTCAGTGCCTGGTAGCCCTCTCCTGCTGGGGAACCGCTATGCAAGGTTGGAGGCAGCATGGAAGCTGACCCCATGAGGACACCAGGATGGGTCCCAGGAAGAGGAGGAGCAGCTTCCACCAGCTGGGAAAGACTGGAATATGAGGAAGACCTACCCTGGGTGCGTTGCTGGAGACAGTCTCCAGCACCATTACTTCAAAAAGTTAAGGTCTAGTCAAAGCATGCAGTAGCACCCACAGTGATGGACTGCTCTGACCAGGCATGGTTGTGAGGGGGCCTCTTTCCTTACCTTTTATCTTCCCCTTTGACTTACAGAAGGCAAAATTTGACAGAGCTCTTGGAGACCTTGCTAGACGTAAACACTGTTTAATTAATATGATTTATGATATAATTGCACCACTGTGCTTGAGGGTTTAAGAGAATTACATTTCCAATGTTTCTCCTCAAAAGGGATTTCAGGTAAAACTTTGTCAGGGGAGGCAGCATTGTCCAGCCTGTACAAGAGATATGTCTGCTAATGATACACCAACCTACATGTGGCCTGTGCAACTGTAGACTCATTCACCGTTTAGCAATGATATTTAGGTGCATAATTATTCATCTTTTACCTAAAAATGTTGTTTTACATAAACAAAGTTGAAAATACACCTGTTTGCAGGTTTTGTTGTACCAAGGTTTTGTTTAGGACAGAGCACGGTCTCACGGGACTAGTATTTTTCCTTCTTTCTTATTTGCTTCACTGAAAAATTATCTGGTTTACTTTTCTGAGCTAAAACTAAGGGCGATATTTTTTTCATGAGCTTCAAAGGAAAACACATTTTCTATTTTTTTTTAGTATAAAGTATGCTTACAATTAGCTGATATATGTGAATTAATGTCTTACGGTATAGAAGCACAGAGAAAGGGTGTAAGTAACCAGCTACATTTTACCATGTTTCATGACCAAGCACAAAGTTTGGGTGCATTTAATGGCAAAAATGGCTGGGAGTGTTTCCTGGCCTCTGCAGGATACCTGTGATACTGTACTTGCATCACTTCACAGTTAAACTAAAGCAAATGTATGTCATTGCTGTGTGTGCCGTAACACCTGGGCACAATAGAATGAATTCATGGACTGTGCACCCATAAATCTTCATTTCCTAGTTTTGTGGGTTTGTCAGGCCTTTAAAGTTATTTAACATGCTTTTTGCAGTGATAGATAGGTACTGAGAGTGTTATAAATACTAACTTGTGTCTGAAAGTTAGGCTGTGAAGCTATCACCCGGGCTTATGGTGTCTGTGATTTTATATCCAGCTAACAAGTCACTTTCATGGCTCGGGACATCATCTGGAGTCTATGAATGCGTAAGAACCAACAGTTACTGTATATATGTTAGGTGCTCTTTGATTCATAAATACAACATTTCTCTTAGAAAAAAGCATAGTAAGAGTGTTCCTCGCTTTAGTCTTAAAAATAAAGACCATAGACCTTTCTGGTGCCTGGCCTATCAGGAATTCATAATGAAAACGAATGTTCATTTTTTCTTTAAAAGTGTCTCAAGCTAAATGATACTGACGCTTTCAATTTTTAACATCATAATCAATAAAGGCTGCTTATGCACACTTTGCAAAACCATCAGTTTAGAAGTTTGAAAAAAAAATCTGCATATGGCTGCAGCTTGCTGACTGCAAAGCTCTAGCACTAAATCTTCTGAGTTAAAGTTTTACTGGTGTGTTATGAGTAAAAATGCCTTGTCAGCCATCTGCCAGTTTTTCTCCTAACATCCATATTTTCAACCCTTGCTAAACATTGGGAGCATTTGGCCACAAGAGGCCAGCTCTACAATTAAACAGCCGAGTTCTGCAGCAGAAGCAAGGGCATGTCAAAATAGAACTGTCTGTTATTAATTTTAAAAGTCCATAAAGGAAAGCTATGACCCTGTCAGGGTGATGGACTGGCAGTTAAATGTATTATAAACTGTTAACTCTCGGAGACACAAAAGAAAAGGAAAAGAAAAACAATGCAGTAGTGTCAAAAGCTTCAATAAATGCTAATCATGGCAGATTAATCAGCCTCTAATTCCACTGATCCAAAAAGGTTAGAGAGTCAATTGTGTAAAATTAGCTCTTTCTCATGTGTCCCTTTGCATTTGGAGAATCTGTCTGTTCATTTGCATCTTTTGCCAATGTTTACGAAGAATTCAGTTCATTAGCTCTTAAACATAAAATCAGACACTGGAAGGGGGATTCATTGCCTTTTCCTGCTTAAAGTAGTACTTAAAGCAAATAGCATTGCTACAGTGTACATTTATAGATTCTATCAAGCAGCATTAATTACTGTATGTCTCATATCCAGAAACCTTCTTTTCATAAGAAAGTTTTCATGTGAAGTGTTCTATTTAGTGTTCTAAGGAGGGCTTTTTTTGATGGGTTAAGATAAAATTTTTAATCACAGGGCTGAAACGAGACAAATGGCAAGCTGGAGCTGCTAGACCTTAGTAGAGTGCACGCTACAAAGAGCTCCCAGAAGTATGTGCATTATCTGCTTTGGGAGCTACCTGCTTCCACCTGCATTTGAAAATCCTGCAACTTGCCAAAGAGAATGGCAGTTCAAATGAATGACTATGCAGAACACAAGAAAGCCTGAGGAAGGATTGTTTAATGGCAAATAAAGCAGGAGATGAGAAGACGTATTAGCTGGTGCTGTTTGAAGTGGTCGTAACTGAACTCAGGACCAGACAGGACTCACCTGCTTCCCTTACAAAGCCAGCATTCAGACAGGGTTCATTCATCATCCGACAATGTTTGACTGCTGGACTGAGTTTTGAGGGCTCTTACTGCTGTGACTCAGGTTACTTGGGGAATGCCTTAGAGCTAAGCAATGCAAGAATGGAGACCCTAATCTCGTAACATACCAGCAACCATGGCTTCCCCTTTTTCGGGAAATGTGTACGGTCGGCTGAGGGGAAGCTTAAAGGAATACATCTATAAATGTGCCCTCCTAATGCTTAGATTACCTGGGATGAAATTTATGACTGATTTCTGATTACCATGGAGAAAAAATAAAATATGTTTCTTCCCCACACCAAACAGATTTAACAAGTGCTTTAACAGAAATCTATGAATTTCCCACCCATTTGCTCCTCCACACTTCCTGGAAGCACACTGATGTTGAGCTGTCTGCCAGAACCCTACCTGAGAGCTATTTTCTCAGACATGGATCAGAGGGTGGAGGAGATCTGTTCATCTTCCAGCTGCCCATCTTTTTGGACTGGCTCCCTGGGCCAGTCAGGACTCCATTTTCAGGGGAGCACCCCGGGGAAGGTATCTGTGTCACCTGCACCAAGAAGGGAAGCAGCAAAAGGGTATTTCCATCACCTTTCCATGCGGACTGGGCCCCACCTGTGAAATCCCACAGCAAATGAGGATCAACACCTCACTCCCTGCAGTAAGTGCACAGCATTGCCTTTGGGTTGGCCCTCTCTGACATAAACTCATAGCAATGTACCTATATATTATTAAAAAGTTTCAAAGCAAAACACTCCCTCAGCAGATGCATTGGGGAAGAGGATAAGAGAACAAGCAGGAGCCAGATGTTTGCCCTGTTCCTTCATGAACTACAGAAGGGTGCTGAGCTGCACAGGATAAGAGCGTCTGCAGGGACCAGAGCTATGTGAGGTTAGGTGCTGTGCTGTGGGGTGTCACTGCCTGTTACTGTCACAGGAGCACACATATAACAAGCATCTCTCTCACCTTGAGGAGCACTGCTTTGTCTGGTCTCACAAAAAACTTTTCTGGGTTTTCAGGGCTTGGACCATCCTTGGGATTGTGGCAAGTCTTGGGGTATTCATTCTGTAGAGAAATAGGGTAAGGTACCTATATGATGAATCACATCACCATGGGCTGGGGAGAGGGCAGCGGCGGGCTGCTTCCATTAAATGCCTTAGTTGTTTGGACATCTGTATACCATGTTTCAGTGCACAATGTAAGTGCTTTTTGGTCAAAGACTCTTTACTGGGGCTTCATATGTTTGCTCTGTCTTAGCTCCAAGTTCAAATCCCACATTTTCTCAAGAAATACTCCTGATTTAAGTTTTATTTCTGGACACATTCAGTCCATAACCTGAAATTAAAGCTCAGTGAGAGAGACGTTTATGGGAAGAGAAAATACAGTTAGGTATGTTCCCTAAAGGAAGAGCACTGTATGGATCTGATTTTTAAAAAATGACCCACACGGAATCTAACTCAAAATATGAAAATATATCATGAAGTTAAAAAGATAATTAATGAGGCAGTAAAACAGAAAAACACAAAAAATATTTTAAAGGGAATGTAAAGTAAGTATATATGGCACAGTGCAAGGGATGGACTGTCAGCAGTATTTCTTTGTGTGTGTATCTTTTGTATTGCAGTGAACTGTGCAACAGCAAGATTTGAATATTCTGAATCTGCCATCTCCCTCTTCTGTCAATCAGATCCTTCCAATTTTGAACATGCCAGGATGAACTATGTTGACTTCTTTGGCACAAGAAAGTGAATCCAGTGAAATTCATATATTCAATGGTTTCATGAAAATGAGAAAAGTCTGTCTATTTGCTAGAACAGCTTTGGGCTAGTTTTGAATGGCTGCATTTCATCTCTTCATTTTCCCTCCCCACAACTGTTATGATGTGAAAAGTGCCCAAGGCCAGGGGCTTGTAGGCCCAAGTCCACTGAAATTAATTGTAATTGGGAAAAAAAAGGCCTTTTTCCTAAGCCAGTCATATTATACTTTCCCATCTGACCACTTCTTTCCCATTGATGGATATAGTTTACTCTACCAAATCATTTCTTTTTTTTGCAAGTGAAGCTAATTTAATGCCACCCAAAAATATATCAGACAGCTTCTGGCACCTATTCCTGTCTCAGAAGCGCTCTAAATGCTCAGGTATACATAAAGTTCTGCAGCTACAATTGCTCTTGCTTCTGCAAAGTTTTTGCTTTAATAATAGCAACAGACAAGTTTAAATAGAGTGGATATTTTCCTACTGCAGGTGTACCTCCTCCTCCTCCTCTTGCATTGAACTGTGACTGTGTACAGGTTGCAGAGGGCAGAAGACTTCTGCAATTCCTGCCATTTTTCCTGACATTCTGACATCTCGCGTTGTTATGAGGCCAGTGAAAGACGAGTGAAGTTACCATCCCACAATTACATGTTCACACACTCAATCTAAGATTCCCCAAAGTTTTCTGAAGTCTGGATTAACAAGAGTGGTATTTGTCCAGTTAAGAACCAGAAAAGCTCAGCTCCACTTTTCAAAAGGACTAATACAGAGCTCGGATTTGCTAAGAACTTCCCCTCACAGATACTTTATCCTCCCCAACGCTGTAAAATAGATTGTCCTGGCATCAGTAAGGCTTTGATTTGATAAGCCTAGGGTTAGGGGAAACTTTTTGAACTGGTGTAGTTGAGGACAGCAAAAGGATCAGAAATTTCTAGTTTCAATCATTTTTCATCCTTCAAGATGATTTTTAAAGTCCTAAGACTATAAGAATTCAGATTGAAATGGGGTCATGTCCAGTCTATCTCTGAACAGAGTATCTCAAAAAAATACTTGGGCGCTGCAGGAAGTGGGGAGTGTAATTCAAGAGGTCTCATGCTTCTTTTATGAGCAAATGTGACCAAGGATGGTATGAAGGGAGGAACTTTAACACTAATGAGTAAGCCTTCAGATAAGATGTAAACCAGAGTTCCTGACTGTTTTTTTCTGTGCGGCGGCCTTCTGGACACTTTCCAGCTCCTCTCTGCCTACCTACACTTTCAACTGCCTAAGATAGTGTTTCTTTCCTGCCCAAAATTGTTCAGTAGCATTCTTCTTTGCTATTAAAAGAGCAACTGCATGTTAGTGGTAGAAGAAGAGAGCTTCTACCTCTCAGAGAGTGCTATTAGACTTAGTTAATTAAAATTTATAAACACACTTTAAGCCCAAGAACATCTTTTAAGAGACAAAGATGCAGGGAAAAAGGATGAAGTGAACAACCCGAGGAACAGCCACTGGAAACGTTTTGTTAACCAGACATAGATTCTGATCTCCTTTACTATGTGCCTCGAGCATTTGCTTACATGGTATAAAATAGCTGCAAATCATTATTGAAATGTGACCAGTTTGCACTGGCAGATGTGACGGAACAAGGTCAGGACAACAAACATCAGTGCACGTCATGGGCAGTGGTGTCACCTGCCCTTCCCAACAGGCAATAGTCCAGCCCAACATAACCGTGGCCACCTCCTCTTCCCTCTCTAGTACACATTCAAGCAAAGTGATAAGCAGGCTGAAACGTGAAGGAGGCTCAGATCTAAATCTGTATGCAGAAATTGTTCCTGGACTCTGTTTCTAAACCAAACCTTGTCTGGAAGTCTCAGACTCTATTTCAAATTTGGCAGTTAGGCCCAATCTAGTTTAAATTCGAGGTTTAATCTTAGATTTCCCCTGTTTCTCTCTCCTTATCTAGTGCAAAATACTGCAGGAAAAAAAGAGAAAAACTCCCAGAAACCCTTCTCTTTGCACAGATGAGGAACAGCAAATCATAAGCCAGTTCTTTGAATGCTCAAGTATATGATTATATATTTCACTGTCAACTAAAACCACAGGAATAGGAAAATATTACTGTGAAAATACTGCCTGTAATGAGAGGACTTGGTTGTCACATTTGGTAAGACATAATTTGTCTTTTATCTGGTATTAGTGAATAATATCACTTTGCCATTCACTGTAATGTGCTTCCCTTAGAAATCCACACAAACTTTCCTTAATATGAAATCCTAGGTAAAGAAAGCTATCTTTTCTGGATGTCATAAGCTTCCAATAATATATGGAATCTCCTCTGAGTTCCACTGTGTTTTTCTTTCTCCAAATCTGCAAAATGCTCAGAAAAATCTCTGTACTTAATTACATCCCAATGAAGCTATGTTGACTTACGATAGCAAAAGTCCCAGTTCATCTGTTTTCTGTTGTTCCATTGCCTTCCCACCTTTCTGAAAGGGTTATTTCTTTGTTGGTGTGATTTGTCCCCTAGCCAGAAGATGCTGCCTTATAGAGGGTGGTGTTTTTACATCAAATGCAGTTCTGGATGATTTCTTTCTTTGTCTGCAGCCATAACATCCTCTTGTTCACACAGAAATAAAAACCCACAAAGGTATGGATTATGCGATGCATTTCCTGTTACATTTAATAATCACAGTAAAACACTGACATATATTGCTGTCTACTTACAAATCTCTGTTTTCTGTAGATATTGCCGCTTACTATTTAAGTCACCTGCTTTATACATCTGAACAACATAATAAAACAACTCATTCTGACTAGATGAATATCCTCTAGTGAACTTAACCCACAAAGTCCAGATTCTGCTCTACGTTTCACTAACGTCAGTCTCTGATAATACATCCTTGTTTACAAATGGCATAAAATGAAGCATGAATCATTCTCCCAAACTGACTAAAGCTAACTGTTCACAAATGCCCTCACAGTGAGCCATGCTTCCCAGGTTTTGTCTCATGGGCAGTCTCTCCCTATTCCCCACCAGCAGGACGACTCACCTTCCTAAGCATGTGCACCTTCATCCCCTCCCATCTACAGCCAGAAAACATCACTGCAGCAATTGCAGCAATTGTTTTCCTGGGAAAGCGGCATTCGGGAAGTATTTAATGTATTTTCAGCTGTCTTCCAGTGCAGTTTAGCAGCTGGAGGTCAGGTACAGAGCCAGAGCAAAGGGTTTATCCTGTGTTACTGCACTTCCTGTCCTTTTCCACTGACTCTGAGTGGGAAAACGGCACTCCCACAAATGCCGAATTATCTTCTTGTAAGCAGAATGCACAGGAGAGTGTCCTGCACAGCAGGCTCTGATCCTTGTCCTTGGTCTTGGCCCATGATTTATTTAAAGTGGACTAATTGCATGTTCCACGCTTTAAGAACCATGGACAACTGGAAGCTGACAAGTACCTGACAAGCCTGTTTTGGGTACATACTGGTTAAGTCTCTGTTCCTGTCAGCTGAGGAGGATGTTTGAATTACCTGATTGGAAAATAAAGGCAGTAAAAAAAAAAAAAAGGTACTTTTCCTTTCCTCTGTTTCTTTTAGAAACAAAACAAAACAAGGAAACCTGAACATTTGACAATCTACAGATTTCTTTTTATAAAACAAATAATAAAAATGAAGCTTTTTAGCATTGTGAAGATGATTACCAAGAAACTCCAACAATGTTGAGCAGTTATGTATTTGTTGAAAACCTGTGTTCCTATTCTAAAGCTCTTCCCACAGAAGCTTTTAAATTAAAATTATTTTTGAAGCCTAACCTAGAACATCAAAACCAAATCAGAGTTCAAGTGCACAGTATGATTCCCATTGGGAAAAAGGATTCATTTGCAGATGCTGGACGATTTTTGTGACAGTAGGAAAGACATTTATTTTCATAGAAGAAGAGAGGTCCGATTCTAAAGCATGGCCTATTTCTATCTGACTGTGGGTAACCCATTGCAAAATTATTGATCTTCACTGAGATTAAGTGAAATGTTACTTTTGTTTTCCCAAATTCATGTATTGTCAGCATGTATTGTCATGAATTGTGCCATGTTGCACCCCATTGGTATGCTGACTGGGTTTGGCTGGGCCAGGACAGGTTATCCCATGTGTGCAGTGTAAGGTGAAGGTTTGTACATCATCCCACGCGACCCAGCATCATCACAGACTTCCTCTCAGTTTCAGCATGGGAGCCTAAACAATGGGCTTAAACCAGTACAAGAGAAACAGCAGAAGAGTTTAAGGCTACGCTTCAGTTTCTTTTCCATGTATTTCAATTAACAAATAACGGCAAGCTGCCCACTTGGAAAGGTAGCACATTAATATATTTTGAATAGCTGAGAGTTCTGTTTTTGTTGATATCATTATTATTATTATTATTATTACTACATTTTCTCTTAAGCTTTTTATTAGCTCAGTGATAATTTCCAAAGATGACTTTGATTCCTGCAAGAGCTCTTAAAAAAAAATCTAGCTAATATTCATCAGTTCCCCAGTTTCCCCCAAATACACATTGAAACTATGAAGTGTTTCTAAATATCCTGAGAATTCTCTAAATAGATTTTGTAAAATTCCCATAACCTTTCACTAACCACCAAGCCCTTATTATCTAAAGAGGCTTCCAGGGAGGTGTTTGTAGGTAATTACCCAAGAATTAATCATAGGATTAACATAAAAGGCAAAATATAATAAATAACCAAGTTCTTACATACGCAAATCATTGTGAGGTATGTTACCAATTTTCATAGAGGGGCCACTGTCAGAAATGCAATTTCATCTATCCAATTAGCAGGTTTTGCTGCATTATAAATCTGTCACTGCTTGCTTTGCACCAAACAGCTGCTTATGCAAGTAACTGTGTGAAACTCTATTAAAAACCACAGGTCTGTATAAAGGGGGTTTAGAAAAAATAAATTCCCATACAGCTGCGTTAGATCTCCTTGGTCTGGAAGGCTGTGGCCAAGAAGCAGTTAAAATTATTAGGAAGGGAATTCCATCATGCTATTAATGTCCTGCAATTCAGCTGTGACTGTGTTCTGTTCACTTGGTTTTCCTCTTCAAGTGCTGTTCTGTTTTTAAAGCTGCTTTGAAGGAATGCTCTCCAGTGGACTGCCGCCTGTCACTGCTCCCTGTCATCTGTCCGATAATTAAAATCTGACTGATTTACTGACTGGCATCAACCATCACAGCTCAAGAGTTAGAAGATGTTCATCCTTCCCAAGGCTAAATTTACTTGGTGAAAAGGGGCTGCTTGCTTCCAGCCTGAGCTGTCATTCAGCTGCCGTGGAAACCATAAAGATAGCTAACAGAGCCCCAGCCAGCAGTCTTTAGTTTATTTTATTCTAATATTTATTGCCACCCAGAAAATGAACATAATACAGACAAGTTAGTGAGAGCACTGCACTAGTGATTTGTGAGGCTGGTGTGGAGTGAGAGCAAAACAGTCCTGCAGTATTAAAATAAAATAGAACAGCGGTGTTTCCCAAAAGTATGGCAGGGCTGTAGCTGTGTTTATTTTAACCCTAATGGGGTGCAATTTATTATTACATTTTAAGTAGATGCACTCTTGGAGAAGGGTGGTTGGGGTTGGGGTTTGGGGTTTTTTTTTCCTTTTTTTTTTTCTAAGTGCACACTGCTCAGGAAGTAAAGAAAGAAGGGAAAAAAAAAGGAAAGGAATATCATGTCATCCTGTGTGAATGATCTAGCAGTATTAATGGAGCCTCCAGGATCTATTGAAAGCAGCAACTTCAATAGCTTAGGGTCATGATATCAGTACTTGTGATGGAACAAGCTATTTACAAAAGATTTAAACTCTGGGGAAGACGCCTCCTCCAGGCTCTCTGCCTTATTCTCCTTAGCCTTTAGGGTCACATCCTGCTCATCTGGCTCCTTCTAGTTTCTCTGTTATCTCAGGTTGGATGTGACAGTTGCCAGCAATCTTTAGCGCTGACCCTTCACGATGCAGTGTCACCCCAACCCAGAGCACAGCAGAGCAGCGCTGTTCCCCACTTCCCAACCTAGATTTTTTTCAGTGCACCGCTCTCAGGTTTTCTGTTCCCTCAGCTACAGTATTTGTCATTTTCCCCACATAAATAAAGCAAACCTTAAATATATACTGTCTGGTAAGAAACTCAAATACCTTTCCAGCACGAGCAAGATTAATCACACATAATATTTACAGTACTAAACAAAACAATTATAACATCATATATACTCAGTTGAACAAACACACTGACAGTTCTTTTAGAAAACATACAGTAAAAATCAAATTAAAATCCATATCAGAGTAAAGGAACTTATCTTTAATTTTTATCCCTCTTAAGCCATTTTTGAGACCCAAATAGATGCAGAAGCTTTCTCCAGGAGTCATCAAGGCCTGATTTACCACTGTCTTTCTACTGTAGTGATACCACTGGAGGGACAAGCAGTGTACCAGAAGCAAAGACAAGTAAAATTACAAACACGCATTAAACAAAAACCGGGTTTGCTCCCTTACCACTACAGTCCTTGGGGGTTATGTTCCTGCCATAATTGTAAATACATTAAGAGATAAAGTCTTGAGTGTGTAAGGACGCCGTCCCTCTTATTGAAAATGTGGACCATGGCCTGACTTTTAGAAGGCTCTCACAGCACACCTGGGATGAAGAGGAGATATGAGCCTTGTCTACCAAAGAGTCAACAATCCGAGGGCTCAGCCCTGCAAATAATTTCTTACTTGAGTCTTAGTCATGCAAAAACTCCTATTGACCTTAATGGCTCTACTCATATACTTAAGATTCATGCCAATAAGTGACTGCAGAGTCAGGTTCTTGAAACCAGGCACCAAAACACATCCATAAGCTCCCCTCAAAGAGTGGATAAAACATCTTCGTTGTCCAGTATCCCAATCAGATGTCCTAGATCAACCAAGCTACTACTGAAGAGGATAATAATGTAATGTCTTCTATGAGAACATGCAGGACGATTTCTGTGCATGCTCAAAGATACCTCTTTGCTGGGGGCGGGGGGGTGGGGGCAGCTGGGGAAGGAGAACACCTAAGGGTCTGGTACCTGTCAATGCAGAAGAGGCATAGCACTAACACAGATCCTTATGAATCACCCGAGCACTGACAAATGCCTGGCCACCATACAGGTTGTTTTCTGATCAGCCACAGATCTGACATGCAGTAACAGACTGAAAAGCGAATTCAAAATTATTCATAACCAACAAAAACATCATTCACTCTCAAACATACTTCATCTTCCCTTGCCTCCTTGGCTTCAGGAATTTCTCTCAACCTGATATTTCTTAATCAGAACTTATTTTTTACAGGTCATCAATTTGATATCTCAGTGTCTTTTTGCTTGGGATTCTCATTTGGAACAGCAACCAGTTGTGCCCATCCATCTTTAGCATCTTACACTCAATTTTCATGCACCTTTTTATAGCAACGGAGTAAAAAAACTTTCTGGCAAAAGGGAAGTTTAACAGCAAATCCCGTCTTTCTACAAAACCCTGATGGTTTATAAAAGATAAGATGTATAAAAACCAAAAGAAATTTAACAAGCTACAAAAATACGAAGACTATGGGACTATGTGAGACCAGGAAAACTGTTTGTCATCTTGGAGCACCCACAGGACCAAATTTTTTTCCTGGTTAGTTCAGAGATCACTGTAGACTCTGAACATAAGCTGTGGTTAGATCACTCTTATTTTAGCAAGTATAACTATACGTGATTGTATTTGGACATAAACCTCTGTAGCTTTTCCAGCTACACTAGTGATCCTTATGACCTGTTGTGGTAGTGAATTTCAGAGGCTGGGGACATGCTGGGTGAAGAAAAGATATATCCTCTCATTTATTTTAAATGTACCTGCCATTAATTTTAGTGAACGACAGGTTGTTGCTATATTAGGATTTAACATGAAAAGGAAGAACTGATCAGTTTTCACTACATACATGAGGCATTAAATACCTCAGTCAAGTTTCTTTGCATTTTTCTTCTTTCCAAATGCCCTTTTTCCTGAAATCAGTAATACAGGAGGATGAAAATTGGTTTCTAGTATGATTAATGCTGAGCAAAACTTTCAGCTCAATACTAGACAAAGATCACCTGCTTTTGATATAATGCCTCTTTCCCTTTTTCTCTCACTCCTTCTCTCCCCTCTCTTTCTCTGGGGAAGCACAAAGCATTTCAAGCAGTCCTACTCCATCCTCAGATCCCTCACCCTGTGTTCCTGAAACACCACCTCCACACTGAAGCGATTCCAGGAGTTGCTGCTCTCTACCTTTTCACCTCTAAGTATCCTCTGAAAACGAAAGGCTTTTTCACTCTCCCTTCCAAAATGTTTGGCAAGTTGGGTGACCCCATTCATATCTTCAATGTCATTTTGATCGCGAGGGGATGACAGAGTTTTTCAACAAACATGAAATGTGATGCTCTTCCAGTCAATAGGGTCTTCAAGGAAGCTTTTTGCAAGTTCGCCTGAGCTTATTAGAAACCAGGACAAGAAAAATGGTTTCACCCCTGCTTTAGTCCAAGGTCCAACTGTGCTTTAATATAAACAAAGTTGGGAAATTACTTGGGCTTTATGGGAGAAAAGCAAGAAGCCTTCTTCCTGGCAGAATATGGCCGCTACATAGGTCACACTCAAGCCTCAGCTTCTGGCAGCAACCAGCACACAGCCCAGGCTGGTTTGTCACTGCCCTCTCTCTGCCTGCCCCAGTGGGTGACAGACCTCTGCCCCTCCAGTGCCACCTCTGGCATCAGAGGCTGGAGACAGAGAGGGTGCAGTTACAGACAGGTGGGGTGCACTGACCTTCTGGAACTGGTGAAGACAGGAGCAAGCAAGTTCCCTCACTTCATCAAAAAGTCAAAAATCAGCAGTTTTGCAAAACTGTTTTGAAACTTCTAAGATTTTTCACAAGCTTTGAAATCTGTCTGAGCAAGCTTTGGAAGATGGGAAGAAGAGCGGCAAATCAATTTCTTGCACTCAGTAAATCCATAGAAATGCACAGAGGAAAACATTGCCCTCCTACCATTTCACTGATATCCCCTAGTACTCTTTCTTCTGGCTGCTGCCATCAGGCCTGGCTCTACACATCCATGGTCATGCGAACACATGTCCAAGGTGGCCTTCATCTTGGGTCTACTGAAGGGTAGAAGGCTTCATACAAACTGTGTCTCAATCTTTATCCTTTACTGCTGTATAAAATAATTTAATTGGAAACTGTGACAAGATAATAACAAATAAAAGTCTGTCAGAAGGAAAGATTTTAAAAGTTATTTAAATGCCTGATTTGAGCAAAGCACCTAAACAGTTTTAAAATGTGACCCATAATGTGTTTCACCCCAAAGAATATAAGCAGGATATTGAAGATTATTCATAGATAGGAAATATTCAATTCATCATCCAAATGCACCCACTTCTGCAGTGAAATATAGCTGATACTTACCAGCACCCGGCAATTCGATACGCATTGAAGGTGGGGTGTGGAGAAAAAATAGAACAGTATCCAGATGAAATTGCAGATGTCAGGAATGGAATTCACCAACTGGGAGGAGACGAGCAAAAAGGGAGATTACTATTTTTATGTAAAATAAATCAGTCTGCTAATCGGGCTGGGATTTTGCTGCTGGGAGTTAAGGAGGGCAAGAGGAGAACCGTAATTTTTAGAGCTGCCACTTTAAACTACAGTTCCTCTTGCTTCAAAACTGCTTTGATGCAGCATCAGAGAGGGAGCATCTTGCAGTGCTGTAATGTCAAGTCTCAAACAGGCATATTTTAAAGTAACAGGAAGTAAATTAAGCCAATTAAACCAACTTCATGCTTTGACTTTTTTAGAGTGCTTGCTTACCAAGCAGATTTTTCTCAGCTTTCACAGCAATGAACATTACCTACATTTTAGGGTGTAACTATTTCCAAGCTTTATAGGCTTACACCTAAAGCTTTAGGTTATCCCTTTGCTCTCATGCACAGTTTGTACATATAACCTGGATTTCAACAGTCTCCACACCCTTGTTGGGACCCCTCACAGCTGGAGAGAGCCACAGCAACTTTAAAAAGCTCTTAAAACCTCTGCCAGGCTCCCCTGCTGGGATTTGTACCCAAACAGGGAGGGCACCCCTGAAACCCTTGCAGCTACCCAGGACACGGTGCCCAGAGCCCTGTAGCAGCTCAGTAAACTGCTGGGCGCTTGTGGTGGTGGTGGGGAGCTGCTCTGAGCAAATCAGGACTTTTCTGCTTGCCCAGCAGCCTTGCAGCACAAGCTATGAAAGTCCTTTTCCTCTCAGCATGGGGTCATTACAGCCGGTCCATTTGCAAACATCCCCTCCCCTCCAGCTTTGAACCCACTGACAATTTCCATCCAGGAGACCAAGATGATCCCCATGTTTCGACATGCCTACGTATCGCTTCAAAAAGAAAAGTTCATTTCCGGTAGAGACACTGGTCTGTGGCAAAGATTCACCAGGTAACAGCTATACTGGGAAGCAGTCACAGAATGTGGTGGAAGCAGAATTGAAAGAGTTGAACGTTAAGCTTTTGCAGATGACAGACCAGCTTGGCCCCCCTATATCACCCCAGCTAGGGTAAGCCCAGTAAATCTAAAGACCTTTTAGGCTTTCTACTTTACTAAAAGACCGAGTTTGGTAAAAAGTCTTACTGCTTTTAACCTTCAGGTGGTTTTGTTCAGCACTTGTTGAGTGCTCACATGGTGAGCCTCCTGTGCTGGCTGGAAGCTGAGTATCACATGCATCAAGATCTTTACTAAAACCTAGTGTAGGTCACCATACAGCTCATTAAATAAAGGGACATACTCTGAATGCCAATTAAGAAAATAAATTATCGAACAAAGCAGAGGGAGAACCAAAATTTAAGGTCCCCTTGTATTTTCAGGCAAGTGATCTATCAACTGGAGGCCCTATTGCACTAAATGAAGCTTGTGAAGAGGCTGACATAGCCATAACCATGAATATCTCAAACCATTATGTCCGCTGAAGTTACTGTGAAGTTGAAATTTCCCTGGCAGTGGAGTTCTCTATTGTCATTATTCCTCCACAGAGAGAAAGATGAGGAGGGAAAGAGAAAAAGAGTAAGGAAAGTTTACCGGTGCAAGTTTAGGTATGTTCTGTTCTCATTAATATTAATAAGCAAGTACTATAACATAAGTATCATAAATGCCAATAAAATATACATACCAGAATGCCATAGGGCTATTCATACATACAGTATGTTTTATATTGACGATTATCTTCTATACAGTGGAAAATTGGGGGGAAAAAGGATTCATGTAGAATTTAAGTGCAGCCAAGTCTCACTTTTGATTGCCAAAAAAACTCTGTGTGTGCACACGTGTGTGTGCATATAGGCAGGACTGCGTGCACCTTGGCAGGAAGGCAGAGTTCAGCATCTATCCCACATACCAACCAGCTCAGGTCAGAGACAGCGTTACCCTGCTTCCTCAAAGCTCCTCCCGGAGCACACCCCACACGTTACGGAAACACTGGACCTGATGTGAAGAGCAATGGGGGGTGCTCTGTTTGCAAGCACAGCCACACCCATAGGAACAAAGCCCATTTTTTTCCCTGTAGACATCTTGGGTTTTTTCTTATATCAGACCGAAGAATTGCTCCTCTTCCCTCATCTCAGATCTGGGCTGCAGTGCCATACTCAGGCAAGCTTTCCATCTCTTGCTGAGTGTGCTTTCCTATAGTGGACTAGCTTCAGGAGGTTGACAGCAGCCTTTAAACCCAGTTTTCTGAGAAAAGTAAGTGCAGAGACAAGAGCTAACTCATACAGTGGCTGCACCCACCCTACAAGCCAGACAGGCAAAAGCCGGTGGTTCTCTGAAAATTATAAAGCTGAATTAGCCCACTGCTATGCCCACACTTGCAGCTGAGACTCATAGCATGTTAACTTGGATGCCAACGGCGCTGTATAAATCCCGCTGTAATTCTGGCTTATGGTTGAACAAAACTATTTGTGTCTGTCCATGGAGGCTATTACTAACTCCTGACAGCTCTGAGCTGGAGGTGCTGTGTCCACAGTGAGAGTCCCCTCATGCGCCAGGCTTTGCAGTGGCCAGCGTTACGGCACCTACATCTCTTGCAGATCTAGCTCGTAGCAACTGCAATAGGGCTCATTCTTTATATAATCATTGATCTTCTCATGTGACTCCAGCTACCTGGTCCTCAAATAGGACTGGAGGATCATGAATAAGAAAAAGTCTTAAATCAGTTTTCATATTCATAAGAATAAACAATTTTGAAAGCCCCACACAAAAATTATCTTCCAGGATGCCATGCATTACAAGGATGGTAAGGACACACCATGGGTCAGGAGACATGAGAAATTTCTTTTTAAAGGAAGAGTTAAAAAATGTAGTAGGCTGTGAAATCTCAGACCTGCCACTTCAGGCTGCCTGTCACCCAGCCCTCATAACAAATTTGGATAGTACCAGTGGACCAGGATATCTTCCGAGATGCACAGAGGTGATGATGCCCAGCCCCACCAAAGCTCAGCGTACCTGTGCTTGTGCAGGGCAGGGACCAACCTGCAACCCATAGCTCCTATGCCTGCTTCTCAGCCAGCAACTGAGCTGCCTGTGACCCCTCACTGTCATATCCACACTGTTTCATCTGTCCTGCTGGAGAGTTGGGAAGGCAGAGCCAGTTGGTCCGCTCATGGCCCATCTGGCTGGCCTGCACAGGAGCAAGAATTAACAGGCATATATATGTCCCCACCAGTCACCTGGACCAGCAGTTCCCCCTGCCCTCCTGCAGTCAAGCAGCAAAGCCCATTACCAAGCCCATGGTGAAGACTGCTGTACAAATAGCTTCACCTCCCTCAAAACTGCTCTTAACATTATCTGCCCAACGACAAGTTGGCCAGTTGATTCGAAACCATGAGTTTTGTAGTTAAATTGAAGTCTTAAGTGTTGTATCTGTACCAGAACTGGATCCGTAGCCAGAGAGCTGATCACGGTTACACACAAACGGTGATTTATCCCACAGTGCCAGAGTTACTCTGTGGCTGTCACATGTCATCGTGTGAGGTGACATGTCACATCATTGTCATGGTGACATGTCACATCATTGTCATGGTGACATGTCACCACATTACTGTGCAGCTATCATGGACATACAGTTAAAAGCCCTCACTACAACTGTTTCCACTTAGGTATTTAGTTTCTTAAGGATTACTGACTGCGATGTAGAAATTCCTATCAATCATAATGTCAGTTCTACAGAAATTAAGCTACTTTTAGATGAGGATTTTGAAACAAATGTAATAACATAGAATAGTGCCTATTTCTCAGAAAGTGGGTTACATCCATCAGGGCAATGACACAAACGACTAGGTGGAGACAAGGGAGGGTTCCTTCTATTGTTTCCAGAGATCTCACGAGAAAAAAAAAAGTCTAGCTAAACAATGTTTAAAACATAAAAGTAGTACTGCAACTGCAGAAATGTCTTTCTGAGTTTGCAGAGAGCCTCAAAAAGAAGGTATAGAGCTATTCACCTAGTTCAGCATACACAGACCAAGATACAAAATCTTGTACAGTTAACACACTGTAAGCGCACAATATAGCAAATTCACCATCTATAGTAGTTACTAGCAGTCTCTACTACAGGGTAGCCGGTAAGCTCAAACCCTCAGCTGTTATGGGCATACTGTCAATCTTGCGCAAACACTTTGTAAAAAACCTGCCTGAGATTTGTCTCCATGAAGATTTAAGGCCAAATAGCTTCCTAGCTGTGTATTATCTTGCTGTAAAAATACATCTTTTTTTGTGAGTGAAGACAAAGTGAAGGAAGAGGACATTTTTCCTAACAGAGAAAATACAAAGACCTACCTGCAAGGAGACTGAAGCAAGGTGGAAGAACATGCATATGTATATGCGTTCATGCATGTATGTGTATGCCTGTATATATATGCATATATTTCCTTATTTGACAACACAAATAACTATAATTATCTAATAATTTTCCTGGTTCTGAGTGGGACTCAGCTAAGGAAGCAGAGATGGGTAAAAGTCAGCATAAAATTTAGCCCAGATGTTTAGTTGGAATAAGATAATCTGTCTTAATGTCATGTTTTTCACACGTCCATTCTGAAATCCTAATACAATGCATATTAAAATGTTGTAGAAATGTTTCCAACTCTCTAATAGAATTGCAAGCAATCTAAAAAAGCTAAATTCACCTTAGGATCTTCTATCACTACTGCCACAACTGAGCTCCTCCTTTGTAAATTGTGCCTGTCAAAGACTCTATATGGCTCTGTACTACACTGCAGTGTTTTACCTCCACACACAGATGAAGTCTAAAATTTCTGGTACAAAAAAATGAGCATTTTGGCATAAACAATGTGATCAAGACAGTTTCCATCCTCATCACTGAATCTTGATGGTTTTCTTGAACTCCGATATAACAGTTCCCCACACACAGGACACCGTGTGTGATACAAGCAGTTTTAACTTGAAAGCTCACTCCCACCAAATGTCTGCATTTTTGCGTGAGCCAAGAAAGACCTAAACTCAACTATAACATATTTCCAAGAAAAAGCCTTTGCTGTTGTTCTCTCAGGCACAATTTGTTTCCTAACCAATGATGCTATTTAATCAAAACTCACACTAGTCTTCCTAAGAGCATTTAAAAAACAAAACAAGAAAGAAGCATTTCTGCTCCATAGCTTAGTTCTTAATCATCTAATCAAACTTGATAAATTTTCCACTCTCTCTCTCTCTCTCTCCCCTAAAATGAATTCTTGGCAGCCTTCAGTGAAATAAAAAAAAAAAGAAGTTCATGTAGAAGTTCAAAGCAGCAATTTATGTTTCTGATAATTTTAAATTAATTCCTAATCTATGAAGCATAAAGAAACTATGCTTGAGATGCAGCCCACATCCAACCATATGGCTTAAGGAGACAGTCTCTGTGATGTGTGGCTGCGGCTCCCTCTGTCCCTGGCATACACACCTGAAGTTCATGCCCCCTAATGTAATTGGACAGTTTTGTTTGTGAAAATGGCCTGTTCTGCCAAATGCTGAAGTCCTTGCTTTGACAGATATATCACTTTTCCAATGTGAGTGTATTTTGAAGAGAGCTGACACATGATCAAGTTCTCTTTAATATCCTTCAACAAACCTGACAGTTGTCCAGCAGGGTCTTGTGCCGCATCCAGCTGTCAGCTTCTGTGGGGGCATTGTGGGAATGCTGGCTGGGGGGTGGGGGGAGGAGGGATTTATGCTTCTGTCTCTACTCAGCTTAGTATCAAAAACAAGTACCTCAGTCTATACACATTTTAGCAGGCCTCCATGGACACACGATCTCCCTAGGTTCCAGTACTGCAGGAGAGCCACCTATTTATATTTTAAGTTTTTTATTTTTAGGGATTTATTGCATGTCTTATTATAAAGCACCCTAAATCTCACATGCAGAGGTATGAGTATTTATTTGAAAACAAAACATTAAGAGTAATGGAGACTAAATGTTCTCGCTTTCTTTTCCAAATCTGAGCTACCTTATAAATACCAGTAACTGCACGTGTTTTTAACTGTTTGAGGTGTCTCAGTTTCATGTAGCTTTTAGAGGGGTCTTTCACTTACAAGACAAGGGTTCTCATGTACACAGAAAAATAATATTTCTGTAGTATTTTGCTGCTTACCAGTGAGCAAATCTGTGTTTCAGTAGAGATCTGAAAATGTAAGCCTAGAATATCCTTTTCAAATTGTTATTTAGGCCAGATGTTGTCATTTTGTCACTTTAAAATTTTGTTTTCCAGAAGTTAAAAGTCTGATCGCGGTCACTTCACTTTACTTACTGAAATACAACTTGCAACAAGAAGGAATCGAACTAGACCAAGATAACAGCCTAAAACCCAGCATCACCCACCATGAAAAAGATACCTGTACCCTCAGACTGCAGCTGTTGTCTGAAGACTCCCTCAGCCCGTTGTCTGTCACGCATTACTGAAAAACGGAAACATTTCTTTATGTTCCATACCCTGCAGAGAATCTTTTTGGTCTGCAGTCTCATGCCAAACAGTCCTTCCTCACAGCAGCTGGGGTCTCCATAAACCCATGCTTACCTTGGGTTTAGGTCCATGAGACTGCTGCCAGCTCTGTAGGTCAAGCCCCAATTAGAGAGTCCAGAGCTGGCAACCATAGCTTCACAGGGCTTGAAACCGGAGTTCACAGCTCCGCTGAAAATCAAGCTCACCCTAACGCTCACCCCAAAGAAAATCATGCACAAGATGTGCTGAAGATGTGCGAGTCCTGAGGTTCTACATAAAAATGACAGAAAGATCCTATCAGACAGAAAGACAAGTGTTATCGAAACAGTTGTAGAAGAGTTGGTCTGGAGTACTGGAGAATGACCATGTTATCTGTGTTATTCCAGTGCCCCTTTAAATATAGCGCTGAGGTGACTGCCTACTTAGCCTACGGTGAAGGCCACACTTGTCTGCAGTGAAGTCCCATAATCTTAGTTTATTGCATCGCATGTATTGTATTTGCTCAAGCTGTTGCCTGAGGGGGTGCTTGTGGGAAATGTATAGCTTTCTTCTCCCCACCTTCTCTCGCAGACTATTTAGGCTGACATTTATCAATAAATTGCACATATTGTTATACATTTTTCTGTCAGAGCAGTGCTACAAGATTATGTGATGAGCACATTTTATCAATCTAGCAACACTTCCCCCTTTTTTTTTTTTTTTTACCCTCCATACAAAGATTTTTGCTGCAGAAGCGACTGGAATGTCACAGCTGCAGCACGACCAGATTGCTAAGTCAAACCAGAGACCCAGATAGTTTTCACTGAAGCCCTCATTTCAGGAAACATTTCTGGGAAAGGCTGTTTCTGGCTGCTCTCCCTCCCCCAGGACTGTGGACGGCAGGACTGTGGTAGAAGCGCAACATGGCCCTCAGTTCCTCACAAAGCCCATAAATCTCCCACAATCAGGTGATTCCTACATTCTGCAGTTCTGGATGTTACATTTTCCCCCACCATGGGCTCAGCTGCTAAAAGCCACTGCCCTGACCTCCAGTTAACTTTTTCGTTTGTTTGCTTTATTTTTTCCAGGGTAGCAGTATAATGGCCCTGCAATCAAGATCATGTCAGCTAATCCTCCTTTCAGATCAGCACAACTCTTCCTCATGCATTACATTTAAATTTTCTTTTAAAAATGCCTTTGCTTGAAAGACAAATCATTTGTCTTCAAATTTCATCTGTCAAAACGCAGCCCGGTTATTTCCATAGCATATTTTTAATCTCACTCAGAAGTTTGTGTCTTCTGTTTTAGTCCCCTCGTTAGGTGCACCCACATCTCTCGATTATTTCAAAATGCCACTTATTTCGGACAACATGAAGCAAGCTGCTAGTCACTTCAGTAGAAGAATCAGAGTTAAATCTATTTAAAAAGAAAACGAGCAGGAATTTATCCTCATGCCTGCTGCAAAATAAGTGGGGCAGCCCATACCCTGTGCACAACCAGCCTTCTTCCAGGTGCCCTGGTTAGAATATATACGTGAAAATTTGGGGAAAACATGCTGTGACCACTTAGGATGCTGGAAATAGAACTTGGGAAAGAATCTGAACACTGCTGAACCTAGCATATGTGCACGAAGTTTGTGTCTGTGGAGCAAGGTGCCAAGCGACTTGGGCACAAGTCCCAGTGCAGAACAGCCTGGGCCACAGCCCCAGAGATGGGCATGGGAGAGCACCCCTCCAGTGCTGCAGCAGCTCATGGCACCTGGCAGCCTGCTTTTGGTCCCACCTGGTGCACAGGCAGACAAGAGGGGATGCCACCCATACCCCGCTCTCTGCAGTTAAATCTCAGAATAAAATATAGCTTGTCTTTGGATCGGTCCTTGATTTACTCCACTAGTGAACAGGAGTATCCTGGCAGATGTAGCAAGAGTTACTGTGGTAGTCCTCACAGAGACAGTTGGCCCTGTTCCTTGAAGGATGGTCCCCTGGGCAGGAAAAATTAAGGGTTATGCCATATTTGTGGGTGGCTGGAACTGAGATTGCTGTCCAGACAGCTTGGCTTGTGCTTTCCAAAGCTGGAGTAGAAATTTTACTGCAACAGTCTAACTACTACAGTGCTGCTGTCCCTAGTTTTAACCAAGGGTCACTGAAATTATGAAGAATTATCCAATAAACATTTAACTTTAAGCCTTAATGAAGAAATTCATTAGAACTATTTTCTTTGGTCCACGCTGACTAGCAAAAGTACTCTGAAATAAATAAATAAATAAATAAATAAATAAGAATACTGTAGTAAAAAGAAACAATGAAAGAACCCATTGGTTATGTAAATTTACTGCTGTAATTGTTTCATTATTAAAAATGTTTTGGAAAGAACATTTTGTTGAATTGAGATTGATCGCAACAAAAAGTAAATCCAAGAAATAATCTAAAAAGATGTCAAATACTTTTACAGTAGAATTAAGATAAATAAGGATGGTACTGTATGAAACATACTGACTCTTTGTTCATCTTTTGATGGTTAGACACACACATCAATGAAAGATTTGTCAGAAGCAACTATCTCAGTTTCTCATCTTCGGTGAGTTAAGTGCTAACTGAAGTCTCTGTATTTGTGAAGTGTTTATGATCACTTCAGAATTAACAGCTTCCCATGAATGTCAGATTTATGGACAATCTGTTAAATATTTGAATCAGATCTGCTTACCTGAACTAATCCATCTGAAAAAAATACATGTTCTTCTCAAATGCCAAGGGTTATGTCATGTCATTTTGCCAGTGTGAAAGAAAACATGTTGTTATCAAAGAGAAATTTGCTAACAGTCCAAAGGATGTGTGATACACAGAAGTACTTGGATTATTGACTCTCCACTGCAGCTTGGTTTTCATATGCTTAATTATTGGCTGATACATCCTCGTGATGCATGGAAGAATTAAATCAACTCAAAGCTACAGTTCTGAGTTTAGCATTAAAATGCAAACAGCAAAATTTCCCAAATATCCAGGAGACTGAAACAGTATAATGTAGATTCAATACATTGAATGAAATCTGCCTTGTGCCACAAACAGTGGAAAGCTGCTGCATGTAGTTAGCAAACATACTCTGCCTTTCCTCTAATGCAGAGTTTCAGAAGCATTTCACAGCAAGCATTAAGGAATTGAGTCCCACAGAGAGGGACTAAATGGAAGAGGACATGAAGAGGAAAAGATTGGGAAGGAGGCAAAGATACAAAGAAATTAGGAAGGGGTACAGCAGCAGAGGAGAGAGCTGACTGGATAAAAACTGACAAAGAGAAAGCCACAAATGAAAGAATTGATGCATGTTGCAAACAACATCTCCAAAATTGATATGAGTATTTGAAACTCTCTGGACCAAGTGTTCCTTTTTGTCAATGCTTACTTTTTCAGTCCAGCTCCTCTTCTCGGTACCTCTCAGCTAATTGTTATGCTTCTCTCTACCCCTAGAATACGAAGCATCATTTTCTTTCTCCCAAAATCTCCCCCTGCTCTCCATTTCCTTCCAAAACTCATGCAACAGCTGCCTGTACTGCTTCCTTGATTCTTATTATTTTTTATTCTGAACTAGTTTATGGCACTGTTGAGTCACAACACATAGGTATACTGGAAGGATCTCCTCCCTAGCATTTCACCACATCTACTTGAAAACCCTTAGCTGTGTAAACTCTGATCCAAAAAGCAGCAGGGTGCTACTGTTGCACTGTTATATTTCATTTGTGATCTGATCCATTCATTCTAGACTCTACCATTCCAGAAACAGGGACAGCTTCCTCACATCATCCTTTTCCAATGCTTTTGGAAACAACAATTTAAGTTGTTACAATTGTACACCATCCCACTAATTCAACATACCCACAGAAATGTTTCTTGCCAAACGTACCTGTACTTAGTTTTTATATCTAACCATCAGTATATAATGTATGCACTTAATCAATGTATAATTTAGACATTTTATTAACACATCTCCCAGGGAACTGGTTTAGCTAATGGTAATGAATGGTCATGACTATCATGTAACTGGCATGGCATTTTTAGGGGGAAAGGAAGAAAGAAAAATCGTACCTTCATATGACCAGTGTCAGGAGGTTAAACAGTACTAGAGTTCTACCCTCTTGCTTTTTAATGTGGAAATTACTAAATAAAACATTAAAAAAAGAGGAAATATGCATGAAAGATAATGAATGGCCATTTTATTAACTTTGCCATTTGTGTTTCATCTCAGTAGGATAATAAAAGACACATAGATCAGCAAAGCTGTGATGTGATGACCACACTTGGAGGTTTCACATCCCCAGTCACTGAAACAATGATAGTCTCCTCTTTCCTTAGATTCGGCTTGCGGATGCTCAACAGTTCCAAAAATTATTTTGGACCACAGAAAAGCCAGAACAGATCTGTTAATAATTCAGGACTAAATTTTCCAGTTACATACCCAAAGCAAGTATTAACTTTCTAAACACTAGAGTTGCCATAGATGGGAAGTAGCACATGTGCAGATGAGATCTTTTAAAAATAAAACCTGAATTTCTAGAGGAAGTAACACCATTTGTTAATTCTAAGGCTACACGCTTTTCTGAAACATGTTTTACCCACATGAATTTTGTCCTTAACACTATAATCTCTGCAGATACGCATATCAGCAGTTCCTGCTTATTCTAGCTTGCACATACTTCTCCAGAGAAGGAAAAAGCCTAATAGAATCCATATCATTTTATAAGAAATTCTCCAAGCAAACCTCTTTTCAAAGACTTTTAGCCCAAATGAAAAATTCAAGGTTTTAATAATTTTAATAAGCTTCTGATAGGCATTCAAATTTGAGGTGTTTATCCAAATACCCTCAAGCTTCACAGAATCCCTTATCACTGCTTCAGTTCCTAATAGCTGTCATTCCAATAAATATCAGAGCAATTAAAATCTCTATCAATCAAAAATATTGCTTTCTTACAGGCCTGTCATTTTTTTAAAAGCAAATCCTGATCTACCTTTTCTAACAGCTCTTGAATTTTATAGCAACATATAACAACCATCTGACTGCCTTTATTTCCATTTAACTTTTATCTTTAATGTCTCTGCTGTTTCAACCAAAATATTTATAGCATTTTTTTCCTTTGCACACAATATAATTGTCTCTGTTTCCTGCTGTATTTTGCCCTCCATCATATGAGGAGGGAAGGCAAAGCTGGTGAAACCTGTCCTGGGAGACAAAGTCAAATTTTTCATTAGAGTCCACAAATCCTATCAAGGGAACAAAGACATCTTCCCAACAGGAAGGTAGAAAAACATTTCCACGGGCAACTCTGACCATTTGGACAAATAGCCTAGAAAGTACCCCTCCTTTCTCTATAGTGTCATTTTACTGACTAAAATTGCCACTTTTTCTGACAAAACACCTTGAAAACCCTGTTTAGTCCTTCTTTTTGGTGTTGTTTGATTTTATGGTGGGTGTTACACAGGCTAAAGAGGGGCTTGCACTATTTGTGACAAAGCTGTGATGGCCTGGCAAAGAGGTTTAACTGCAAGGAATAGGAAGAAAATCTTGGACTTAAAAGAGGTTGAGACAATAAGCATCAGAAATTAGGTATGGACTGTGAATGGAGCCATTAGAAGAGCCAGAAAAAAAAAAGAAAATAAAAAAAGATCTCTTACTAAAATGAGGAAAAATTAAGAATTCTGTTTATCACGTGCTGCATTCAATCTGAAAGGTGGACATCACAAGGAACGGTTGTAGAGCCAGCTGCTTTCCTGGAGGAAGAGGAAGCAGACAAGAAAAACACAAGATACACATTTTCTCACATATACTGCAGGAGACCTGACTGCTGATCTACAGAGAGCTAAGGTGAACATGAAGGGGGTCTGAAAGAACATTCTTCCATTTTGAATTTTCTTTACTGCTGTGAGAACATGACCAAGGAAAGATATCCACAGCAGGCTTCAGGGAAGTGCCCGTTGCTGTTCGCCTCCTGTTCTCTTCCACAGGTTATACTTTTTTTTCTCTACATTCCTCTATCCTGCAGGTTTCAGTGCAGCCCAAACCAATCCATTTCTAAAGCAGACCTCTTATTTTGTTTTGGGGGTTTTTTATCTACTATTTTAGGTATGAGTCCAGCTGTTAAAGGATAGATCAGATAGCTGGGCTCCAAAGTCCTATGGGCCCTATTTTCATCTGTAAAAACAAGCATTGAGGGCTGCCTAGGCAGATGACACTTAAAAGCTAAGGAGGTTGGACACTGTTTAGAGGACAAACTGTCATTCCATTATTTTCAAACCCAAGCCAATGTTTTGCAATGCAAATGCAACAGTTTTCTGTATATTTGGTTTATTCTGTTTCATGTTTTGGCCATTCCACACTCTCCAGAGTACTATTAAGATTAGGAGAGTTGCGTGCAGTGATTTAAAGAATATGAAAAGAGATATTGTCTAGTGTATAAGTGAGCTTCTGCAGATCAAATCCTCGAGTCACTTTAACCTTGAAATTTTTTTACAGATGTCAAATATATACTTTTGGTAACTCATAATATATTCACTATACAAAATCTAGTTCCCAGGTAATTTGACTGATTAAATATCCAGAGGTACGTGTGTGTGTGTGCATTTCAAAACAGTATAAACTTAAATAAATGAGCCAGACAGATGCTATTTGGTCGATCTGAGTATATTAGTCACACAGTTTTTACATACATAAATCTGTTGCACTGGATTGATGTCCAGTTCTATTTATTCTGTCAGTAAAACAAAACATGATAGTAAATGCAATATATTGCAGCTTCAGTAATCATGGATGAGTAACCAGTAGAAGAGCCAGCAAATTGAGGACCACAAACTCAGTGCATCAGTCATATTAGCCAGATCCCTCAGTATATTTAGACCTCCCAAAACGTTGCTAATATAGTTCATTAGATACCTCATTGTTCACATCTGTCAACTCAGACACAAGGATGACAGAACAGAGGTCTGGTGCTGGTGGAAGACACGACCTCCTTGTCAGAGGACTACTGTGACATAGGCAAATGCCCATCTTCATAACAATACTTTGAATTCAGGGTAGTACATTATGTTTTAACGTCTCTTGACAAAATATTTACTGTTCCTTTTGAGAACAGTTGGTCAACGCAATTTTAATTTCTTCCCAGATTATTTCTCTGGATCAAGTTTTTCTTTGCACTAGATTCACCTTTCTCTGATTTATTCCTTCTCTGTCAAAAATAAAAGTTTCAATCCCTTAATTTAATTAAAATGTTCTTGACTGAGATCATTAAATCCTGAAGAGATGTTTAATTCAAAATTTGCTGTATCCACAATGGTAGTGATTGAGAACAGAAAATCAACTTATGTCGTAGTAGTTTGTTAGAATATTTGTTTACTCTTCAACTGAAGCATGCTAATTACAATAAGAGGTCTTCACAAGCAATCCAGTTAGCAAATATGATTGGTTAATAGATAAGGAATGATTTGTGATTAAAAACATACAAAACCAGCATCTGCAGAAGAAGGTTATTAGACCTGGGGCCACACTGCAAAGCTTCAAAAATTGGGTTGTCAAACATACTTGGGTTGCCATGTGGATGTAGAATTAGACATTTTTATTGTTTGTGCAAATAGAAATACATATGTACAGAATTGTAGCAGCACTGGTGTTTGTTGCTATGAATGCTGTTCACCTCTGTTCCATGTACAGGCAGCATTTTCTCTCCAAAAAAGAAAATAAAAATTCTTACAAAAATCAGAAAATTTAGGAAAGGATCACAAAAATTCCTGACCAAGCTGCATCCCAGAAATGATCTGAGCTCTTTAGAGCATTTTTGATTACTGTGTAAGGCCGACTACACGCTCAAAAACCATTTCCATTTGTTGCACTGGGGCATGACTGCAAATCAAGAATGACTCCTCCCCAGAGCAGTCAGTAACAACATGAGTTCCAGAGCAAGGATTTGCACAGGAACAAAAGCCCTCGCTATTGGCCTCTCCTTCTCAGAGACTTTTACATGCTGAGTTTATATACAGGTAAACAAATAGGGTATAAAAGGTAAACAGTAGCTCATTTTTAACTGATTTGTGCAGATATGGGAAATCTGTTTGTTAATTAATAAACAGAAAAAGTCCATTAAGCATCATGTTCTATTTTTGTTAACTGGGAAATTATTGCTTTTCTTGACAAAAGGTTATTTTAAGTTTGGGGATTTTCAAATGTAAAAGTATTTTGTTAACCTCTTCCAAAGTCATTGGGGATCTTTGATTTTATGCTTTAATTAAAAAAATAAAATAAGCATTTCTTTTAGCAGGACTTCTGTACACAAGCAACTCTTGAATAAATACATTACACTATGATAGGAAAATTAATCCCATTGTAAGACGTCTGTTGTTCTCTCACCTTGTTTTGTATTTTCTCAGATGAACACATGCTTTTTGAACCTGTCATTTAAATTCCAAATCTTCATTCTCCAGCATCCTGCTCACTCAATCTGCATCTCTTACAGATGATTTCCTCTCCTCTTTCCAATGAGTCCTATCATACTCAGGTCTGATACTCTCGTTTTTTTCCAGGTCAGCCTAAATGAGTATCTACCCTCAACTTCTTTCATTTTCTTAATATCCCTTCAACCATCCCCACAAACACAGCAGCAACCTGCAGGATCTCCTAGCAATGGGCATGGTCCCCAGCTGGCATGTCTCACCCAGGACCTGACCCCAAGAATGCACCTTAGTCAGGGGATGCTAACGCTAGGCAATCTCAGCAGCCTGTGAAGCTATAAACCCGAGTCAGAATTCACCCGCCTCTACCTTTAGTTTACCCTGTAAATGTGAATGGAAGCATTTTATTGTAATTAGCTGGAAGGGGTACAGATTGTAGTTGTTTTATAGAAGCAAAACTATGAAATCTATAAATGTAAAACTGTTATGGTGGCCATAATACATTCTGAGCACTAAATTAAATTATGTCATAATATATAGGCCATTTATTAAAGATATAACATCTAATAGATCTTTTTTGTTCTTTTTTTTTCCTCCCCTAATGAGAAATGCCAGATTGAATATCTTGGCAGCTGAACTTTCCTCTTTAGTCACATAGGTGCAGACTGTGACAGGGTGATCACAGCTGTGTCCCAGTCTGGTGCCATCAGGAGTGAAAAGCCAGGTGACTTCCTCATCTCTCTATCATCTAGAAGATAAGCAGTATGATGTAGGGCACAATACCAGCATCCTGACAGACTCCGTGGAGTTACTGACACGTGTTGATCCAGCTGGGCATCTTGAGTGGGGCCAGGAAACCTGTAATCCTTTCCTGAGTGGGTAATCTACTCAGAATAGTCTTGATAGCTCCCTCAGGGCTTTTCTGAGTATCGATTAGCAGGAGGAAGTTTCTTGCTAGGCTAAGCTCCTCACTGTGAAGGAACTCACTCCTTTCAGTGATGTTACCTGTATATTTGTAAAGATAGATGGATAAATTCACAAAGATGTGGATTTCTGAGCACAGGAATGCTAAGGTCACTGATTCCCATTTTAAAGGAACATTGTCACTAGGGAAGCTCAGTGGTTTTGAGTTTAAACGTTTCTCTAGAAAATTTCAGAGTACCTCCCAAAATCCCCTTCCTTTTTGGTTACACTGTTCTCAACACACTCACCACCGCCTCTGCGGTCCTCTGCTGCCACTTAGCAGCAATCCACCTAGCAGTGGAAAAGTTACGTTTCCTTTTTGTCTTAAAATCCTTTTCCCAACCACGGAACAAAAATCTAAATACTTTTTGTAGATTAGTTTGACTTAATTTTTTTTTTTTTGAAGATCAGTTTTTGTGGTGCCTTCCTTTGCTAGTCACTTCCTGATGGAAGACCTGTGAGCAACCAAAAATTTGTCCAAGCAGAAGCCTGCAACAGTAAGTGCTATGCAGAAAAATACAGTGTTCTTGAAGTGTATGCTGCAATCTACTAAACAAGACACTAAACAAAAACCCACTAAATCTCAATTCCGCCCCCAAGTTGTATGATCTTGGGTCCAATAGCACATCTCATATTCATTTCCCATTTCTGCCTGTGCTATCTCATTCTTTTGAAACCAGCGTTCTTAAGTGCAAGAAATATCTTTAATTTATAGGTGCACCCCTAACACAATGGGAACCTTAAATCCACTGCAGCCTCTAGACTCAGCTACAACACAAATTAATAATGATAAGGAGGATGTCCATGCCACGGGAACAGAAGACATTGTCACTACTTCATATTTAAATATATTTTTAGGATTCCCTGGTTCACAAACAGACAGCAAAACTGTCAGATAAGCTTCCAGCTGTTCCTATTAGGGCAAATTCATGGTTATTTTGCAAATGTTCATTAGGATTTTAAGCTGCAAGGGCGCTTGATGGAGCATCTCTGAAGATTCACCTTCCAAAAGTGCACAAATGGTTCATGCAAATGGTGTTGCACTTTATGGATATAGATATTCCTAGTAGCAGAGCCTTTTAAATGGTACTCTCAAGAAATGGCTGCTGGATAGCATTCAGTATTTCCCAATTATTGCACTTAGCCAGAGTCCGATCTTGTCAAAGACTGTTTAAAACCTTGCCAGAAATAACAGATCACTGGGTATAGAACACTTCTAAACCAGCCCTTTTGGTGGCAATCTATGCAGAAGTAAACATAGGTTATCCAACGATAAAAAGAAAATATGCCATTTTTATTATCTGAGCTTCACTGCTGCAGACACAGAAACACACCTGTTAGCAAGCCTGAGAATGGGTATGTGGGGATATGGCCTGTGCAGAACAGAGGGTGTTGAGGCAAGCAGCCACCATGCTCCTGTTCCTCTACCCCAGTTACAATACAACCGTCACATTATACACGGCATTGCAGATCCAGACAATTCATTACAATAAACAGTGAAAGCAACTTGATCAGTGGGGTACCATAGACCCCACGGCACCAGAAACTCCATTTACAGCATCTAAGATAATGTCACAGATGGTCATTTTATTTTCTGGAAAGTTTTCTTTTACATTTCAAGTGCTGAACTCAATGGTTTATTAAAGGGTTTGCCAGAATTAGTTTTATCTAAACAATGGCAATCAACTTTACTACTGCCTCTTTACCCTGCAAGATTTTGCTTTTCCCTGGCCACTGCTATTCAACCAGTCTGTTTTCCCTTTGCCTGGTCTGCAACATATTTGTGACTAAACAAATAAACAGCATCAGTTCAGTAGATGGATCTTCAGACCCAAACTCCAGAGTAAATTCCATAATCAACTAGGCTGAATGATGCTTTTAGCAGGCCAAGGCTGATACTCGCTATAATTCACATTCCCTGGGTACACTGCTCCGTAATAAAGCTTGAATGTCAGGCATGTCAGCCAAGAGCTAACATACCTGTTTGAACTAGTCTTGTGCCAATGGAAACATATCACAAACTGAAAACATTTAGCCTACAGTATAATCGTAAATGGATTCTTTTTAACCAAATTAAGAATAATCACTTATACATAGGCACACAAATATGTTAAATGTTAATATGTAATAAAGCCTTAAACCACTCCTAGTTGGCATGTTCAGAATAATGTCACTGTAAATAAATACATCGAAGAGCTATTAAGAGTCTGAGACATTTTTGCCCATCAGTAGCATTAGTTTAACAGGACAAACTTTCATTATATTCTGACATTTGGTACATACAGTACATTGTTTATGCACTAGATGTCAGAATATAAAGATGGTTTAGCCCTTTTATTTATGTATTTAAGAGTTATTAATTTAAGAGTGATCTTATTTAATCAAAACTGCTGTTTAATAAAAATCATGTCCACGGATTTCAAAATATCTCTTTTGGTTCTGAAGAGACATTAGTTGTTGTTTAACACTCAGATACATGCTTAGCCTTCCTTAGAATCCTTTTTTCCCCTCTAAGCTTGCAACTCCAGCATGCACAATGGTTTAATCGTATATTGTTCTCTGAGTACTAACCCTTTACAAATCATATGACATAAAAAGAAAAATAAGTAACACTGTAAAGACAGTAATGAGAACTGTTGAGCTAAAGTGCCTCTTAAAGAAATCCTAATAAATTCCAGAATTTCTAGTCTTCTGGCAAGCTTTCCATTTAGAATAAAATCAATGATCAATGGTTGCAAACAGTCAGCATCAGGCTCGCATGCCTCCAGAGCAGAAAAAACTCATAGACGAAAGATGACATTTAAAGGAAAAAAGCTGACATTGACTCCATCACTGTCATTGCTTCTGCCATAAAGCAGCTTCAAATATTAAAACATTTTTCATCTGTGCTGCATTATTGGCACCAGAAATTGTTTTCTCTCTGTCTGATACTCACTTGAACTGCAGCAGAGCTCCCCAGAGACTCCAGATTGTTACCAAGGCCTCATAACATATTGGCAGTTGATGTGGTGGTGTTCATGTACACTTGCCACTCACAAAGGAGCCTCCCCCTCCCTTCACACTCACAGGAAAAAGAAAATGCTCCGACAGGAATTTCAGTCAAGTTCAATGAGTTCACTGACTCGGATGTAGGAGCTGGTGTGCATCATTTTGTGTGGCCTCCTTGAACTCAGTTTGGGTTTGGCTGCAGGCTTGGGGCAGGTGGGTATATTGTCCACAGTTGTGGTTTTGTGCCAGCGTATTAATAAACTGACCATTTGCATTGATTTTTTCCCCCAAATTTCTGTCCTACTCCTTTTACATAAATGCCTCTTAATTTGTCTCGCATTCTGTGCTCAAGCTGTTCTCAGGTAAGTGTTTCACAATTCAATGGGAAAAGCAGAGCTTTTGTTGATCAGTGCACTTACAATCTGTCACTGGGAGGGAAGGCAGATTTAGATGCACCACAGAAAGCCTTCACTTACTATAGGATAGTCTTGGCAAAAGTTTCTATGAAAGCACGCCAGTAGTATATAGGTCAGTGAGAACTGGTAGGGAAATAAACCACAACTGATGCATCAGCTCATCAACAGAATGTGTGTGCCTAAATCCCTATTAGTGTTAAAAATACTGCTGAAATGAATACATGGCATTTTGCGTCGTCTAACAAAAAACCCACAGAATTAGTATGTTGTCAAGAACCTTTACTCCCTCAATTTATGAAACACAGTTAAACGCAGCTTCACTGTATCAAAAATTATTCATTTATCCTTCTCCTAGGAAGAAGATTGAGCCTTTCATGAATGGAATCTTCTGTCAGAAGCACTTGCCCGAGATCTAATGTTCAGAAGGATGTGAGACAGCAGGAAAGGTTGGTCAGCTCTACCTCCAGTCCCTTTGGTGCATTACAACCATCACAGAAGCTAGAGCCTGACTCGCCTTTGACTTATTATCAAGTGCAATAAGAAAACAAAGCAAAACCAAACAGTAAATTATCGTCCATTATTTTGTACTGTCCCTACTTTCCTTTTGTCAGTGAATATACCCACTCTGACATTTCAGGTGTAAAACAGAATGAATGCTGTAATTTGCAACTGTGTCCAGCCATTTTTTTAAGACCAAGGTGTCTGCCCTATGGCACATAAGCAATGTTGCCCTTCAGAGCCTTTGAGACTATTTGCAGCTATAGGAAAGCAAAAAAAATTAAGACTCAGGCTGACAGGAAGCAAAGATTTCCTCACTGTTCACAACTTCACCACCTTCATCCACCTTTTGACCAACAGAGCCAAGGGACTGCTACTCAAAACATTTCCAGCAGCTGGGGCATGACAGCACACAGAAGCTGACTGTTGTCTCTGTGCCTGAAGTATACCTCAGCTCTTATGAGCCATAAACCACTAATGTCAGCATCCCACACGCTACCAGGCTGGGAACTGGCCTACAGTACTGTTCTTAGTGCTGTACTGCCTGGCACCAACCAGTGTTGCAAACTGATACCACTACAAAGGAAAATATGACCCTGAGAGGTTGCCCAGCTGCTTGGATGGCAGCACTGGTGCACCTTGTGCTACAGAGGGAGGCCCAAGCCCCTGCTTACTGTTACCTTGCTGTGGTGCTGTCTCACCTAGTGAGGCAGACTTTTAAAAGTCTGGACAATCAAGTGACTTCAAAGGGTCTAAACAACCCTAATCTGCATTCTTCTAAAACAGAAACCCTGGAAAATTTGCATCAACCTTTTCCGAGGGGCAAGGCAACTCACACAAACCAACCCACCTGGCCCCTGCAGAAGGTCCATATAACAACCCTACAGTCCCATGCCCTCTCACCTATAGTACTTCCTTTACCGTGAGGATCATTTTGTGAACAAAAGCAAGCAGCAGAGAACAGACGTGGCCACTGGCCCTGTGCAGGGCATCAGGGAAGGTCCCAGCAGCTGGTGACAAAATGCACACACACCAATGCCCAAATCTTCGATGGGACAGTTTGCTTTAGCAAGCCGAGTATCTGTAGCAAGTGACTCTAACCTCAGCTCTGACAAGGAGCTGTGTCAGTGGCAAGTCATCGTCTTTCCATGGTCTGTCCCAAGCACAGTTACTTGCTTTTCACCGGAGCTCCTGGAGAAGTGGCTAGCTGCATGCAAGCCACTGCCAGAGAGGAAAATGCAGGGCAGGGATGTGCAGTATCTGTTGATACCATAAGAGAAGCAAATTGGAGAAGGAAAAGGGTATATTAGAGCACAGCATGGTGTAAGGGGCAGGAATAAAGGTGAGAGGAGGATGCTTTATGTCGCCAAATGGTTTGGTTTGTCTCAGTGGAAGATACTTTGGGATTTAGGTTTTTTCCACAATGTCACTAGGACACAGTTTCCTGGAGACTGACAGCATTAAAAAAAATTATAGGGTTTTTCAGTCTATGAAAAGGAAGTAATCATTTGCCACAGACCTTTTGCTGGATATTATCTCATGAGTCATGACCCATATCAAGAGAGCAGCCATTTGAAAAGCCAGTGGTTGATAATGTTCCCCATATATTCCTGCAGGTAACAAGTGATATTTAGCTGAGAAGGTCTGTATAACTTGGCTTGCTGTCCCTTTTAACTCAAGTAACTGCCTGAGAGTGAATGACAGACTAGAGAGATTGTGTTGAAAACAAACAGAAAGAAAAATCAAATAAAAAGTATCTGTGTGGGTTGTTTTATTGTGGAAGTGAATGACAGCATTAGGATTTAGACCTCCTAGTTTAACACATCCTGCCTTCCCTAGTTTAATAACCATACACACAACTAAAAGACAGCATATAAAAACATGTAGCGATTTAGTGGATCAGGGTTGCTGTATTTGGATTATCAGGGCATTTAGGGGAAAAGGAAAAAAAAAAGACCACACAGGGAGACAGCGCAAAGAGCCTCTCCACAACCATCTGCCACAACATCACGTGGCTCTGTAAACTGACAGACACTCCTTTAGCAGGGCCCAGGCACGTCAGATGAATCAATCAATCAAAAAAATTCTTATGAAACTTAATCACGGAGGGTCGTGTTAGGGAGTGGGGAACAGATTAAATTACCACGGTATTAGATACGGGAAATGATTTCTGTCAAAACCATCTTTACTGCAATTATAATATGTTAATTATGTATTTCATTAAGTAAGTGGATTAGAGTCTGCACAGATGAAATCACGCTGAAGGCTTTGAATCATTTGCTGAGCAGTGTGGGAGGACTGGTGTGAATGGAACTCAGTTAATTTTGAAAACTTTCACATGCGAAACATGTCCCCCCCCCCAACTGCAGGAAATAAATGCCTCCCAGATTGCTGTGTAAAACATCCAAAGACCACATTAATTTTAGTGATGTAATCAGATCATGCCTGATGTGGTCCAGGAGCTTGTCAAAGATGCCATAAACGTGTTTGTGTATAACGAAGCTACACTGTCTGAATCTCCTAGCCATAGAAGGAAGATAACTTGGACACGATACCAGCTTTCTTTTAGTCTGTGCTCCAGAGCCAGCACAGAAGGAAAACAAAAATCCCCCTTATATTAGGTACTGCACAGCCATGTCTGCAGCTGCCAGCTATAGGCTGACTGCAACATTTAGTCTGCAAGCGCACCTAAATAGCACAGCTCTGCAGCATCCTGCATCTTTGTGCTCCTGCTTATTTCCCATTCGAAGCCCAAAAGGTCCTGGATTCATAGGAAAGTGCTAGTTAGCGAGGTATGAACAGCAGCCCCGGTGAGCCAGTGATTTGCCATGTGTTTCTATGTACCTGAAGGACTTGTGCTGGGAGAAACACTCAGAAAACCTAAGCCAGCACTGCTACTGGTGTCAGTAGAACTAAGCTGGCTTGCACCACAGGAGAATCTGGCCCAACACCATAATCCTTTTATTTTTTCAGATTACTGTAGGTACAGCAAGAAGCAACCGGCATAAACTACATACAAACCTGAAATGACCATTTTCTTAGTTTGAATTCTGCCTGAGTGTAAGAGAAAGAGTGTGTTTCTGTTTCGGTAGGTAGATATTCCTTGTGCACTTAAAGCTGGGCTCCTGACAGAGAAAAGAACATGAAATAAGGGAAGATCACGGTAACCATTGTTCTCACTCCCCAATAAATTAAATGGCTCATTTTAGAGGTTTATCTCGGAAAGGCAAATTAATGAATAAATAAAAATAAATGTGTCAAGGTCTAATTAACAACAAGAATTGGGCATCTTGTCATGGGATTGTAGTCTTAGCAGTAGGTAACCTTCCATTCAGAGGAGACTACCCCACATATTAAAAATGAAAGGACATTCAGTGTCACAAAGGAATAAATCTTCCAGCTCTTGCATATCCCTCTCTTCTTTGGAATAGCTTCCAGGGTAGGAGAGTCATTTAAAATATATGGGAAAAAATAAGAGCAAAATAATTAATTTTAAAAGGGAGAATATATACAATATACATAAATTTGCCTCATCCCAATTATTTAGTTATCAGTAATAATCACAAGGGATTTAAAAGGAGGAAAGAATCGGAGACAGCATAACACCCTGCATGGAGTGAACGTTGGTGTAAATGACTGGAAAAGGTTGGCTGATTTGATGAAAACCCAATCAGACTCTCTAGGGAGATATTACTTTCCTCATTATTCCACTGATTGGCCTTATTTCATCTGAAGAATGCAGCACATTCTTTACAGTGCTGGCAAGCCTCTTTAACAATATCCAAGGAAAAAACCCTATCACCTCTGTAATCGAAACAACAAGGAAATTAACCAGAGTCACTTTCCTTGGGGAACTCTTACAAAACACCCCAAAATCTTCTGATGGATCAGCACAGTGAAGCTGGGAGGCAAAAAGGGGTGTTTTTTTGTCAGATTTGGCACACAGCTAAAGCCTTTCATATATTTGCTAAAAGCAACTAAAACAGCAGGCTCAAACCCCAACTCCGCCCTCTGGACTGGAAAGAAAAAAAGAAATAACACTCAAATTGTTTGCTTGTAGCAACCTAATCTAAACCAACAGTGACATAATTTACTAAGGGAGTTCGTTCTTGTGATACAAAATTTGTTATGCCCACATCACTGTGCAGGGCTTTAGAATAAAGCAGCAATTTCAAGTCAAGTACAAAACACAGTTGTGAAATTCAGTCTGAGAACTGTGTTATCAATGGCCTCAAGCTTGCAATAACTGTTAATTAAGTGTATTTTTCATTATTCTTTAGCAAAGAAGCAAGATTTAATGATGTAAGTTAACAATAGATGATAATTTAGAGTACTGACAATAGTTTAATTATTCACACGTACGTAAAAGTTAACTTCATAACTTCTTTCTTTGTGAGAACAAGTTCATTTAAAATATTTTGAACAGTGCACACAATTGCCACTTACAGTATCTTGCCACACTGTTTTTGTGGATACAAGTCAATTTGCTACAGAAGTCTCTCCTCTGGCAGTAATGCAGCGAAGGAATTCTCAGCTTTAAATTTTTTTCCTGTTTGGGAGGAGAACAGAATTCACTAGCAATAGATAGCAGTGGGCTCACTAGGTTAAAAACTAAGGTCAAAGTCCTCAAACAATGGACCTCAAGATTGCCTAAGCTATTTCCAAACCTTTCACAAAAGCCTTTGTTCAATTACAGGAAACACTGTGGGCAGAGAATAAAAATACAGCTTATGATGAGATGGAAAATGATGCTCAAAACCTACTTGAACACCAACTTCTGAATGCATTTGAATGTCTCAAGACCATCGATATCCTAAACTAAATCTAGGTTAAATGTAGCCAAGAGCCTTTTTTAAGGAAGATATTCAGTGTTTGCAATAGTTCAATCAAAGGGATATCAGTTTGACTCAAAGTTTGTGAATACCCAAGGAAATTATAATTGTAATGCGTATAAATAAAAAATTATTTGAAAGAACCACCTATTAAATAAGCAATAATGAAATAATGATTCAATCTGTTCAATCAATTCATATTTTTCAATGCTATATTTCATTCATTTTGCTCTCATTGAAGTGGACAAGCCGAGCACCCAAACAGTCAGCAATTTTAGACTAGATTTCCTGATTTGGAATGTGGAGATGTTCCTCAGTTATTACTCAAAACTCTCAAAAATGTCTGTCACACAGAGAATTAGAACTCAGTAATAGCATACCATATCTATTTTCTATTTTGATTTACTGTTTTCTCCAACACTCTGTCTGAAAACCTGCAGGGATAATGCGATGGCAGCCTGATCCATTGGCCCGATCAGGCAGTTCTGTCTCTCTGTTAACATCACACTTCAAAAGACAGATTCAAGACCAGTTAAAGATTTCTTCATGTCCTACACCACAAAGAGCTATGACGGTGTCTATTTTCAAGCAAATGTTCCTCCCTTCAAATAAAAAAGAAGAAAGCAAGCAGTATGCCGAGGTAGTGGGAAGGTAAAGATTATGAAGATTATTCCTGATTGCAAGAACTTCCCTGTTTTGCAGGAGTTTTGTTCTAAGCAGGGCCAGCTGGAAGTGAGGTCAGGGCCAAGTTACTTAAGCGTGCATAATTGACACCCACATTTTGGACTCCCATATCCCTGAGGGTACTCTTGGGAAGCCCCCTTGTGTTTTGAGTGGTTGCAGAGTAATGATGGAAACATGGAAGACATTACATTCCTGCCTCTGAACTGGCTCAAACATAATTAATTATGCCTTTTTCTCCTGCTGGATTCATACTGCTGTGAAAGCCAGAATATTTGTTCTTCCAGCAAACAGAAGACCCTTTTTTTTTGTCACGCTTATCAGAGTCACACAATTCCGTATTGAATCTTCTTGGAATGAACAAATACTCTGGGTATAATAGAGCCAGAAAATGTGACTACCTCAGGATATGCTTGTCCATCAGCACACTGGAAGCAAGGAGAAGCACCCTGACCTTTGGATCTGTGTTTAGGGAAGTACCTTTGTTGGAAGGTGGTGCTAATGTCCTGGAGCCAAACATCTGTTTCTTTATTCTAAAAATGCTGCTGCTTTTAACAATATCAAGCTCAGTGCCTTGTGACTGTCAATAAAATTCCAAGGAAAAGACAAAATTCACTGTTTTGCAAGTTATGCTTATTGGGAACTGCTGAAACTGGAATGATACTTTAAAAGAGGAGCTTTTAAAGATTGCTACACTATCAAGCATCAGTTCCTTTCCTCTCTGGCCCTTGGAGAAAAGAAATTTGAAATAAAATCTCAGGATAAGTGGGAGTGGAAAACACGAGAAAAAAGATTCATTACCACTCAACACATCTTGAGAAGGCACCAGCAACTCTGAGGCTTTGTGAACAGACAGTAGGGTCTGTCACCTGCCTGCTCCTCATGCATGACTATAGTTCATCTTAAGACACAGAAATATCTACTCTTGGGTCCTAAGCACTAACCACTTACAGACAGTTTCTCCAGCAGGCTTTGAAGGCCACAACTATCCCTGAGTCGCTGCAATATCGATGTGCACCGTTACAGCAATAACTGAATTGTTGGTGATTTAGAGGCTTGCCCACTTCTCCATGTAGTATTTTGTAAGGCAGCTCCATGCAAGTCCCAGGCAGATCCCATGCATCCTCCTTGCCAAGAGGTTGCAAGGAGAAGGCAGGCACAACAACGGTCCTGAACAAGATACCTTAACTTGAACTCAACACTGCTCACGTTCACACTGTTCTTAGCTCACAGTTCAGGCAGACCTTCCTCACATCTGCCTGGAGAAGGACTATGTACACCTCCCCAAAGACATGTGATTAATCAGTAATGTGTTTATCAAAAGAAAGATGCCCTTATTTTGGGGAGAAACAGATGTGAAAATGCATTCCAGGACAGTGCAAACCAGCAGTCTTTCAAGACCACACTGTAAGCTACAGCATCATGAACTCAGCTGGACAAAATTACCCATTGCTTTTGATGAACCCAGAGTGCTACCTATCACTTATTTATTGTACTTTTCACTAAAGAAGGCTGATTTCATAACGATGGAAGAATATAACATCTGATTACATTACACAGGACAGGGCTTCTACCCACAAAACATTTCAATTAAATATGGCAATCTTGACGTGCCCTCTTGATCAAAAAAATTAAAACTGAGATAGGAGATCACAGTGCATTTCAACAATACAGAAACCAGACACATCAACCACCTTAGTAAATACAGCAGCTGACCTAACGGTACAAAAGGTTTGTCCAATTCAACTCCATCCTGATTTTTTAATTTTAAATTAGAATAAACCAAAATACATCAAATTAAAATAACCTCTGAAATCTCCCCTATATAATTTATTTAAAATTTCCATCTCAAATTCATTAAAATCACTAGCTGAGCTGAAATGCAACCCACGGCATATAAGGATGTACAGCTGAGTAAAGTATTTTTTCCTGTTTCATTTAGGTATGGTGTTTGGCTCAAATATTACACACAACTCACTAAAGGTTAAAAAAAAAAAACCACCCCAAAAAAATCCTCTTGCTCTCCTTTTGAAAAGAAATAGGAAAAAGCAACCTGCTTTCAAACATTGTGGAGTCATTTTTCTCCTCGTTGTAGAACACAATCTGACTCACCTTCTAATTCTCTCCAGTTCTCTTTCATCCCAACAGATATTGCTGCTTGTGTGTCCTGACTTGGGTTGCTTAACTCAACATGGGTGTGGTACTTGAAGAGAGCTTTCTCAGATCTGTTCTGGGTGAGGTAAAGTGCTTTGGGACCTGCTCCTTGTCAGGGGGAAAAGAAAAAGAAATCATCCCTGCAACGTGTGCTGTCCAGTTCCCAGAAAGGGAAACAAAGCTAAATAATTAACCCGTGCTGGTCCAGAGGTTGATTCCTAGAGGTTGTGTGAGCCCTGCTCTGGCTAACCACCGACACAAAAATCAATATGAGATTTTTCTATTCTTAGCCAAATGGTCTTAGAAGATAAACAAAGAAATTAAGCCAATGGTTTTAATACTATTTTGGCCAGTAAAGCATCCCATTTTTATTTTTGTGTACTGATAGAATGGTTGGATAGTTCAGAAAACTATGGAAATACCAACCTTCAGTCAACTCTTGAGCTGTGACTTCAGAATAAACCCAACTCTCAGTCAAATCACTTAAGGTTGTCTAGTTTCCTTTGTAGCCTGGGAAAAATCACAGGTTTTGACCAATTGCTGCGGAAAACTATAAATCAGACTGCGGTCATTGAAAGTTAGACTCAGGTTCACCATATGGTTTGTAAACCTGGGGAATCACTGATGCGTTTTGAGTTTCTGATGAAATCTGAAACGTTAGCTGGTTTCACATGGTTTCAGATTCCCTTCCAAACATTTCAAACTCCCCATTCTAAATTCTTTTATTCATTCTAGAATGTGTTAGGAGATCACAAAAGAAATTTAAGATTTAAAAGAAGAAAAAAGTAGAAACATACAGTTTTCACAACTGCTTATACAACCAGTTTAATGACCCGGACAAATGCACTTAATTAAGCATTTGTGTGCACAATTACCCCGTTTGTGAATAAAGTCTTTACAATTGTGTGTACTAACCGGATGTCAAAAGTACCTAGATTGTACATAACCCATCATAAAACTGACCTTACTGAAATGTGGCCTTCAGCTTAATCAAGGGTTTTATCTACTTCAAGGCATGTATAAAAGGTCAGATATATTTAGCACATCAGCCCAGTGTAAAACTCAACGGCCAACCTGGGAGGTTAGGTTTTTGTTTTGCAAGATTGTCAGTGTGACTTGCCCTAGGTATTTGGAAGCTGAGAGGGGTATTCTTTTTCATGGCCAAGTATGGGAACTGCTTAAAAAAAAAAAACCTGCATACTTTTTCCATTTTGGTGAGAAATAGTTAATGTTCCATAGTCTTTGATTTATTTATTAAAAGTATTTTACCAGGAAACACAACAGAGACAGGCCTTCTCATTTACAGTGAGACCCCAGAGAGCCGTAAATTTACATACACAAAGGACTAGCATCAACCCCTGAACCTTTAATGTTTATTTTGATAGCCCACCCTGCTGGTAAGGCCTTTTGTTAAGAAGCCAGGTACAACAAGGCAAGGATCCAAACAAACAACAGTGGTAGCTTTGTTGACCAGGTCATATGATGTCCTGCCCTTGAACAGTACCCCTTGTCTTTTACCCTTTGCCCCTAGAAAATGAAGTTAGTTAGAGTCCCTGTGGCAGATTTAGCATTTCCTTTCAGTGTCTGCCAATCTATCAAAATTCAGCTACCGCTGTGAACCCATCAACTCAGTGCAAAAAAGAACAAGGCTTACCACGGACCCCCTCAAAGTAGCAATCATTTATCCCTTCCTGAACTTTAGCTGACCTTTCTAAGCACGCTAGAAGTTGAAGCATGTAGCACCTTGTCGTGTGCGATCTAGGCTGTGGGTTTCTTCTCTCTCCCCACTCAGCCCCCACAAAGCTTTTCTTTCATTTCATTAATGAAAGTCTTGCATTTCGGAATAACCACGCGAAGGGAGATAAAGTCTTCAACAAGAGGATGCAATTGCCTTAGCACCATACAAAAGAATTTAAACAAATATAAATATTCTGCATTTACCGAGCCAGTTACCATCACTTTGTGGAGGAAATAAACAAAACAAGTGGATTCCATTCACAAAGATTTATCGGAGGGAGGAGGGGAGATATTGTTCGCAGAACACAATGATGCATCTATATACAAATAATTGCAAAGTAAAATGAATCATATAGAACGTTCAGCTACAAAACTGAGAATACCACATAACTACAATATATTGGCTAAATATTGCAGTGGTTTTGTTTTATTTTTTAAAGCAGAAGGAAAATCTAGATTGCAGTAAGGGTTATACACAGTGTAACTCCCTCTGTAAATTTAAACTGACCTAAGGGACATAATTACATACATCTCATCATGAGACAATATACTTTTTATTTGTTTGAATTTTATTTGTATTGGTGAAACTGACCTGAAACTGACACAAGTTTATTAGAAAAAGGACTCTCAAAAACAGAGTGGGCTGGTCTTCTTACTTAAGATGGATGTGCCAACTTCTAGTATGATTAGAGAAATGGATAACTCACTAACATCTGTGCAAACTACAATAAAAAGGGATTTAGTGTTACCCCAAGGAAGGTAAAAGAGGCTGTCTGTCCATTAAACGCTTTATTACAGTGCCAGCAGCTTTTTTCTAACTCAGTTATTCCTGCACAGAGCTCAGCACTGTGACTGCCTGTCATCCTTACCAGACAGTGCTTGGGGCTTCGTAGTTTTTTTGTGCAAGGTAGATGACAATCAAATGACTCATTGAGCAGGGAAAGCGCCTGACCCCTAGTGAAGGATTAACTACGGAAAGTGAGTGTGATCATGTCACACCATTACTTAGAATTTTCACAGTCAATTTCTGAAAATATGAGATAACTCCTTAAAGAGACAGCTCTTTCAAGAACTGCTATGAGCAAGCAGAAATTCCCTCCCAGTACAAAGGCAGACAGTGCCATCACGGAAACATCTGCTCAGCTGCTCAGTGTAAACCAAATACTATCCTTCTCACGATAGCAGACAAGGTTAAGAGCGAGCAAGACAGAATTCGAGCAGCTTAGACCATTCAGGTGGTCCGGGCAGAAAGGAAAGCGATATGAGAGAAGACTATTAAATCCTATGTAGTGGTGCAGTCTCCGTTTAGGTTGATACAAGGACTTTTAAAATATGAACTTTAAAAGCTCTGTGCTAACGTAGGTGGACATTTCACGTGGCCCTTCTTTCAGCATACCACAGGAATGCAACCACCCAGCAGCCATCCGACAGCTCCACTGAAAACAGCGCAAGTTTTACTGTGCTCACATGAAGACTGTGGCACATATGGGAATGCCTGTTCCTCCGTGGCACAGCTGGACGGCTGTAAGGAACTCTCAAGAAAAAAACCACAGAAATACTGTTGGGTTCATGAGCAGCATTAAGCCCCAGCTTGTTGTCTCTGTGAACCTATTATCACTTTCTCACATTAAAACCCCCTCGTGGTATAAGGAGAGAGGCTTGACCCATTAATCAGCAAATGAAGGGCCCATTTGCTCTGTTTTTACATAACACTTTTTTTTATGCACAGCTCTAAATGTGAGATTCATCAAGTTTCCTCCAAAAAAATAAAACCAAACAAAAAAAAAAAAAGTAATTCAGCCTAAGAACCTCAAAGCTTGGGCGTGCCAAAATGAGTTAACATCTGCTGCTGCCTGAATCTAATTGAAATGATTCATTATAAAATTTACAGATCTGCTTAATGATTTTGTATTTCTTTTTCAGAATCACCTTGTTCATTATCTCACCTTAGGTAAGCTAAATTCGGCAGAGCTGTAGTTTCCTTAACTGGCTGGAGTTAGTATACAACACTTCCAAATAAAAGGAGGCTGATTTTTCCTTTGACACTGTGTTTATGATGATATTTTTATATTTTTTTTTTATTTGTGAATGTACTTCCTCTGAGAAAAGCTCCATTATCATCGAACAGAGACCCATTAGGGGCACCTTGGAAATTTGGACCCTTTTACTAGAATCGGGGCTTAAATAGCAGTTTAATTTATGGCAGTTTTCTGGCTGATGGCGTTTTTGCTCTCAGGTAAGGTCATCTCAATATATATCCCTTTAGAGAAAGCCAACACAAGAATCTTTTCATGCTTTTTTATTTTCAAGTAGCCAACTATTCAGCTGCTAAAATGTAAGTAAGTCACACAGAGAATGTATGCACGTTTGATTCTACGTTGTTTTTTTAGAGGGAAGATCCTTTATGTGTGTAAAAAGGAGAAAAGTGAAAGAAAAAAATGAATAAGCATGTGAATAATTAGATCAGTGATAGATGCCACCTTTTCTCAATGTTGAAACTGTGAGGGGAAAAAAGTGCTACCATATAATTGACATAATTGATCTATTTTTTTCCCTTTTTTGCTGCAGTAATTTTTTATGCATGCCATTGTTGCTGTTATTATCCAAGATGTGATCTTGTGTGGTTGATAATACTGACTAGATATGAATACTGGTAAGTACCAGCCAATCACAAATCTATAGTGTCTATTTCTGCATCACCAGGTGCTATCTCATGGGAAATATCCTCTTTTTTGGCAGGCACACAGCGCTCTGCATTATCTGTCATTTTCATTAGATTCAAGCTACAGCTGAGCCAAAAAGACTTAGTTCTAGCATATGTGCTCAAAATGGCCAAGATGAGATTGTCCAAATTCACCCTTTCAGGATTGTATTAGAAAACAACTGGAGCTAAAGCTAAAAATTAGAGCTAGCAAAGTATCTGAATTACATTTGGGGAAACTGCAAACACCATAAGCTCAAAAGATTTCCAGCTTATCACAGTCATCACCTCCAAAAGCTCCAAGGAGCCTAAGTCAGCAATTTCTATGTTTTTCAACACTTCTTTTGTACAGACTAAATGTGATGATGTCAACAAAGAAGAACAAGGACATCACAAGAAGACAAAATCCTTCTGTTTTCTGTAGCTCAGAAAACTACAGCGAGAAGCCACTGATTACATGCAAATGCCATATTTAATAGGTCAATGTTATTATATTCTGAGTCAGCACTAATATATTAGTTGGGACTGTTGTTTATTAATAATTCTGTAGCTAAACTATATGAAATGGGACCGTGAGCCTTTCTTCAATTACAATAAAATAGTAATACTGTATCCTCCATCTAATGAGGACAGGCTTAATTGGGATGGTTGCTTTATTAAGATACCTCCCAGGAAACTAATTTGGTATAATGTTAGTGAATAGCTGTGACTGCTGTTTAATTGGGATGGTACTAACAAAAACTCTGCTTAATGGGGATACATTTGGTCAGTACCAAGGGGTTAAGTGATACTTAACTTGGTGTTAAATGGGTGTGAAATCCTGAGTTTTATTCTTTTAATGAAGACATAGCTAACTAGAGGTCAGGCAAGGAAAACAAGGAGGAAAATGTGATTTTATAGCTATATTTTTTGTCCTCTCATTTCATTGCAAGGACTTTAAAAATGGCAAGTGGCTCCTTGGTAGCATTCATTCTGTTCCTTGGATATAATGTCTTTTATCCATTTTTTGTTAAAATTTATTAGTATCTGATTTTTAATCTGGTATGCTTTCACTGAAAGGAGATTTCACATGACTGATTTCATAGGATTCCATCTTGCATTTAAGAAGTGTTTCTAGGTGGTCACTTAGCCAAGGAATATTAAGAAGCCTTTACTTAAGTATCATTTAATTTCATAAGCTGAAGCACAAGCCTTCTGTTACTCCTATACAAAAAGATGATACTAGCAGGAACACTCAAACTGAAAATCAAAAGCCATACCCATGTCAGTTCTCCTGCTAGCCATCCATATGCATGAGAAAATGTATTTGTAGTAAAGTTCAATCTCCTGTAACAAGCAAATAGCTTACACAGACCTTCGTCCTGCATGTAAGGCATTTGCTCAAGGAACTAGGGAAGCAGAAACAGTAGCTTGATCTCAGCAGTCAACACATATATAGGAAGTTACCAATAGCAATACACCTACAAGCAGTTCTGGTGTATATTAGCTAATAAGTTTTATATTAAGAAGTTTTACTCTATGCGATGTAAACCCTTAATTATGAGTTCTACACGACCTCTAAAGCATTTATCAACTGATATTGAATAGCAAACATCTGAAAAAAATCAGTCTCTTTTTGTGGCTCATTTACAAACCAAGGAAAAACTAAATTGTTCATAATAAGCACAAAAGTGATCAGAAGATCTGCATAACTGGCATAAAAAGATAAAAGGATATCCCATTATTGTACTACTGCATACCTTTTGACTACAACTCAAAGTCGATGTTTGCTGGTGACAGGAAATGCACCTGTTGGTATTTAAAAAAAATATTTGCAAGAAATCAAGCTAAAGTCTCTGTTCTGCAAAAAATCAAACTTGAGGTACAAGTCCAAAATGGATCTGTGGTGATGGCTCAAGTTAAATGTTGCTTTGAGTATTGTTTACTCCTATGAGTACTAAACCACACTGTCTGGATTACTCTTGTTGTACATTCTCTGTATTTAGATTGCAGGGGTGGGAGGATTAATAAAAAAAGCTTTTTAAAAAAAATCACATGATGCAGTTTTAGGGCCAAAAGCCATAAAAATCAATGATAAAATCCCTCTAAGCTCCTGCAGTTCAAACCAAGGCTTTCATTCTAATCTATCTGCTAAATAAGAAAAATACAGAACCCGCCTTATATTTTGATTTAATATATTGGCACGTGAAGTGAAACAAAATGAGAGAATCTCAAAACATTTGAATGAAAGAACATACAAATAAACTTTCAAACTGTCTTTCAGCAAGGAAGTCTAAAGTTATTGAATATGTAAATTGCCTTATTAAAAGAAGAATGATGTCTTTTTTAGCAATCAGTTTAATTACATTGAAATCTTTCAATAGAGAAATCAAGTAGCTCTGCACAGGGAAAGTCTTTTAGAAAAGGGACTCAAGTGTGACATACTAAAACCAGAAAAACATTCAAGAATTGAAAACTATCAAAATGCTTATGATTTATTAGCTGTTACAATGACATCTTCACCAGCGTATGCTGACACCATTCTACGCAGGCATCACCGTGCTATGCTGCATTTGGCCTTTTTGCCATGTCACTGATCTTCTATTCTCATCACAGGTATGTTTTAAAAGAAGAGTTATATGAAACATGTCTTTTGAAAAGAGACTGAAATTCTGATGAGAAGCACTCCTAGCCCACCTCAAGAAGTACATACAACATAGGAAGTTTTCTCAAATTTCTGTTAACGACTTTCTTAAAAATAGCCATTTATATCTCACATTTCACTGCAGTAAGTTGAACCCAATTTTGACAAGGAAAATCATCATATGAAATTAAACTTCAGGATAAAGGACTGAGGCTTCTTTGAAACTTAAGGAGTATAATTTGGCCTTAAAAACACCTGTATTTAGTTCTTCTCCCTCAGGTTTTTATAGAAACTTTTGAAACTGAAGATCTCAGCTGGGTCTCCTATTTGACATCAGTGCTAAAACAGAATGGTGAAGGACATTAAATCCTTCAGCAGTCCAGGTTAGATGATGCACAGGCTAATGATGATTCTTTGTGATGGCCTAACCTAATGTTTATACCAGACAACAAACAAAGGATTCATGGTCAAATGACCATCAGGACTAATGCTGAGCTAGTTCAGTAGACGTCACTAACTGTAGTCCAAATGTGGCTTTGAGGGCACAAGGAGGATAATGGACCATACTTTGAGAAATCAATCTGTATTTTTCCTGTGGGGACAAATGAGCTTTTTGCTGAAGCAGATCTGGAATGCTAATGGAGGCTCAGAAAGGCCCTGGAAGAGGTAAAATACTGCCTTGATTTTGAATGAGGGAGAACATGATTTGTAATTGGCCTGGGTCTTTGAAATTTGCTTACGGTCATTGTCTGCTAAATACTTTTTTCCTAGCTTTGTTAGCCAGGATCCTCAGTGTCCTATGATCTGTGGCTGATGAAGGTAGTTAACGGAAAACGTTAAAATGGCAATTTGAGTCTGAACAATTGCTGCAAAAATTAACGAAATACTAAAACATTATGCAGTCAGACCTTTGCAAACTTCCCACATTAAACTGGGGATATTAGCTACACTCCAACTTGAACTTTGAAGAGCTTTGTATCTCAAAGTCTTCAAGGTATCGTACTTTTATACCAAATATCCCTCATATTCTTAAACCAAATATGCAAAATGAAACTACACTAAAGTCAAAATAACCAAGCAGGATTAACAGGCAATTTCTTTAAAGCATATATTACATGTCAGCTAAATATCAAGCGTTGAACATGACTGGTTTTTGCACGATACGTAGAGAACCAATAAAACCTCCTTTTTTCCCCCCTTTATTTTTAGTAGTGCTTGTAATCCCTAGAAAACATACCAACAGCTAATGTAAAAACAAAAGCACCCTGTAGACCTATGTACTTGTCTCTACTTTGAAACAAAACAAATTCTCAGTTCTATTAGGGTTAAGGGTTGGTGGTCTCATTTGAGTTCACAGTGGACAGTCATCTGCATGACACGGCTGGTATGCCTTTTGGCGCAATTCAGTGTGATTGGCAGTATTTGCTCAGGAGAGGCCCAAGGCTGGATGATGAAGTAACTTCCATTATAGAATACAGACAAGGTCAGCTTCATGCAGAGAGTAGCAACAAGAAGTCCTGGTCCCCAAGGCCTTTGTCCTACTGGATGTACACTTTTATATTTCGCCGATATGCTTTAACGAAAAAAATGGTTTTCAGCTGTTAACTGCTACGTGCAGGAAGGTTATCCAAACTGTGGAAAAAATACAGCCCATGCACAAGTTAAAGAACAACCGTGCTTATCTACTGCATGTAATATAATCTAAGGTTGTCTTAGATGTTTTTGCAATACTTTAGGTAGAATGATGGATTTTTGAGAAGCTGTTTAGACTGTGTCTCTCAGGAAAGCTGTCTGTAGAGCAGTAACTAAGAATAACAGTTGCGCTTTAAGAGTTATGCCCAGATTTGAGAGGCCCACCTGCAGAGTGTCTCAAAGTCCGCAACTTGCCTACAGAAATGGGATTGCTTAGAGCTGGAACGGAGCATTTGACATTGCTGCCTGAGCTGAATTTTTCTAATGGAAATCAAAGCTACAGTAGAGCAAGCCACAGTAACACAAATAATTCAAACCAAATGAATTTACGAAATTCAGTAATGTTAATAGGAATGTTACTAGGAGCAATTGAAATACTGAGCGAGACATTCTTATGCTACAGCCCGGTTTTTGCTACCCAATAGTTCACGTGATATAGACACTTAAACTGAAATTGGACTTACACAAGTGGACAAGTAACAGTTGTCAATGCCTGCTTTTGCCTTACTGCTTTGGTACCTTCGCTCCCCACGAACCTATTCATAATCAGAACCTCTACTAAGACAACGCAGCAGCCTGTAAAAAAGCTCATGGAAGAAAAGTCAGCTTTTGCAATATAATTATTTTGCAACAATTTTTTTCTCTTAAAGAAAATTCTGAAGAAAAGAAAAGAGTTTGCTTCTCTTCCTTGGGAAGTAAAGGGATAATATATATGCAAAGACTGATATAAATCTGAACTCTGCTTCACAGACAACATAAGGTTGAGGACTGCTCCTCCCCATCTCAAGTCATTTGCAGTCTAGCCCAGTTGACTTGAACTTTTTGACTTATTAATTACAGTCTATTTTCTTCTCAGTCAAGATCTGTTCCCAAGGTCACTAGGGAACACTGACAATATTCCACATTGTGTATTTAGTAGTCCTCCTAATTCCTTTCTTCTTCTCCCCTTATATGTAAAGCCATCTCTCATTTGCATGCTGCCAGACAGTACAGCTTGTAGGGGTGAAAGCAAAACATAGAATAGATAATGTATCAGATTTCTTTTAGATCACAGACAACAAAAAACCCCAAACTACCAAACAAGTAACATTCTCAAGTTAAGAAAGAATGCACCTTGCTGGCACCACATGATGCTACTGACAGATTATTCCCATTATATACATCTATTTACTTTGCTAATCAATTAAAACACTGAAGTTAACATATGCCATATTAAGTGGTGCATATGCTATGAAACAGTTTGTTAAAAAAAAAAAAAAGCAGAAATACTTTTTGTGAACTTCTGTTCCCATCTGATGTTTTAAAACAGTCTTGAAAAATTATCATTTTCTAGCCCCAACACAAAAGCAATTCTCCCACCCTCTGCTGAGGCAGCTGAAGTTAATGAAGGAGACCTTAGGGGAGAACAGAAGCAAATGAAAATACCCCCTCTTTGGCATGAAATTGGCCTTCAGGTCTTGCAGAAAGGTCTTTAAAATGTTTAGGGTTAAATGAAAGACAAATCAACTCGGAAATGACACATCTTTGTGTAACAAAATTTGGCTGCAAAAACCTCCTGATGATAGAATTATTTTCTGCAGGTCCTATGTGACACTATTCCCAGGAAGACTGGACATCTGAGGAGAGGGCCATCCCTAGGCCATAGTTCCTAGAGTGTTAGCATGTAATACTCTATACCACTGGAGTGGCTTGATTGTTTAGGATTTCTGTCACACAGACAAAAAAAGACAGTGGCTTTTTTTCCCCTTGCTTGGAAAGAAGTGGTAAAAAAAACAGGAAAGACTTTAAAGAACATTGGGGTTTAGGTTCAGACTTCCAAGTCCTCCCAGGTGAGACCAAGAAAACTGTGAATGAACAATAACATTTGCTCATCAATACTGAGCATCCAAAGATACAGTGAACATATAAAAAAAAAATCTACCTTTCATAGGGCTTCTTTCGACTTGATTTAAAATATCCACAGACCAACCCCACTATTTCTTAACTAGATTCTTCACCATTACCTGTTTAGTAAACAGCTACATACTGGTCTCAGACTAGACCAAGGGTACTGAAAACTAAAAAATTAAAACAGCATTTTAAGACTAAATGTTCTAGTGCGGTTAAACAGCACTCCTGAAGCGCCCCAGGCTTCACACATCATTCTGATGAGGACATGTCATATTCTGATACTGACATGTCAAGCTTAGGAGGTTTAGACAGGTACAGTTAAATCACATTGCAGCATTGAACTTCCACTTCTAAAATTTTTATCTGGCTTGTACAGTGAGTCAGGATGGCTTGCTTTACAAAGTTGATTTCCCACAAAAATAAAAGAGGGGGAGGGTGGCTTACTAGGTCAAACAAAAATAAATGGGGGGTGGTAGCATGGAGAAGACATACATTGCTTTCCACTCCCCATATAGACCTGTGCACAACCAACAAAATGACTAAGTGGAGAAAAACAGAGGTGGCAGAAGTAGAAATAGCTGCTCTGAGGATACAACTGCTTGCCCCTTGCCAGCACACCCATTTCAATTTGGAGTTCTAGGCTGTCACAGACCACTAGGCTCACAGGCTGTTCCTTTCATTGATGGAGACAGTTCCCATGGCAGGATAAATCCAACTTCAAACCACCTATGCAGTGCATAGCCATGCTGACCGGATCAAATTTGAAGTTTTAGTGCACAGCAGGCACCAGCAGACTCAATTAAAGTGAGCTGCTAAGCTAAATTTGCCCTGCCACCCCTTAGCAGCAGAGAGTTATTCCTCTCAAAAAATTTTGTCTGTTGAAAAGCAGCCCAAAAAGCCTTTCAAAGACCCTTGGATGCCAGGCAGGAGTAATCACTGAGGAGAGCTGCAGGGGATTCATGGAGTGCTATTAGCTTCAGCAGTAAACCAAGACACCCAAGGATAAAATCAGCTATTCTGCTGTGAGAAGTAGAGAGGAATGTGTGTGATGGCTCTTCTTCCTTGCCTTCCTGAGGGAGAAGCAAGGAAAGATCTATTTTCACCAGTAGTCTTCAAAATACCAACAGAAAGAAGAGCAAACCAAGACACTGAGACAAACATGGGGATGTTAGCTAAGGATGCATCCGGATTATGGTAGCAGGAACCATATGCAGCACTGTCCAGATGAGCATTTTGCATCCTACTATGCAGCAAATCATTTTGCACCAATGGATTTTGCACGAACCAGCAACAGCCCAATGAAGTTAAAAACAGAACTGGATGCTCTGGCCAAAACTGATGTCAGATATTCCTGTATCTCTGTTCACCGTCTCCAGTGGACTCCTATTACAAAATCTGCTGGAAATATTTTCTGGCAGCGTAAGGATCTGTAGTTATTGGGAAACAAGACATAGTCTACTGTGTTAGATGGAAGTGTTAACAGCACTGGACTTCTTTTTCAAGAACTTCTAACCTAGACACTGATAACTACTCCAAAAAGCCTGAAGAACCTCCACGTGAATTAAAACAATGCAGATGGTAGAGCAGGCACATTTGAGACAGTCAAAGATTCTTTCAGTCTGCAAAAATTATGTATTGCTAATTCTTTAAACAAGTCTTGGGCAATGAAGCAACCTGAGGGAATTTCTGACCAGTTTAGCAACAAAAACATACAATACTGTTTTCTAAACCATAGGAATTTTTAGAGTGAGAGCAGAATATGGACAATACTGAGTTTTGGAGGCTGTGCTAAAAAAGGGTGAGAGCATCCTAACCACGCAGGTGAGATGATTCTTTTCCAAATAATGCATTTTCATGAAAGAGAAGTTGGGAGGAGGGAAAGGAGTGGCTTTTAAACAAATTTGTTGCAAATTAAAAAAATGTCACTCTAGAAGTTATGGGCATGATTCTAAACAAAGTATTTTAGAAGAGGATGACTGAACCTGAGCCTTCCTCCTTATGATTCATTTAATTCATACTTCTCTTTTCATCTGTGGTTCCAAAAGCAAGCAATTGTTAAACCCCACATAAAATGCAGATACATGAACATATTTGTGCTAAAGAAATTTCTGATATTTAACTTTTTTTTGGCTGGAATTTTGTTCTCTGAGTCGGGGCTGGACAGATAAAGATACAACTAGGCCATTTTTTCACAGCTAGAGTCAAAGTCTTGGAAGTCCAAAGTCCTAGAATTAATCCCCTAGACCTTTCAATTGGACAAATTACATTAATTTAACTCTCTGTCCTCTTAAGCCAGAATTTAAACTCTAGAAATTTCAGGAACGTGACACCTTCAGGGTGGGAAAATGCTTGTCTTAGGACTTCAGCAACTGTAACTTCTCTAAGGTTTACAGCTTTTACCAAAAGCTCATTTCACAAAAACATGCCAATAACCCACAATGGAAAATAACAAAATTCTTAGTCTTAGAGCATAGATTATTTTTTTCTTTCTTTCTAAAGTTTCAGTCAAGAAACATTTCAGTCCCAGCACCCAATCTCCTTAAAGAATTAAAAAAGGCAGTTCTATGGTTCAAGCCTCAACCTCTGGTTGTTTGATGGCAATCAGAGGTCAACTCATTTTAAACTGCTTGATCATGTCATTTTACTTGACCATTTTTGCCTTAATTGCAGATCACGTCGGCTGTAGCACAGTATTCTATAAATACTTGAACAATCTGTTCAATAGAGTGATAAAGCTAAGCAATTTAAAAAATAAGTTGAGCTATGTCACCTTCTTGTCAACTAAGCTACTAATTTAACTATATGTAGAACTTATATAATGAACTGCTATGCTGAGCACTGAGTAGAATTTCTAGTTACTCACTTTCAGTGCTCATTAAGGTGAGAGATGACAGGACTGGCCACGTGTTCCTCTACAGCTGGATATCACCAAGCTTATAACTAAACTGGCTAGAACAGAATTAAAAACACTTATCAGCATTTAAGGAATGGAGGATTTCAGGTTGCAGGTTAGTCCTGCTTGCCCAAGCCCTCATGTTTTACTGTTACTACTGTGGATGATAGCAGTGTTTTAATTATTACAACCATGTAAATATGCAGTTGCTAAAAATTGTTTCCCACCCCTGGCTTCTGTCCAGGCCATGATCTCTTTAAATCACCTTACTGACTTCTCACTCTCAAGCTTATATTCCAGCTTGTGGGGGCCATTCCCACCTCCTACACTATGTCCTCATCACAAAAGGTATTTTTGAAGGACCCAAACTGTGTCCAGCTGCCCTCTCCTGGTGGTGTAAATGGACCACAAATCAGCACACTGCATTCTGAATCCAAGAGCCCTGGGACCCAGTTTCCATCAGTTAACAGGTAGCCAAAACACCACAATTCAGCACAATTCTGCTGCAAAAACATCTTTCTTTTCTTAGGATCACTTCTTGGAAACACCTGCTGTAGCAGGAAACTTCTGCACAAAAACCTTTCCCACTTGGGAAAATGCTGATTTAGATATCAGAAATAGAAGAAAATCACATCATTACAAAACGCACAGAAACATATAATGTCACTGGTATTTCCAGTAGAATTTACCAGGCAGTTCATGAAAAACTATAATTTCAAAATTCAAATCAAACAAGTAGTTCCAGAACATTGTCTCCCGTAGTTTTGTGTCTTGGAACTTTAACTATGCAATCACGAGGTCCATCTAAGCCTTTTCTTCTGCTAGGATATTTAAAAGTTCTCCCTGCAGCATAAATGTTCTGCTCTCTAATAACATGTTATGAATATCATCCAAAATTTTTCTCCCAAGCGAGGACTATTAGACTCTTTCTTTCCCTGTCTGATGTCCAGGAGCTCATAGGAAATGAATACCCTAAAACCAGTACCCATCTCTTAATTTTTGAAGTCAGTTTCAAAGAAATTTATGCATGGGAAGGACCTATAGAAAAAATAGGCTGTTTGATTGCCTATGCTTTTCTTCTGTAGAAAACTAGGCTACAAGATGGCCAGTTTTATTTTAGTTAGATTGTACTGCAGAAAACAAAACCATAATATACAAATGTATTACATGCTAGAAGCCACTATCCTTATGGAGTGCGATCCTTGTTGAGTTCTGTTTGCTCAAGGAAATGACATGGCTTAAGTTTTGATGTCTATCTCTTCTTCAAGGTATGTTAATGCTGAAAGAATACTTTCAAGTGTTAAAAGGTACTTCTTAGATGGATTTCAAGTGATTATATGGGGATTGGGGAACCTTTTACTTGCTGAGGGCAGAACAGACCTTCACAAAACATTTGCCAGGCCACACTAACACCTATCCTAATGTTAACCCACACTAACATGAAAAGAGGAATATGACAATAAAGAGCACAAGAAACAAATTCATGTGCTGTAGCAAGCCCAAAGGCTTCAGTTGCCCAACACAATGCTTTATTTTAAAAAAAGCCAAACCAAACAACGCCAAACAACCCACAACCAAAGAACAGGCTAAAAGCTTAAATAACTTTCTCAGGCCTTGTTCTCACAGATTTTCCTCTTAAAGGATTCTATCATCATCCATACTCTACAACACCTTGCAGGCAGGGTCTTCACATTGCAGCAATCGCAGCATGCAGATAGCATGCATGAGTCACAGTATGCAGATTTAATACTCCTATTCAAATCTTACCATCTATTAAGTCAGTGCAAATTATGGAGCAGGATACCTTTAAGAGTCTGAGCCTTTCTGCCTTCTGCTGAGTAATACAGGATGAAAACTGTTAACGTATAAGAATAAAAATTGTGGAGACCTGGCCACCTTCTTAGCACACTTTTGAAATCTTGTAAAAAACATACTGCTGCAAATAAGAGAGCAATTTACTGATTTGTGCTTAAGGTTTAAAAATACAGACTTCTTCCTAAAACACAAGCATGGATTTTAATATGGGAGGCAGCTAGGAGCTACCCTTCAGTTCCCACCTCTCATTTGAAAAGACTCCTTTGCCTTACATTTGAGAAATTCTGTTGAATCTTGTTTCCATCCAGCTTTCAAAGCATGACATGAAGAAATTGCTGGAGCTAAGGAAGTTCTTGCACTATTTCTGTAGTGCAGGGAGGGAAGAAATGGTTGCTGTTTACTCTTAACTCCTTCCCTCACACAAGTACTCTCAGATGGTTGGGTTTTCACCAAATTCTGAAGTACAGAATGAAAATTAATGCTTTAAATGGCCTAGTCACCCTGCAGCCAATGCAGCAGTGCACATGTGTTCTGCAAGGGAGGGGAGCCTTTATTTAATAGCACTTTCTCACACATCCTCCACCTCTGTGTCACCACACAGCAGCAGTTTCCCCCAGCATTAGGATGCAGCCAAGAGAGCATGAGCTTGCATACACGATCTGGCCTGGGTTCCCTGGCTCAGTTCATAGCTGCAACAGCCCACCCTTTGCAAGACAAGAACCTTTTCCTGCTGCCAGTAACTTAAAAAGTCATGTCATTCAAATAGTTTAAATCTGTCCTGAGGAATCAGAGTCAAATCGCATGCCTGATGGGAGCTGTTAAGACCGCACGAAATAGAATTTGTTTCATTTCCTTCATCTGAAAAAAAAAAAAATTCCCAGGAAATTACATTAAGACTATTGAGAGATTATGATTTATGTTATAAAAGTTAAGCACTTGCAAGATAGGGAACACTAAAATTAGGTAGTCCGTATGACTTCAATCTGCTTTCTATGTAAGTGTAGCATAAACTGTCTTCAATTATATTATCACTTTTCTCCACATGAGCACTGTGGAGTGGGGACGCCGCACCCCAGGGAATGAGGCAGCTCTTCCAAGAATACTTTTTTGCTTCTCCATTTGGGTTTCTGCTTCTCATGTATTTCCTGCAAGGAATGCTGAATTGCTCTGACATCTATTGCCAGAGTATACTCATGCCTCAGAACTACTAATGTTGCCTCTTCATGGTGAGATAGACATTACTATTTTCCCTGTTTTACAGGCAGCAGAGTCCTCAAGTAAGTCTGAGTCATAAGTTAAAGCCTCTTGTCTCCTGGTCACAAGCTCCAGCTTTCAGGTGCATATATGGAATTACTGCTTTGCTGACTCTATCCACCACTAAGAGCTTAGGAATTCTACTACTCAAGCCTGTACATCCCATGGCAAGCGCTGGTTTTGTGATTGAATTCTCTTGCATATTATTTATTCTCATGTTTTAGCCATGTCTTTTCTCTTCTTGCAGTAGCAAATATCATTGTTAACTTTCAACTGCTAAAACTATCAAGGCAAGGAACTTGCAGACAATTACCTGATACTGTGCCTTAGTTTATTTCCAAAAAACAGTGTGTCTTGTGCTCTAGTAGGTGGCAGAAAGCAGGGGAATCCCATTTTAAAAACAAAGCACTACATGATCAGGTAGCTAAAGATGTGACATTGCATCTTCTGTACCAGCCAACACCAACAAAGGTACATTGAAAGAGTAGCTTAAAATTCCAGCATTTTCATCACAGGTGCAAGGTTCTTACAAGGACCTGTTATGTGCTCAAAGTCCTAAGGGTTCTTTAGCTGAAGCAGTTTTAAAGAGAAGTTGTTTAGAGAAAAGCAGAGCAAAATAACATAAGCTACACTCTTCTGACTTCCCTTATCTCATTTTTTCAAAATGGCAATCCATCCCACAGAAGAAGATATTCTTTTTCTACCTTGGATCCTCTCCACATGACTTAAATTTCTATTATAGCTTCAACTCTGAATTTGCAAAGAAGGGAGGCACAGGATGTGAAACTTGCAGTAAGAGGAGCCATTTATGCACCACGAATATTAGCTTTTCTACACTGTCACAGTGAGTCTGATAAGAAGTAGGCACCCATGTACTGTATGCACAGAATGAAAGCTTTCCTTAGCAAACAGAAACTGAAATGTTTGCCCAAAGGATCAAAGATTCACACTGCAAAAGCATAATATTAGAGGGCAAGATAACCAATTAGTGTTCCCAGGCCATGTGCAGAATTGAGTATTGTATTTTAGCTGAGGCACAAATTTCATCCCTTGCCCTCTATAAACTACCACAGCAACATAGCTCTCCTATGTTCACAGTGTCTGAGTAATTTCTCACACGATCTATGTATGAAAGCATAGGTAAATTCATATACAGTTCATCATCTACGAATCTGTTGTTAATATAGGAATCTCTTCTAATGGCCTATCATTTTGGGGTATGCTTAAATGCAGCTAAGAGAAAGGTAAATTGTGAACCCTTAACAGTGGTTTCTGACCACTCAGCCTGTCCTGTGTGATTCAGAGAAACCCTTTGAAGAATAAAGCACTCAAAGACAAGCTCGGCTTTTGCAACTTGATCCTATGCTTAGTAAACAGGAAGGTGAGGTACCATAATGTCTTAAAATACCACTACAGATTGTTTCTATCCCTTCCAGGATTTCCAGGCTCATCCTGTCATCTATGCTTGCTAAATACCTCCAATGAACAGTTATGTAATAAATATGGTAACATCTGGAAAATGGTAACATCTGAAGCCTACAACATTCAGCACTGTTTAGTTAACATTTAAAAGTGTGAGCTGTGTAAAATTCAGGTGGAAGAGCACTGATCCATTACCAAAGATATCTGTATTAAGGAAATAGAGGGCTGTGTGGACATTGACGACTTTCCAGCACATCATTATTGTTGTTATAAATGATAACTATAGTTTCCAATTTAATTTCACTCTTCAGAGTGCATCCATCCCATTTTTTTTCCTTCTTTTTTTCCCTCCTTTTCAGAAAAGATATAAAAGCCCACAGTTGGCCTAACACATGCATTCCGTCCCTTTTCTAATAATGCCCCTTACGTTAGTGCCAAATAGCCAAGCTTTTCTAAAGCACTGAGGTAATTCTGCAATGCCCTTACTGCTGTGGAAACTGCTGAGCAAAACCTTCGCACAATGGGTCTCCCTGGCATTCTTTAACCCTGTTGGTGATGATAAAGTCTCATAAATCTAGGTAAATCTTTAATTATACCTTAGGAACACTCTGATATTATAACTATGAAGTAGTAATAAAGAATACGCTGACAATTAGCTCCAGTAAGTCTGCACTTTATTGAATAGGGGGAATTACTTTGAGGGTTAAACTAGAGTTGCATCATGGGTTCTTGTCATTTTTGGTTTTCTTTCACTTACCCAGATTTTATAGGCTAGCATATATGCATCAAGCATATAACACCTGCGATTTTCAGGGGTTTGTGGCAAGTACTTATCTCCTAGACCTTTTCTTTTTCTCCAGAATATTTAGAGTACTTCGTATTGGAAAGCCATTTTGGTTCTGGGAATACTAAAGCTGTAACTACATTTTTGTTGCCTGTGGCTCTTTCCCACACCATTTCTGGTTGAAAATTAGCCAAGTTTAAGCTTACCTTTGGAGTGGTAGACCACTCTACTGCGGCTTTGGGGTTCTGGTGATACTGGCAGAGAACTCAGACCATATCAGACAGAAGGATATAGCTTTGCTTTTAAATGTCATTGCTACATTTGCATGTATTTTCTATGAGTGTATGCAAGTTATTTATATCATAAGCCAAAGCATACATTTTAACTTGCGTGAATAATGCTGAAAGAATAGTAAGTTCTTTTACTTTGCTAATTAAATCATCTTGAAAAATGGTCTAGGTAGCAAGTGACAGGATTAACAAGGGCACTTTGCAGGATTTTGATGTTTTCTTGATTAGATCAGGAGTATTTTATATAGAAGCAGTATTTGATGAAGTGGTTTTAGCAATGTGAATGAATGTACAACCTTAGTTTATCTCAGTATCTTCATAAAGAAGCCATCTTAGCTGTCAAGGAAGCTCAGCCAAGAGTGAAAATGACCTTAGCTCACAGCTAAGCAAAAGGTCAGCTGAAAAGAATAGTGAGAAACATTATTCTTAGTTCTGATCTTTTGGATTAGTCAGTGCTATTCCCAACTAATATAACGTATTATACTGAACTTTAATAGGTGAATATTACAGGAATATTTGGTCTAAACCCCACAATATTGTTTTCCCTATTTCTTTTCTGCAAGAAATTATGGTTTTCTTACTAATACAAGGAGCTTGCTGAAAAGATATGTGGATGGGGACTATATTTTAAATAGATGCATGTCAAGTTAAGAAACATCCTTCGAAACAGTAAGAGAGATGGTCAAAATACTTTTATTGACAATAGCCACACAAATTCTCTTAGCCTTTTTCCATATGTGATTCCTAAACCTTCCTAATTTTAACCTAGAAGAAATAATAAAACTGTCAAAATGTTTACATATAGTGTCTGCCACCTGAGGTCTCAGACTGCTCTGTCAATATCCTATTAATTGCATTATAAATTTTATAGAGCTGGAAAGTATAAAAATTCCCATTTTACAGATGGGGAAATGGGAATATTAAGAATTCATGCTCTCAGTCACGCAGAAAGTAGCAAGAAGAGGGCTAGAATGAAGATCTCCAATTGCCCAACAGCAGAGCTCATTAGATAGAAGTCGAGCAAAGAAAAATATTGCGTTTGTCCCTGTGATTTCAGTCTTCTAGATATGAAATAGTTTGGTACTAACACAATAGCAACACATTTCCATGGATTGCTCCAGGAGGACAGCAATTTGGAGCAAGTTACAGTAACTCTCTGGCCAAAAGCAACACAAATAGACTTTTACAAAAATAAATTGCAAAATAACGAATGGTAAAAAATTTTTTTTCATTGAAATATTAAAAAGGAAGGCAAATAAAAGCCAGGGAGGATTATTAAAAAGCTACACTATCTTCATAAAAATTCAGTGTTGGTAAATGCAGGAGCCTGGATTTAGTTTGCATATATTATATTAATCCTGGTCATGCTCAAAATGGAATAGGGAGGGTATAAAGAGATCACATCCAAAGCATTCTCCTAGAGACTTCTAAGATGACAAAGAAAATCCAAGATCACTGACAGAGACAGAATTGGGAAAGGTTGGAATCAGTGGATATCCCCTATCTCTGACAGGTGGCATTCAGGCATTGAATTTGATTCAGTTTTATTTGTAAGGCTACACGTATCACATGTTTTAGCAGGTCTGGATGCTTCAAAGGCAGCAGGATCTATCTTGTACTCTGGTCAGGTTTCCTCCCATTCACACTCTCACCACAGTCACCTCTTAGTCCATGCATATGCCTACCACAGAAATCTACCCCAGCTATACAAAAAACTTCAGTCAGTAAAAAAGAAGTATGTTGCAGTGTTGAGATCTCAAAGCACCTTGCAAAAACTCACAAAATAAGCCTTACAACCCATACTAGGAACTACTTCCTCCACATGTGTTTTCAAAGACTTTTTTCCACACTGAAAGAGAACAGTTTCTCTAGGACAACATTCTTGTGGCAAAACTTGAAATCAGCATTTTGTGTTTTCAAAATAAATCACCCCAAAAGCTAAATCTTAAATGAAAAAAGTCCTTCTGTTGGAAAACCAATTATGCTTATTAAAACCAAAACACACCTCACACATTATTTATATAAATAACTGGATATAGGATCAGTAGCCAATATCCTGTCGGCTACAGTTCTATAGAAACTTATTTCCTTACTTCCTGTGTTATTTCACATTGTTTTTATTCCCTTCCTAACTATAGTCCTGGGAATAGTTCATTGATTATGACTCATTGCTTGAAATTACACATGGATTTGGAAATCCACCAGTTTCTCCACTTTTGACAAGTGAATTCAAGCTATATTAGAGTTTTAGAGAGCTCAAAGAACATGGTGTGTTGAACTTTTGACACAAAAGTTGCCTCCTGAAGCTTAACTGCCCACAAGTTCCTCCAAAAATTTGAGTTCAGTAGACTAGAAATGTAAATAAGTTTTGTTTGCTCCTTTTTATCTTACTATATTTTTCTCTCAACAGCGCCTGAACTCACATTATTAGGTTCTTCCCTACGAAGTTGTTAGTTTGGTTTCTTTTCTTTTGATACATTTACTAATATATCATTTTTTTCCCAGGGTACTTTTGAACAGATTACATCCAGCTCCGTGTTGGAGAATTTCAGCTCTTCACATGCTCTTACAACACTCAGCACAAACACTGCTTGTGTGATTTCAGCTTTGGAAAGTTATTTCCTAACCAGAATAGAAATAAAAGGATGTCTATGATTCAGGACACTTTTATTAGGCTCAATTTCAATCCAGCTAACTAGGCTCAGCCACAGTCCATACTCAGCACACCGTTTCTGCTTGAACACAGACAGATTAGGGGTAGAAAAAAAAAACAACCAACCAACCTTGTTTGCAGGGTTACTGGGCTTGGTTTGGTTTTCTACTTCCCTCCGTTACAATACAGACTGCCCACATCTGATGGAAGGATAAAGGTATTATTGAAGGTATTGAATTCTCTCAAAAGTTAGATTGGTGTCTTCTGTTTACTTTCCTAGGATTACTCCAAGTCTTGTACCACTGTTCTGGTAGTAAAGGTCTTAGAATTGTTTTTGAGATGTGTTTATAATATAGATATGTATTTATTTGTTGGCAGCACTTTGCAGTCTACTGGGGTGAAGAGGTGCATGGAGGGGATGTTGCTTAGCCAACAGGGATCCTTATTTCTCTGCAGAAGCTTTCTTTGAGACTTATTCCTGTTGGCAGAGACCCAGTCCCTCTCAATTCAACATCTGTATGGAGAAATCCAGATGAATCCAACTAGCAGATCATCTCACACATCATCATCCCCTTGGCTTGTTACTGTCATCATCATATAAGTGTCTCTGCAGGCACCAGCAATTACTTCTCGTGCAATTGAACCTCAACTAAAAGTTTGTAAAGCCTTCTCCAGGCTGCCATCACAATAAATAGATGATCTTCCAATCAATTATGGTTGCAACATGTAAGCTACAAGCACACTGGGGGAAAAAAGCAACCCCATTCTTTTCTTTCCTGAACACTTACATTTTAGGAAGCTCAGTACCTAAAGGCAGGCTGCGCTGGCTGCTTGAAGTGAAGCTACTATTCCTCCAATCAGGCACATATTGACAGGCTGTCAGCTTTTGTCTTTTTTCCAGTGCACCAGACCAAAGGTTTCAAAGAAAGCATTTTGTATGGGTGTTAAACATGCACTCCTGGAGTTCCAAATATACCTAGTGATCCAAAAGCACAGGTATTCCAGATTTTGGACAGCTAGGTGAAAGATTTGCCTGCCTATTTTTTTTGCCCTGAACCTTTCAGATTTGTTCAGTGATTGTGATTCAAATACAAAATCAAAATAGATTAATGAGAAAGACCTATTAATGCGGTCTTAAAGATTTTATCTGTTACATTGAAAGTTAAAATTGAAAGTTAAATTAAAAGCAACAATGCCAATGATAAAAAAATATGTTGATAGAAATGTTAAATAGGACAATTTTACTGTAGGCAAGTGGTTTCCAACTTCAATTGAATTCCTAATTAAAGCCATGACTGCTATTTATTGTGCAATATGCTTATTTGGTGCTGCAGCATCTGCTGCTTGAAAGCAGCATTCACCCTCCTCTCCTGGGTTAATTTAAGTTCACCCGCCTCCCCTCAGTTCAGCGCTGGCACTGGAGTCTCACAGAATGGGAATTCAGCACATTGCAGAGATTTAGTACCTATTCTAAAGCCCAAATCTTCTTTAATAAACACATTCTAAATACTAAAAAGCTTGTTTAAAAGTGGCAGGGACTGCACGTAGAACATCAAGGTGTCCCCGCGTGTGTCATTCACTCCTGTGTGTATAGGAAGTGTACACAGTTTGAAGTCCTCCATTAGGAGAACTGAATGATTAAGGGGAGAAACCTACATTTGCAGCCCACAGTTCTCTCCCCACAAATGCAGCCACCCTGAAAATAAAAGGCAGGGCAAAGTGCTTCCTTTCTCCCCCTCTTTACTTTTTCAGCAGCTTCAGGCACAGTGATTTATGACCAATGCAGCTCTTCTCCCAAGGAATCCTCTTGGAGCAGTACCACAAGATTCAAGCAGGATGCGGGCTGTGAGGCTGTGTGCTCAACAGACACAGGGCAGGATCTTCTCTATTCTCTGCATTTCTTTTGGAATTTAAATGAACAGACAGAAACAATTGTGGGTTAAACCTGATGTCAGCATTGAAGACCTGTTTGCCCACAGTCCCCTACGGTGGGAGGAGGAGGGAGCCACAAAGGGGAAAAGACTGCAGACAGCCTCACAGTGGGACCTGCCCTTACAGCATCCTTACCCCACTCCTCATAGGGCGGCCGATGAAGACTCCTTGGGAAAGGTGGCAGCTCCTCCAGATAGGACCTGCACACAAGACAGGCCCACCACCCACCTTAGGGTAGTGCCCACAGGCTGACTGAAATCAGACACCTCTCCTCCTCCTCAAGGAACTGAGGCTCTCTCAAAGAGATCAAGAGACCAAGAATATAAACCTCTACATCTGTATGAGCAAATGCCTCTCTTCTGCTGTGGTGAGAAGCCTACAAGCCTATGTGGAAGGAGAGGAAGCGCAAGGAGAGAGGTTTGGTTAAAGTCACCAATGGAGACACTGCATAGACAACAACTGGTAAGACAGTCTCTCTTCCTTCAGTGCGGGTAGAAGAATTGAAAAAGCATCAAAATATCAAAACAAACAAAGGCTGGAAATACGCCTACATATTTTCCAGATAAGCATCTAAAGCTAAAGTATTCATCTGAACCAACTCACACATGCCTAAATTTCCCAAGGTTTCAGTTCCTCAGAAGAGAGTGCCAGAATTGAACTGTCAGGTGGTCCTGGCGACCGGAGAACCAGAAGGCATCAGTCCTCTTTCTCCAAAAGTCATATGTGACAATCCTTCTTCAGGTCTTTGCAGAGCTGCATAGCCCAGTGAAGCTGAGATTTCAGCCTTTGTTACCAGCACAGCAAGGCAAGCTTTACTCTATAGTAGACACTCCTGAAACAAGATGACTCCTGTACAGTCAATGCTTCCTAGTGGATTTTGTTTATTTGTTGTTCCAGGACTTAAGTAAAGCTTTTAGTTCTTCACATGGCAGCCTGAAGGTCCCTTTGGCTGCTCTGTCTAGGGCTGGCTGCACTAGGGCCAACCAGGAAACAAATCAAAAACCCAAAAAGCTTTGCACAAAGAGCATGCTATTGCCAAGGAGTATAGAATATGACTGAAACAGTAAAGAATTTTTGGTGACTGTTTGGGGGAGGGAGAGAATTATATGTTAAAACATAAGAATTCTCTTCCAGCTCAGTTTAAATTGCTTCACAATACTGATTAAAATAACAGAACATTATAGCTTGCTTAACTAAACATTATATTTCTAAAACCATTTTCAATTGTTTTCCTTCAATTTAAACATTTTGAGCAATTTTATTGCTATTCATACCTGCTTGATTTTTTTTTATTAGAAATTAAAATGCATATTTTTATCTAGGTTACAGAGTGCTGCTACATTTAACTCTTTCAGATCTGAGGACTGAGCATAGGAGAGCTATCAACAGCAGAAATACAGTGTCAGTCTGTTAGATTAAAAATATTTATATCAAAAGACACATTTTGGCAATAATGGCAGCTCAGAGGAGAAAGAAGTGAACAAAAGAGGTAGAAGGAAGGAAGTGGGGAGGCAGAGGGAGAAAAGTAAGCAGTGTAAGTGGCAGCTTCAAGATTAACAGTCCATTTTCCTCATTCATCTCTCTTCTTTACGTTTCGGGTACTTCTCTTTCTATGCCCCTCTTGGCAGGAAAAATAAAACAAAAACCCCAGAAGAATTAAAAAATAAGAAAATGAACCAATTGTGAGTAAAGAAAATGTGGTATCTTGCAGACTGTGAAACAGCAGTGAATTGTAAATACACTTCTGTAGCAAGACAGGCACCTAGAGTTCTTCTCATAGAGCAAGGTAGTAATTATCAATACTGAGAGACAGCCAGCCTTGCCCAAGTCAAGCTGCACACCATTTGAAAACCTGTCTTTTGGCTTAAAACCCCCGCATTTCCTTTTCCACAGCCACCCTTTGCTCCTCTTGGAAGGCTTCTCCCTGAAGCCATGAGTCTACACCACCACCCTCCATGAAGTGGGATTCCCCCCTGAGTGCCTGGGTAAAGGCAGTTTAACTGGCCCCACCACATTTATACCTGAACATTTCTAATTTCCCTAAGTCAGCAGGGGACTTTTAGAGACCACTAAGTGCTGGTAACCACATCAAAACATTAATTAACACAACTATATTCCCACACAAATAAAACATTAATATGGTAATTTCTAGCCTATAACCAGCTGGTATCTTTTCCCCAGCTATATAGATAGTAGGATTAACAGTGCAAAGCAAGTATTATAACAAAGTCAAATTAATATCACCTTTTCCCTGTTTTATAATTCAGAATCAAACAATAAATTATAGAAGTCCTTTAGAAACCATCCCTCATGAAATACTTCTCCTGGATCAAGGTGTAAATCCCTTTCCACCTAGTTCTCCTGGTTTCTATGTAATTCACAGCTACTGGGTTACAGGACCACAGCCTAAGTACTGGTGACCGTCGAATGGTCCTGCTCCACTTCCCACTCACTGTCACTTTCCATCTTCTCTGCCTAGCTTTTTCTCTCTTGGGCTTTTGAGATAAAATAGCCCACATATTATTCAAAGGTAGCTGCTATGGACCTACTGTCATACAGACAAAGAATGGGAAGAGAGACACTGTTTGGTCCAAGATAAAAGCAAGCCAGAGGAGTTTTCTGCAGGAGTGGTACTTGGTTACTTTTTCCTTACAATCTTCTCAGGCTTCAGCTACACTTGTCAAAACACACACACGTATCTTACTCTTCACTCTGCAGTAATTTTGGCATCGCCTTCAATGACAAATATATTTCATGAACATTAACACATTATACATACATAATTTGCAAGAACTATGGGGAAAACAAGCAGCGAAAATATGAGCAATGTCAGTTAATGAAAAGCTCACATTTTCAAACTAGTGTTTGGCTAATTAAAATTGAATTAAGTGACTACAACATTAACTATGTCAACTATTTAGCATAAAAAGTTGTTAAATATATCATATTGTATGTAGGAAGATCCTTGCAATCTTTAATTGTAAGAAATAGTCATGTAGTACTTAATTGCACAACTTCGTAGGATATAAAATTCAGTTACATGAATTATATTTAGTAAAATATTTTAAAACATTGTTTTTAAAATTGTGGAGTTTTATGGATGGTGTAATAGAAATGAAACACATTCTTAATTACATCATTATTTCCATTTTCAAAGTCCAGCTAATAGCATAACTGGTCTTGCTTTTACAGTCTAAGGTAGAAAAAGACATCAAGTTAACTGCCTTGAATTTGCTTACTAAGAAATTATTTAGAATTCTTCCTTGAATCTTTTGTAGTAAAAACATTACCAAAGTTAACCCAGTATCAGAGCCTCCATTTATCCATGGAATGCACGTCCCTCATGATCATACATACCTAAACATATACAGAAAACTTTTGGCAACACTTTGATACCAACCTTATCATAATTAACATGTTTTTAAAAGACCAGAACAAAGCCTGACAAGCCTGAGTATGTCCAACGAGGATTTATTTTTAAATACAAATATTTCCATTAAACTTCTGACATAGTGAAATCCAAATCCATTTTTTTCCTTCATCTGTAAAGAGGCTGTCCTAGTTCTTCATCTACCACAACGGTCATTTTTTGTTTTCAAAATTATACGGGTTTCATATCCAGTTCACCTCCCAGCATATACAGACAGTTATTAACCTTTCCAAGAGCTCCATGGTACATGTTGCTATACATAAACACCACCACCAGTCAGGACAGGGATTAGGGTATAGAACCACCTAGAAAAAAAAAAAAAAAATCAGGGTATACACAACATTCATTGAAGCATTTAATTTTAAAAGTGTTCTCCACCCTACTTATAGCATGACTCACCTATAGCCAGACTCCAGGCATTGCACACATGGTTGAAGGACAGAAGCACAACAGAGATAGCAGGGAGGGGAGCTCTAGCTGCTCTTTGAGGATCCCTGAGGCCTCCATCTCAGCAGCACTTGTTTACCTGGTTTCACACAATACCACCTGTCCTCCCTCATTATCAATCAGGAGTTTGCCTACCAACTTAAAGGGGAAGTAGCCTGAATGATACAAGGCAATGGAAGAAGAAACATGCTTTCTACAGCCAGGACAAGAAGCAAAATCTCTTTAATTATATCTCTCTAAATTAGAAGTTTCCAACTATTTTTTAAAATGTAATCCTAAGTGGTAGCAAAAGCTGTCATTCATAGATCTACATACACCACTTCAATGTAACTCATCCGTCAGTAACTCATTTGAAAGCCACATTTCAAGAAGCCTTGAGCTAAACTGCAGCTAAGCAGCTAATCATCTGGGTATGGCCCGAAAAACATATCAGGGATTGTAAAGAAGTCAATAAACAGCAAAGAAGAAAAAAGAATGAAGGACAACCTAAAGCTTTGTTTCAGTTATCTTTGTAAAGAAATTCACCAGCAAAAAGATGTCAGGAGCAGACAGACATGCTTAATGCATGCCCAAGGCCGTGTCAAATGGATACTTAAAGTTACACCAAAATATTGCATACATGGAATTATCAAAACCATCGTGCACCACGGCATCTCACCCATCCCATCATTCATCCAGATGGACAAGAAGCCCTCAGACTCATTACAATAGCCATGCTTTAGATTCAACCTCTCAGGCATTACCAAGTGAAGCACCTTAAATAGCATAATGAAAGAGCTAAATTCAGGGCATAACTTCACTATGTACAACTCACATGCAAGAAAGGAAATTTTAAAAAAAAGAACACAAGCAAACAAAGAAAAAAGAACAGGAAAGGAACTTAACTACAAAGGAGAAAGACATGCATAATCCTTACTTTAACCTCAGCAGCTGTCTCACTAGAGGTCTGTTCCTGGAGCTAGAAGACCCATTTGTATTCATTCAGAGCATCCCTTAAACTTCCAAGCTCCCCTCCTAACCTCAGAAAGACTTGGCCAGAGAAGTATGACCTCCTTTCACGTTTAGGTTTTGTTGTTTGTTTTTCGAAGTGGGGGTGGGGGCTTGGGGGAAGGGTGTGTGGCATGAAATTCCTTTTAATTGTCTGTTTCCCCCATCTCAATTTCCCCTGATTGTCTTTTTAAAATTAAACAATGCACATTGTTAGCAGACTAATGCATTCTGACCTGGATATAGTTACAAACAAAATTATTGATTATCAAAATCAAGTGGTCTTATACCATTTGTTGAACCCATTCTACCTTAATAAATCAGAGCTTTGATTCTACATTTAAATTCCATTTCCAAGATTCATAAATATAGACATATGAGAGCTAAAAATTACAAGGCCAACTGATAGATTTTATTACCATCCCTCGTAGACAGGGTGATCCACTGGATGACAATTCTGTTTTAAAGCGACGCTTTGTGATCATCTTGATTTACTTTACACTCATTCCTGCATTAATATTTATCATGCCTGATGAGAATAGATATAAACAAGTATAATCAAGATTATTTTTGCATCCTTATTACATGGATGCTTTTGGGTAATTTTATGAAAGAGAAAAACATGGTTGTATATCTATTTAGACCTGCAAGTATCACAGAGGCCAGTCATCTCAGCAACAACCTTACTAGTTTTATAGTTACAGCTGTATTTACAGTTCAGCAGCAATATCAGCAAACTGGAGGGAGCTCAGTGCACTGGTGACACGAGAGAATGAGGGTACCAAATCTGTTTACCCTGGTGCTTTAGGGAGAATCTAATTGCTAAGTTAACTAGCTAAGGCAGGGCTACAGCAAAAACTCTTCTCAGAGACACACGGCAAAATAATAAGAGGCAATGGTTACAAGTTGCAGCCAGAGAAATCCAAATGGGCTAAAAGGAAAAAAAAAAATTTACTGCAACACTATTTACACACTGAGACAGTTTGCCCAGAGAGGCTCCAGAATCTCCATCCATGGAGACTTTCATCTTTTGTCTGCAAAAGAGAGACAAACATTGAGCAACCTGATCTAATGTTCAGTATAGCCCTGTATGGTACAAGGGACAGGGCTTCTCACCACAGGTCTCTCCAACCTAAATTATTTGATTCCAGTGCATGTGTAAGACAAAGCAGGAGAATACTTGCATGTCTTCTGCTTTACATGTGACGAATTCAAGCAGATACCACAAAGGGAATGTCCCCTAAAGCACTCCTTTTCTTGGACAAAGCAGCTGCTAGTTTTAAATATGATGCACAGGAGAAAACGCTAGGAAAATGTAACAAAAGGATGGAGAAACTTGTTTAGTGATAGCCCCTGCCCTGCATATTTTTAAGAAGCAAAATATGTCTACACTTTATGTCAGTCAGAAAGAGCTCTGTTTAAGACAGAAATTTAGGGCCTTCCCATGGCTTTTGGATGCAAAAACATTTCAGTGGCAAATGCAGGAGAAGAACAGGACCTTTTGCAACCCAACATGTTTCTCTGGTGGAACATGAGAGGTGGGTTTGCTTTAGCAATTACTTTACCTTGCATCAATAATCAAGAAACCCCCAGGTCATTCATCCCAATATTTTAACTAGTACAAGATAGTTACTTAAACTAAAAAAGCTTCCACTTCTGACTTTTGAGCCAAAGTGACATCATATATTCTTAAATCCTTACCTAAAACCTTTTTTGCATACAAGCTTTTTAATGAGTGTCATTCTTATGCTAATCTCACAAACCAGTTTTGTGTCTTTTTTTCCCGGTAGAACAGCACGTCCTTTGGTCTTATCTTGGACTTTTTTCTCAGCTGTAATCTATGAGTAGATTGTCATTCAAGCCTCTGTGCTTGAATGTCTCTGTATATCCTGCTTGACTCTTGGCTCTCAAACAGAAAGAAACAACTGCAACATGGATCAAAGCAGGTACTTATGCTAAAAATCATCCTGCAATGGGAGCTAGGGACACTTAAGTTGTCAAGTGAAGACAGAAGACATACATTAGGAGACTGTAGCCCTGGATAACTAGACTGTCCCTTTACCTCTGAGGGTAATGGCATTAGAAACCCATATAGCACTTTACCAGTTACCAGTCATTGCGCTCTCTGAAGAAGATTTGTTCCTTTCCTGTTTGCAAGCCAGACCTTATATGGTAGAAATCTTTCCTAAAATTTGGATGAAAAAATGGTTGCAAAATGGATGGCAGCATTTAGAACTTACGGTTTTCTCAAGGGTTTTTTCCATCTCATTCTGAAATATGAGAGTTACTAGAAGAAGATAATCTACTTTCCATTGTCAGACAAACTTTATGAGTTATGTTTGTCACAGGTGAAGCAAAGACCTGAGAAGAAGCCCCACACACAAAAGCTTCAATAAGATGATTAATAATTTGTTATTAAATCTTTGATATGAAAAGTTTCCAAATCCATTTACCTCCAAAAAAATAAAAGAAGAAAAGTATCAGTTCTCTTATAGTATGAAAATGTTCAAACACATAGAAAGTCATCTCCCATGAATATATAATGATATATTCCCTTTAGGTGAATATTACAAGCCAGAAAAGGGGAACAGGTCAGCAAAATGACTAAAGATGTCCACAGGGGGTTAGGTATCAGTACTGTTTATTCCTCCTCATCATTAGCATCAGTAATACTTACTACCAATCACAACTGGGAAGTTTGTATTTCAGAAGAATCTGTATAATTATATTCCATAGAATATGAAAGAAATAAAATGTCACCATCCTCCCTGTGCCAATGCTATTCACATCTGAAGTATGCAAGCAGTAAAGCTGTGCCCCAGGCTGCAACAGGAGACAATGGGGACAGCGATGCACAGCTGGAAAAGCTGCACCCTCTCTTTCCTGCTCTCAGCTTTGTCAATTGAGCTGTACTTTTGGTTGACATAACTACTTCTGGAGCAAGACAGATAATTTTTACAGATTATTACTTCTTTATACCCTGCAGGATGGTCTCCTCCCCTATGTTACTTCCATGATGTTAAGGCTGAGTTATAGACCACAGTGAATAATGTCAATAGTGAGGCACTGACACTGAATGTATTTATGATGAGGACCCAAGGGACAGGTCTCCATGCTGCTTCTTGCATGGAGCACTATGGTTTGGTATTTCATTCTGATGGTATTCCTGGGAATTCTGAGCTACAATGTGAGAAGTCCTATTTAAACATAAAGTTTTAGGTCATCACACGCAATCTCTTCAGAAGATGGATTTGAATAAATTGGATATGCTGTTCTTAAATTATATGATCCCATGTGCAAGACCAGAGTAGCAGTTACCTATTTTCATAAGTAATTTCAGTGCCTTAAATGAACAGCAGTCTCATCATGTATAACCAGAAGATGATAGTATTAATTTAGTCTTCTTTTTTAATTGTACCCAATACAACTAGCAAGTAACTCTTACATATCTTTGTCAACTAATCCACATCTATTTCTTTATTACTTCAATGTTTTTCTTTTGCATTTTCAGAACATACTTCCAGAAGAAGGGATGATAGAATCTTTAAAACAATTTCTGTTATTTGGGAGTGAATCACAAGGGTATGAAAACTGTAATTAGCTTTGGTAATGTGCCTGTAAATCAGACAACCATACAACTGCAGTTAGTCTTTCTGAGATGTGAGGTTAGGTGCAAGAGAAATAATCTTAGTTTCTTCTAGTGATCACAATCACTGAAGCACAGCTTGCTGAGGTGTTTAGTCCTCTCTGCTTTGCATTAGGATAACGACTTAGATTTTCTGATACTCTAATGATTGCCTGGAGGTATTTAAAAGACTTGCAGATATGGTCCTTAGGGACATGGTTTAGCGGTGAATGTGTCAGTCCTAGGTTAATGGTTGGACTTGATGATCTTAAGGTTCTTTCCAACCTAAAAGACCATGATTCTATGATCGGTGCAACCCTCCCATCCACAGCTATATGCAAAGTTCTAGGAAGCCAAAAGCCTTTTAATCGCCATGCCCTCCAGTGCAGGTAATAGCCAGCTTTCACATCCAAGAAGGAGATAGGATTTGCGGTCCAGGAAGCAGTTGTTTGGCTCTAAGATCTGACTAGGATTGAGGGAGCTTGGAGCTTAGAAAGACTCACAAAATGTATATATTGCCATATCTAGCTCAGGATTTGACCTTCTGCATGAGCTGATGAGGTTAGTGTTATCAGAAATTCCATACCATGACATAAGACATAGCTCCATTTTCAACACAGGCTTTTCAACTATTGCCATATAGCCTCAGGGATACGATTTTATTGCCATTCAACTTTGTCTTCTATTAAGAACCAAAATTTTATGAGTCCAGAAGTCACATCAAATAGAGTAATATTTGAGATGTCTTTGAATAGAGCTCTCCGCATTCAAAAGCACTTGAATATCTGCTTCTTTGTTACTACTCCTGGAATATAGCTCCAAATTTTGTGAGCACTGCCCCTGAATTCCAGACTATGATGGAGAACAAAGAAGGCTGGCTGAGGAAACTGCAACCATTTCAGAGGAATCAGTCACAACCTTGCTTTTTAAAGCAGTGCATCCTAACATATGTAGACAACTGCCAGGTCAGCTGCAGGCCCACATGGTTTCATATTGTTTCCCAAAAAAGAAATTCAGTGAGAGATTTTTCTCTGAGGGACTGACTGTAACTCACTCAAGACCTGTTTGGAATCATTTATATGAGAAGATAAAACAAAAACGTTTGTGTAGCATTTCCAAGAGAAAAATTGCAAAAGAACATTGAAAAACACAAAGGTATTGGAAGAGAAAAATTGTTATACCTATATTAAACATTTATAGTCTAAAAGGGAGGTAAGGAAACTCAAAAATGCATTGGAGGCTTTACAGAGAAGCTTTAACAGTGAGGGCTGACCTCCTGCAATACCTTACCTTATCCTAGTTCATACCTAGAATGGTTCATCCAGGAAGATCATTTTACCACACTATCAGCCTTCCACTGTTTCAAATGTTTTAATAGCAACATCAAAAACTCAAAATTCTCCTGGTAGTTACACTTTGTTGGGATTCTTCTAAGTTAGCAAAGGTTGCTTTATTTAATTGTGTAACAGCCTATGAGAATATCCACTCAGTTCCTAATAATCATGGTACAGTCCTAATGATTGTAGCAAGTGGAAGGCATAAGAAATCTTTGATTCATGTTGAACAGTTTTCACTGCAGAATACTTAGCCACCAATACAAAGTCAGTGTAGCTGCGTGACCCCTTGGAAGGCAGCTTTGGCTCCATGGGATACTACAGCAGAACAGATGATGGCTCTGAAGCAGAGATACAGGAAGAACCACACCAGAAAAAGATACTTTATGACTCAGGGTGCAGTTCTGCAAAGATCTTACCTGGTGAACAAAACTTAAGACATTCCTACCCTGGTCATTGGCCCGCGGTCCCACTTTGGCACTGCTGCTCACTCACCCTGCAGTGTGGCTTTACAGAAATCCAAAAAGCCTAGTTCCTCCTCTCTGTGCTAGCAATGTCAAAAAAGCCTCAAGAAGACAGCTTGCCCAGCCCTGGCTTTGCTCTGTAATGGGCCATTGTCTCTCAGACTCCTTTGTCCGAAATATCCCTTTTTCCACCGTGGGTGCAGTCAGTCCTTCCTGCCTGCTTCTTCCTTAAAGCTGCCCTTAGTCTGTTATCTCCACATCCCAGCTCGCTCCTCCTCCAGCACGTGCTGTGTCTCTCTGCCATGCAGACATGCTACACAGGAAAGGAGAAGTACAAAATTCAAAGGATAATCAAAAATCACTTCTACTGGGCAGTGAAATGCATGGCTATATAATTAATGTATGACATCACTACAGGGTCCAGTGAAGGTTGCTGACTTACCTTAATTAGGTATTTCCCTACTTTTACATGCTTGCATTTCTTTTACATTTATTCACGTCTATTGAATTTAGTGGGCTTGCAAAAGTTGTTTTAGGGATAATTACAACACCCTGGTTGTTTCTTTTACCCCCAAGTTACTGAAATACACCCTCCACTTCAACTCTATTTTAACTCAATGTTTTCATTAGGGAATACAGAGAGCTTCATGTATTCCGGAACTGAATTCTGTAAAATTATATTAAATGCAAATTTCATTTGTAATTTCTTTACTTTGGAACTGAAAAATAGTCAATTAAGGATCCTATTATAAAAATTAGTGGCATTCATCTACAAATCTCAGCTTGATATTCCTGACTGACTTTTTAACCTCCCAACAGTTGAATTCAAAAAAAATACTTTGAAACACAAGATATTTTTCACTCACAGGTAGGTGGCAGGAAGCTGTTCTCAGGTGAAAAACTCCGTTAGATGTAAGGACACCTCCTAGTTTTCTGACTTGGATACCAATGGAAGCTCTCAGAACCTACCTTTAAGTGCATTTTCCCACTAAAGAAGAACAGAAAAGCCCAGTATCCATGGACACCCACTGCCGCATACTGGCTGGGAGTACCTGAGCTGCTGGAGTCCACCACAGCTCTGCTTGTCCTACTGAAAAGGCACCAGAAGAGGCAGTGCCATCATCACAACCCCCATCCAAGATTTGCAGCCTCATGTGAGCAGTGAAGGTGGAAGGTAGGAGGAGAGGAAAAGCACTGAGCTGTGATGCTAACTGACCATCAAAGGTAGATTACTGTCTCTAAACAAGAAAGGAAGAAAGAGTTTTTCATGACTGGAAATGAATTTCCAGCCACCAGACTGTAAAACCCCTACAGAACCTGTAAGCCAATCTTATTTTCTAATATTTGCTTTTGGACCTAAAGTCAGCCAAAGGAACACAAGTTTCTTTGGAAATTAAAAAGTGAGGATTTTTCTTAAACCCCTTCAAATGATTCCTTCATACAACTAGAATATCTTTTTTTTTCCTTCCTACTTAGATATACTTTAATGAAAAGTTATGTGAGATTGTTGGGATTTAGAAGGGGTTCGGTTGGGGTTTTTTTATTATTTTTGGTCAGATTTTGGCTCCTTTAGAAGGGACAGCCTGCTATAACAGGTGCATTGCAGACAGGTGCTGCATAAGGTTCCCTACACAGCTCTGCCAATGCTTTTCAATCATGATCTACAACACCCCTGTTACTCCTGTGTGGGGCCTCCCCTCCGTTGCAATTGCCAAGGTTATGAATTATGCCATCATGTATTGATTTGGACAAATGTCCACTACTGACTAGGTCAAAACCACTGAACTTGGTTTGCAGGTAACACAAGCCAAACCTTGAAAGGCTCAAGCCGAGCATTTAACCCACTGTGCAGTCTTTCTCACAGTTTTTCTTTTTGATTCAGTCACACATTATGTACCCTGACTCCCATGTAGAAGATTTGTGGCAATTGCATGATGTATGAGGTGCCATTTGTAAAATATTATTTAGTGTAAAACATGATGTTTTTTTCTGTTGATTTACAAGTTGGATTTATAAATCTGCACTTCTTACAGTTTGAGTTATACATCTTGCCTCTGATTTATAAAACTCACCAGTAAATCTTTAGCAGAAAGTTTTGATTCAGAAATCATTATTTTAAACATTAGATTTAGCTAAAACATTCAACTGCTTTATAAGTCATGAAATGGATTTACATACCCCAATCTGGATTTACAAATTCTACAGCAGATTTACAAATCATACTGAGAAATTCCTAAATAAAATGCTTTGATTTATAAATCTTCACTTTGCAGTTCGGATACAAATGACTGATTTATTACTCTGAAGCTATACAATAATGATTTAGTTTATAAAATCCTACTTTTGCTTTAAGTTAAAGTTCTGATTTATAAATACTGATTAGGTTTACTGTAATATAGGCCACAAAAAGTAAAATGGTTTGGTGCAGGGCTACTTTGCAAACAGCTCCCTGCACACACAAAAGGCAACGCGTCTCTGAGGAGTTGTAGGTGACCAACTGATCAGTATTAACAGCAGGGCAAAGAAAGGAAAACTGGAATGAAGGAACTCTTTATTTCTTGCTAATAAGCCCAAGGTTATGAGATGGAACCTTTGGACTGTTGTGGTGTAACCCAGCAGGCAGCTAAAACAACCACATAGCTGTTCTCTCACTCCCCATCTCCTCCAGTGGCATGGTGGAAACAATCAAAAAGACAAAGGTAAAACTCATGGGTTGAGATAAAGACAGCTTTATAGAACAGAAAGGAATGATGACTATGAAGATGATAATATTAACATAGAAAACAAACAATGCACAATTGCTCACCACACAGAACCAATGCTCAGCTAGTTCCTGAACCTCTTGCCTCCTAGCCAGCTTCCCCATTTATATGCTGAGCATGATGTCACACAGTATGGAATATCCCTTTGGCCAGTTTGGGTCAGCTGTCCTGGCTGTGTCCCCTCCCAACTTCTTGGGTACCATGAGCCTTCTCATTGGCAGGACAGCTGAAAAGTCCTTGACTGCTTGACAACAACTAAAATACTGGTGTTTTATCAACACTAGTCTCATCCTAAATCAAAAACACAATACCATACCAGCTGCTACTAAGAAAATTAACTCTATTTCGTCCAAGCCCAGGACATAAACCACCCTGTCAAAATCATGTCTCAGTTTAAAAAGCTTTCTCTAACCCCAACTTCAACACCCAATTACAGAGACATAGTTTGGGCACCTCCAGCAACTCCAGGAGTTAAGGGGTCTTCTACTGAAAGTCAGGAGAAGTTCCACTGAACACAGGAAGAAATTTGTTCCTCTTAAGTAAACTTCATGGTTTCCAGCTTTTAGGCTCTGATCAGTTGTCATTTATTTGCACCATTCCAGGCCAGGTGTTTTCAAATATAAAAAACTGAGTAGGAAAACAGCAAAGCATAAGAGTGAAAGAGACCTCTGCAAATTCCTCACTCTTTGATGCACTCCAAAACCACTTATATGACCAACAGAGCATTTAAATATTTTAGATACTTGAGAAGCAGCTCATCATTAATACCCATCATGGATTCATAAGGAATACTGGGTATAGACAGAGTTGTCAGCATAAACATAAAATGCCATGGAATAGAAAGGAAACAGTCCGTTTTCAGTAAAAGCCAAATTTTCTGGAAATGTTTTAGTAATATCTTTTTCGAAATTGCTAGAGCAGGCTTCATCCAAAAAGAAAAATTCAAATTATCTGGAACTCACTGAAGAAACCCAAGGATCCTGTCAAACTAGGGGACATAATGCCAAAATTCACCATCACAGATGAAGCTCCCTTTCAAAGTTCACTTCATAAATCTTGAGGAAATACAAGAGTGGAGAACCCCATTGATCTGAAGGGGATTTTCTTTATGCAGGTAGCTCTAGTAGAGGGTATCTGCAACACTGACACTGCATGAAGCTGTCTCTCTGACACAACTGGAATGGTTCCATATACAAGGTTGCTGGAGCACAAGGTTAGAAATCACAATTATTGATTTTATCGTCATTTCTAACACTGAATCACTGAGACCTAAATCCTTCTGGACATTTGGGTTCCTAACCTCCAAAGGAAGTTAGACATTTACTTAACTCTGAGGGTCTGATGACAAAGGTGTCTTTAGATTATCTCTTCCTTCCTTGTCCATGGGTTCCCACCCTTGTACAATGGGTCTGAATAGAGTCATGTGTGTGCTGGGAGCTGTTAAAAACAGGACTTTCAAGGTGCTGTGGGGAAACACCAATCCTCTACTCTCCCTGTCCTTCCTCCCAACCCCTCAGACAAATATCCAAGATATGCAATGTGCTTCTTCAGGAAATATAAACAAGATACATATGAACTGACACTCTTTGTTAATCTGGAATGCTTTCTTTTATTAAAATAGCATGTGAGAAACAAAGAGCAAACATTGTGTTCTCCTAATGACCAATAAACTACCTATAGCACACTCGACTTTTAAAATGCAATGCTCCAAAGTTCAGTGCATCGTTTGTAAAATGGAAATTGCATTTTTAAAGGACTCTAAAATTTATGGGAAAAAATATAAGAATGTGGCATTAATTTATTACAAAATTATGATTGTCAGTTTTGTGAAACTGTTGCATTACATTTTGCTAACAGATTTCTAGAATAGAAAAACTAGTATCACAAGATTGAAACCCTAGAACTTAACAAATAAAATGAAGATCTGATCAAAGCCAGAGAAAGGAATGACAGTGCTTTCCTTTTCTTCAGGAAGCTCTACATCTTCTTCTTGCTGGTATGGATAATACAGTTGGTACAAATTCCAGTAAGCTCAAATAGAAGAGCCAAAATGATCATGTCTACATGCACATATATACAATACTCACTTCAGTTATAACCACGTGAGTGGCTCTAGTAGGGATAACCAAAAAAATTCAACTAAGTCTTATTTGTGAATGTGAATTACCCATTACTGCAATTCCACAGCTGCTGAGTAAATACATTTGATGTTTTTGGACTGCATTAGTCTGAAATCTAATTCCTGTTTTTACAGTAGGTCAAAATACAGCAGAGGCATGTAAGTACTGCACCATACTGGATACATGCAGAGTAGTTTTTTAATGTACCTTTTGCAGAAGACTGTGGTGATGTCACATGAAAGAACAGCATTATCAATTTGTGGATAAGGGTTGTGGCGCCCAGTCCCCAAGCTCTCCCATGAAGGAGGCACAGGCATCCACACTGCTGGAGTCCTCACTGTTGTGCTAGCTGCAGGAGCCTGGCTGACCTACTGGTGCAAGCCTGAGCCTAGGTGAGCTGAAGGTGTGTTTTGCATGTGGGCTGTTTCTTTGAATTGCCAGGGCTCAGGAAACAAACCAGGATGCCTTAACATGACTGTGAAAGGGAAAATGGTGCACACACATGTGCCTCAAAGTGCTTTTTGACATAGGCAGACAGACTCTTGTCCTCAGCCACAGCACTAAGTTCCATGGTCTCCTGCTGAGGCAGGACCTGATGGCCAAAGAGCAGGGTCTCAGCCCTACCTCCAGCCTTACTTGTTTCCTTAGGGTAAGGCCTAAGCAGGGAGGGTCTCAGCAGCTTCTCCCTAGCATATACTCAGGCGTGAGGGGCTGACTGCTGTTCCTAATGTCCCTCACACCTCCCTAACCCTGCGACACACGTGGGGAACAAACCCCTTCCCCACCTGCTGCAAGCCACAACTTGCAGCCAAGCCCGGCACACCCTGCAGTGGCTGGAGCAGTTGCCTGGTGCTGTCAGCAAGTGTAGCACTCAGCATCCTTCCCATTTCCCTCCCCAAGATGTGGGGAGATGTGCCAGCACTTTGAAAGCATCTCAGATGTTAGCTCTCATTGTCAGAATGACATCAGCAAAACTCAGCATACATTTTCCCCTCAGCTAATGGCATTTCTTCCTTATTCACTGATAAATCCTTTAAATAATATCCCATTATCTGCAGCTTTGATCAACTCACATGGTTCTATTTAAAAGTCCACATTTACCCAGTAGGTACCTTGCTGTGATGTCTAAGGCACAACAGACATCTGTATTTGGGATAACTACAGTATCTCAGCACTATTCGATGATTTTAGGAAACAATCCCTCTTTGAATTAAAGCTCCTATTACTTGTACTGGCTTAAGTAGGACTGACACTGTCGCAATCAAAGGATCAAACTACATCCTGATGCAGCCTCACTGCTGGAATTGGCTCAGTGTAGTGCCATCATTTGGTGTAAGTCAGAAGAAAATTAAGGCTATGCTTAAACGCTCTTTAACTTTCCTTTAGTGCATTTGGAGACTGACAGAAGACATACACATCCAATTATTGAAATAAAAACATATTGAAGAGGAAACTAAATTGTTTCAGAAGCATATCTGCAACAAGAATAAAATAAAGCAAGCCAGGCTTTTACAATTAAGTAGTACCCAACATCTAACGTGATACCTCAAGCGCCAGTCTTAATGGAGTGCTTCTCAAATGCATGGGATCAGCTTTTCTACTTAATCCTATGAGCCTACAGCTTTATGTGCACCCTACATCTGGTCAAGCATGATACATGCTCAAATACATATGTACATTTTAACCACATATATACCATGGTGTTACCACAGACATATGCAGCTGCATGTGCTCATGTGCAAGTAGTAGGTGTCATTGCACATAAAGTAGGCACTTGCATATCTGGCAAACTTGCCAGAAAATATCATTCTGTAATTCGTGTTCCTGCCAGTTTCACAGTAGACCAACTTTTGATCAGCTATTAGCCAAGCTCCAAACCTCATAATCAAAGGAATTACCTTATTTATTTTGTTTTTCTGCCTTGTTTTATTTTTGCAAAGCCCTTGTCCCATGGTATGCAATATACCAATAGGGAGATATTTTCATCCAGGTTTTATATCTATACTTTCTCCAGTCAGATCTTAGAAGGGCTAAGTAAGCCTCCCAGAGTGTGACTTTGTACTGAGGAGATACTTTCTTGGGCAGATTTTGCGTTTAACAATTCCTAGGTGTTCTCTATATTCTGAAATATTTCATATCTCCTCATCACCCTTTTACAAATCTTTGTCCATTCTTTTAGGTACACGTATTAACCTACCTCTTTAAATTCACTTGGAAGCATTTGGAAAGTTACAGGACAATATGCAGTCCCATTTCACATTCCTGCATAGTCTAACAGCTGTAGTTTAATTCCAGTGTATTTGATTCCAGCATGGTGGTTTTGGTTCACAGCCCAACTGTACTCTGGCATAAGCACTTGACGTCACTGGGAACTCTGCCTTCCTGCAGCATGGTTGAATGGCTCCCGCGATTCAAAGCCAGATTCATACCTATGTTTGATTACTTGCATTTATTTTCCTGACAGGTAGCCTTTTGCTGTAATTACAGTAGTAAAATTTTCTACATCCATGCTAACCACTTTTAGTGTTCTCAGCACAGAACTAAGAACATGCATGTACTGCAAAAGAAAGCTATATAGAGCAAAGGAGAGTTTTAATGTTCATCCTTTTCAGTCTTCAGCCTGACTGACATCCATTCAGATAAGAAACAGAGCTTGTAAATTTACTGAATAAATCTCAGTATAGCCCAGCAAAGGTATTTTGGTGACCAAGAGGTACAGAAATCCTCCAGAATCACCATTCTTGTGGGGAGCACACTGTGATAGTAAAAGATACAGGAGATTTCTATCTTGGTTTGATAAGACCAAGCAGACCAGATGAACACCGTGCCTACTACTCTGGGTTGTTTCCTATCATGGATTTTCCAGTGTTTCTTCCATTCAATGCTTAAGTGGCCGGGCTTCCATTACTTCCTTCAGAAGACTATTCTGCAGCTTAATTACATCTCACCATTAGAATCTTTTCTCCGACACCCAGGCTGAAATATCCATTTTTAATAGCATTTTATTTTCATACTCCTCCTGCCCTCTCTACCTGGCCCTTCTTTCTTTATGCTACCTTAAATAATCCTTCTCCAATCTCCAGGTCCAATTCTCCACCTGTTAAAGCTACTTTGCCTCTCAGTAGCAACACAAAGCAGCCTAAAAACCAGTTTAACAGCCAGCAGAGGATTTCCCAGAGGAGGGGAGTCCTTGGCTCTGGTGGAGGCTTCCTCCCAGTTACACAGCAGCCTTTTCTCCCGCTCCCTGGTACAGAGGAGCTGCCCACTAACGCTGTGCTGTATTTCTAGCGCAAAACTGCTGTGGATTGCTGGGCTATGGTCCACGCCAGGCTATGCTGCAGACTTCGGGTGCCTTTGAAATCTGCCTGTGATACTGCTTGTCGTGCTTCCCCTCCCAGACAGCAGAGCTGTTTCCGTTTTCCCCCAGGGCATTACCTTACATTTGTCCCAGCTGACATTCTTTTCCCTATTTCTTTGGTATGTTTCTGATCTCAGTTCCCTTTCTATTATTGTGCTGCCCTCAGTGACATTTATAATGTCTCCAATTTAGTATCATCTGTGAATTTCATTAACCAGCTGTTTACTCTCTTCTTTCAGATCATTAACGAGGATGTTAAATAACACTGGACCTAACGCTATTCCCTGCATTACATTAGTAGGAAACTTCCCTACACTTGATACATTGCCTTTTATTGTTCTGCTCTGTACAGCTCTAGCTAGGTGTTCAACCCACAAGCAGCATTTCTAGAAGAAGATATGAATTAATTTCTCAGGTAAGACTTTGTAAGCCAAGGTGTCTGATGCCTCACTAAAACCCAGTGTGTACATAGCATGAGATGTTATGGGAATTTTATTTCTAGGAAGAAATCACTTTTTTTTTCTGGTAAGGAATGCTCTGTATAAGCCACAGTGCTCATAACAGCAATGGAGGGACCAAAGCTGTTTCAGTGACTGCTATGCTCTTGTTACAGTATTTTTTTTCCAGTGTTAATGCTGCTTTATCTACAGTCAGTGCATTTCCTTGCTTTTGCATTTGCAAAAAGACACTATTTAAAAAAGACAGATTTTTGCATGGTTGTGTTTCAAGCTAGGAGTCTCCCACGCTGCAATCAAGGGTAATGGCAACTACTCACAGGTGTACATATATCACATAAACAAGTGAAACATTGATTGTGAGGGGTGCACTGACAGTCCTCTATCCATAGCATAATCTTCTCAAGAGATATTTAATCAGATGATTATTTACATCTTAAAGACCAAGGAAAGGGAAAATGTTAACATCGAATTATGGGGAGGAATGATAAAGAAGATGCTATGCATGAAGTACTCATCACAGAACTGATGAATAAAGGGTTTGCCTGAATATGCCTTAACACCACTAGTGCAATCTAAGCCCAGACACTTGCATGATCTAAATCAGCAGAATACACTGAAGCTAGTGGAGTTTCAGCAGATTAAAACCCTGGAGACAGTGCTCTGCTCTGAACTTGTCTCTGAAGCTCTGAGCAAATCTCATGTCTCTTCATAAGTTTTTTTTACAAATTCCAAGTTAGTTCACATTATACAACATTATAAAGCATATTACAGAGAATACAGAGTCAAACATCACCTTCAGAGGCTTGTTTTTTATATACATAAAATTCTCCTGGTTTAAGCTGACTCTGGGTAGAGATAGGACACCAAGCTGAAATTCATTCTACTAAAATACTGAAATGGAAGAAGGCTTGCAAAAGCCAGCGAGGTTTTTAGTGGTACATAAAAACATGTGCAGAGTTTATGGCACAAATTATAGATGCATCCCTTACACGAAGCCTTTCTTTTCATAAGTACATGTTTCCAACCCTAAGAGCCAGGTTCTTTACTTAGTGGTGTAGTTCAAGCAGTTTGCCATGAAGTTGTTAGGTTGTGAAGGCAGACTCAGAACTGGGACTCCTAGGATCTCTGATCAAAAAGAATATTCTAATGTTACAGGTGAAATTCTTCTTCTAATTCAAGACATTTCACTAAAGAATACAAAACATCTGGAATTTTTTGGTTCAGGAGCCATAGAAAGCATAAACAGGACATTGTGCTGTCTGCTGGATTTGTTCAAACACACAAATCCCCATGTCACTTCCATCCAATACAACTTCAACTCAGGAATGAACTACAGACTGCAGAGATGTTAAATTTATAAATTAAATTTTGGAACAGACCACTGCTATATTAAAGCCTGGGAAGCTACTAAGTGCTTAAAGAGGAGTGGCTAGCAGACATCAACTACTATTCCTATTTTTGATTGTTGTTGTGGTATTTTTGACAACTAGTGTTGTTAAGTAGGACACATAGGATTCAAAACTCCATTTTCTACACAAAAATTCTTGCTATGAATGTAAAGCTTTGGGTCAATGTATTCTGATGATCCCTAACACCAAATATTGTAGACAAAGACTACAGTGGAAATGGTAAGATGTCTATCATTCAACTAAGCTAGTAGCACACCAGAGCAGCTGCTTACCCACAGTCTGCAGTATTCACATCCTTATTATCCATTAGACTTGTAAATCAAATATTGGAGTGGACTAGCTGAACGGGATTTAAATAAAATCTCAATCAAACTCACAGCAGTACACCTTTCTCTTTGGTAATTAGAATCAGTGTCAGTTTTGGTTTTCTGAACCCAACAACCCATGTCTTTATGATATCTTGGCAATTTTCATTAGCAAGTAAATTTCTATACATCACTTTTTAAAAGCACCAGCAAAAATGCATCCATTCACCAAAGAGTCAAAATATCCAAAGGCACATTAATAAATCTATACCCACTGAACTCTCAGGCACATCTAAAAAGCTGTCTCTTGTTCCTGATTTCCAATGTATGTCCCAGATAACGCTGATCAAAATACAATAAAGTGGGTGCAAAACTGGTTGAACACCATACCTAGAGAGCAATCATCAGTGGTTCACTATCAAAATGAAAAAGAAGCATTAAACAAGGGATCTTGATCTGGTACTATTCAGCACTCTCATTAGTGACCCAAATGATAAAATAAAAGACTAGGCTTATAAAACTCACTGAACTCAAACCCAAATGTACTGCAAGTTATGTTGAGATACGGGTAGAGCCAGACAAATTAAGCAAAGATCTGAAAATGTTTGGGGGCTATAAAAGATGCTTAATGCCACACTCAGATGCATAAAAACACACATACCCTGCAGCACATGAATAAAGAAATGAAGTAATTCTTCTTTTCTATATATTGGGAAGACCGTGGGTGATACCAGTTTGAGGCGCCTATCTTCAACAAGGCTGTGATCCAACCGGAGAAAAACTAGATGCAATGATAAATCAAGAAGCCATAACCTAGCAGGTTAATTAACCAGCATTATTAAGCCAGTGAAGGAAAGAGCGAGGTATGTTGCATGTTAACCTGCTAACAATTTGCAGTCACATTAAAGGTTGCAGAAAAAAGAGGTGTGGGTCAAAGCTGCCCTAAGTCCCAATGAATAGAGTAAGAAATAACAGGTTTAAGCTACAGGAAGGAAGAGCCAGATTGGATATCAAGAGAAAATTCTTTTATGGCAAAAACAGTGAAGTACAGGAAGACATTTCCTGGGCATATTGTGCAATTTTCAAAAATTATGTTTCTAAACAAAACCGAGACATGCATCTGCCAGGAATGACACAGGAGGGATCAGTTATACCACCCCAGGACAAGAGGATTGCCTTGATGACTCCTAAGAGCACTTCAAGTTCTTGTGACTAAATTTAAAAGCTCAGCTTTAATGTTTTCTAGAGAGACGAGAGATGTGAGTGTCCTCATTTTAAGAGGAAAAATACAAAGATTTCCAGTTGTTACTTCAAATCCAAGAAAAAAAGTTTTAAGATTTCTTATGCACGATTCCTGCTCCTGAGCTTCTTTGCAAGATGTCATACGATGAACAACTTCCTTGCATTGCAAGCTATTCCCACCCTTCCTCATCTTCACTTGTTACTCCATTGCTGCATCTCTTCTGGTGCATTGGAGAAATCTGAAGGACATATAATTCAAAATTGATGGTACCTCTCTGACACACTAACTGACTAGATGGCTAATTGGCTATTACAGTTGTCGTTCACAACAACGTATCTTTACCTTATCTTAATGGTCCTTTTTGAAATGCCCGATGGTGGGAAATTGTGATTTTAAAAGTTTATTCATTTCCATACTTGCTGCCAAAGGAATCCTGATAGAAATTTGTTTTCCTTATTGCATATCAAGTGTGTAGATGAACTATAATCTCAGGCTGCTAGATATTCCTGTACCATCAACTTTAATTTCAGTCTGGGCTGCTGAGGGGCTCTTTTCATTTATGAAGATGATGCAAGGCTGTACTTTTTCCAATAACAAACCATACCTTGCTCCATTCTGTGTGGCCTCTCCTGTACAACACTACTTGTAGGAATTGGAGATTAATTCCCTACCACAGTAAAAAGTTCTCTGGTCATTTTTTAGACTTAGTTCAACTAAAATTTGAAGTCTCTGTGCAGTAAACTTCTTCATTTGATTCTCAGACTTAAGGGCACAGAGGCAATTTGATTCTCAACCTCCAGTCCAGAGGATTGATCCTTAAAGGCAAGGAATGATGGTTTAATCACACCGAAAGGATACAGCAATTAGAACTCAAACTAAATCTGGACTTGCAATGAACGCTGGTGGAGAAATTTGTAAGCTACGTGTTTTCCATCTAGCATGTGCTCTCACTCTTACGAGCTGTAATAAGACCAAAAGGCTGTGTCAACAATAATGCAATGTTGAGAACACTGTTCCATTATACAGTTCTTTCATTTAGAGGGCTTCAAATGCACCATTATTAGCTTACATAGGAATCTTAACTATTGAAAAGGAATCGAATGAAAAAGCGGCAACAAGGCTTTGCATGGAAACAATCTTCCCCATTGCAGAACATTTGAGGGCAGGAAATGATGTATACCAAAATCTTATGTCAAGACAGTGGTGAGAAAAGAAGGGTTGGATTAAAGATGGATGAACTCCATAGTCAAAATCAGAAGTAACCTCTCTTATTCATAATCCTTTTTTATTTAAACACAAAGAGACTTTTGCCCTCAGTCCTGGGTGTTATGAAACTTTAGGAAACCTTCCTGGGACTGAAGAAAAGATGGATATCCTCTGCCATCCTGCAGATGGGCAAGTCTAAGGGCCAAGGTACAGAAGCCTTTGAAGGGCTTTCAGGAGATACAAGTTCAGCTCATTTGGCAGACACTTCTCTCTCATTACTGCCTTAATTTTTTAGGTTGCACAGGCTGGCAGGAAAAGGGTGTGAAAGTCTTCCCGCAGACTGAATCTGGTTTTCCAGTGAAGGTTCTGGAAGGGATCTGTCCTTGTTATCTACTAAAATGTTGATAATTTCAAAAGAAAATCTATTTTTATCATTAGTATCATCATCATCAAGTTCAAGGAATAACCACTGTTAGCAGAAGGATGACTTGGCTAACAAGGAGCAGCCTGAGCCACAGCAACACTGCCTGGCCTGGGACTCCCACTCATTCACTGAATTAGCTTTAAGAAAGAACATAACACTAGGGCAAGAACTGATGGCAATGAGTAACTCCAGGCACGCAACAGAGAGCAAAACAAGGCTGCACAAACATGCATGGGAAAACCTGATCTAAACTGTCATTACTGAACACCCCCCTAATGCGGATAAGGTCCAGCTGTAGCTGTGAAGATGACATTCCTCTCTGGAGATGAGCCAAGCTGGAGGAGGATATGTCCCACCACCATTGCCATGATGTTTGAGTTACTGCCAACTATGGAGTAGAGAATTCATCATCTGTCAGTGACCTCCAAGATAAGTCAGAGTTTTCATTGCTCAGAAAGGAAAATCATACAAAAAGTAAAACATCTGTTAGGAGAATAAGCTGCATTTTATGGTGTTTGCTGTATGCAGCAACATGCCTGTAAGCTCAGACCATGTTTGCTATGACATACCAACTCACAGCCTCTCTTCACTACACAGTTCTGATGCCCGAAGTCACCTTGACAGGAGCAAGTATTAATTTCTGTCAGTGCTGTTTTAAATGTTTGCATAGACAGAGTTATCAAGGCAAGTGTGAGCAGATTGTAGGTACAGCCAGAGCAGCTCCTCGCTCGGCTGTCCTTTTGGAGCTCTGCTTGAGTTACGCACCCAGCAGTTATTGAGTCTTTCCTTACACATAGTCTGGAGTGTAAAGTCACAGTAGTATTCAAAAGGTTAAAGCAGAGTGAACTGTTAATTTTAATGCTTTCTCTAAGCTTCAGTTTTAATAAGCGAAAATGATGTTCTTATTTGCAGTAAAGTGGTGTTATAAAATTCTGTCTGTCAAGCTCATTTTAAAACCATGGAAATAAATGATCTGACAAAATCAGGCTATTAGACAAGTGAAGAAGAGTGATTTCCATAAAAGTAGAGGAGCTGTTCCTTAATTTCACACTTGGTAGTCTTTTGGGTCGACTAAATTTTTAAATAAGTGATAAAATTATATTAGCGCAATTGCATTTTTATAGATTTTTTTGGTCATTGTACTCTTTTTCAATTCCTTTATTTTAACTCAAACCATTCTGCTGAAAGGTTACCTCTCAACTTATGTTACCTCATAACAGTTTCTGCTCACACAACAGAACTGTAGGTTCACAAATCCTCTATAAAAGTACCCAGAATGACCACACTGACCCAAAAGTAGTCTAAAGTGGAAAGGTCATTTCATTGCAATCACATACTGCTGAAATGCTGGCCCTGCATGCTGCATTTGACTGTCTGCAGAAACAGACATGTAGTAAGTCACTTCAAAGCAGTTGGGTTTCATATAAGAATATTTTCTTCCAGAGCAGACTACAATTTCCACCATCTACATCACGCATTTAAGAGTCAAACAAACAAGATGCTTTTCCATGTCCAGATATTTGTGGAAAATGCAGGCTTCATACAAAGAGAAGCCACTGTTCACAATACCCAGCTGATGAGGATCAGACAAGCACATTTCTGCAGCTCAAAATGCATAGCTCGATGCTGAGAGATGTCATAAACTCCTTCTGGGGCTGGTGCCCCTCAAACACATTCCAAGTGACAGGAAGGACAATTGCCTATGCCCAACTCTGTCTTTGCCCCAGAAATAAGGAAAATTTCCACGCCCACAACGCAAGGGAGAAATTCTGTTGCCGGTTTTCCTAGCCAAGCCTGAGAGTAGAAAGGCTATTCCTTCTCCTCATCTAAACCTAACCACATATTTTGGGAGCACAGCTGGCTGCATACTGGAGTTTTGAAACAATTCTAGTACCACAACCTCTGCCATTGATTAAATTTTTTTACCTCTGGAAATTTATGACAAGCTTTTTTCTGACAAATTAAATCACACATTTCTAGATTAAAGCTAGTTCTCCTCCTCACAGACTTAAATAACGTTCTAATAATTACGCTGTAGTAGGGAGGTCAGTATAAAAGGATTTTGACCTTTTATGAGGTCAACAACTCTTCATCTTGTCTTGCTCAGTTTCATTTGTTTGTTGAGAGAAGATATCCAATATGCTGATACACAGGTTGTGACATGCTGTTTGAACATTAGCTTACTATAATTGGTCACGTCATCATGCATCATATTAACAATATACACAAAAGTGCCCTGAAACAATTGTCTTATAGATCCATCACATATCATAACGAAGCTTCTAGGACTGTTATCCAGCAGCATCCAGTTGTGATGCACATTCTACTTGAGTTCTGAATCTAAACATCACTGTCATCTTAATAGTAAGCGATAGATTGATAACTTCCTGCTTGCTTGCAAAACCTACATGCATGTAAAAGATGGCAATACAAATTTACTGCCACTGAGCATGCTCCAAATAGAAAGCCTATAGAAAAGCAAAAACTTCTTTGTGTGTGTTTTTCAAACCAACATCTCTCAATTTTTCAAAGTATGACAATTCCTTACCCTTAGTAATGCAGCAAGCTGTTCTAAAAGGAACTAGAATATCTTCGTCTATCAGCTGAATGAGACACACATGACCTTGAAATGCAAAATGAAAAAATACACTAGCACCTTGGATTTATGTCATATAAATCACACTGAAAGCATTTTTTGTACAAACTTTTTAACATCCTCTTTCTCCATGTTTTCGTACATTTCAAAAGTGCAAAACCAGGCTTGTTCTATGCACAGCAACTTAGCTACATTTCAATCAAATTTCACTGTAATTAGGATGCCCAAATCTCCTAGGAAGTTTTGAGATTTTCAGCTAACTTTACCTTTGCCCCCACCACCACATTTTTCCAGCTATTCAACAGTTAGAAATACAAGTGATTTAACTCCTGATGCAGCAGTCCAAATGCATGGCAATCCTGTTACGAAGAAGTGCAGAGAATGGTTTTATAGTCAGAAAACCTCCTACCTATGTTTTTTGTAGCCCTGGAAAATGATCAGCTTGACCCAGACTCAAGCAGAAAGCAAATGTAATTATCCTCCTGATACCAAACATGAGCCATTGGCATGTAAATGCCATAATCCCCAGCAGAGGCACTTTATATGGGAAGTCTTGCAAGTCAGTAGAATTAGAGTACAAGCAGAGATCTTAAATAAATCTGAGCCCATCCCTCTCTCCCATCCCAGAAGTTGTTCCAGGAAGGAGCCATGGGCAGCAGTTGACAGAACCCAAGCTTTATATTGCTACAAAAAGATGCTGTTGCTGATTCTGCAGGATCTGCACTATTCCTTGAGTGAGTCAGCACTGAGTGAATACCCAAGTATTTGTGCAGCTGGCAGTACCCTTTTTCAGATAAGACAGAAAAAGATGCAAATTTTAATAAAACGTGCAGACAAAACTATTAACAGCCTGTTCCACATATTATGCCAAGCTTTTTACTAAATTCCAGTTGACCTGCTCCACTCTGTGTGCCTGAAGACCCACTGGGCTGGAAGCACAGTGCAATGGCACTCTACACCTCATCAGCAACACATGCACTGGTCCTCAGCAAAAGGGTCTCTGTGGAGAGGATGCTATATAAATGTGATTCCTCCTCCCCCCATAGCACTTGCTACACTCCATCTATCAGAAAACAGAGAACCCTATCTCTACTATTTCTGCTTGTTGATACCTATTCTTCTCCCTAGCACAAGCCCAAGGGTCTGGGACCACCCTTTTGTAAAATCTCAGACAGGTGCTGGGGCAAAGGGCCCTTCTCCTCCAGCAAGGGAACTATTCTCACTGCTACAGGGCAGGAATGTACCTTGGGGACAATCCAGTGCCACCCCACATCACCGCAGCCACAGCACACAGAGGAGCCTGCCAGAGATACTGCAACCTGTGGAGTCCAAGAGACCCACTGAGAGCTTATTTTATGTACAAAAGCAACTAACCTCCTGTTTTTGAGGAGAAAAAAAAAAGCTGGCAAGTGTGCAGTCACTGGGTGCTCTCAGGCATCCCCACAGTGGGCCTGAACACCCACTACACAACACATGAAAAGTATTTGGAAAGAAAAGGACACAGAAGTTATTCTTTTAGTATTAAAGGACTGTGATTGATCCAAACACCACAGAAGTATCTAAACCAAGCTTTTCAGCTGCTCCCATAGACGTGAGACTCTGCTGCAACATTAACTTCAAAATTAGCATGATTTAGAAGACTCAGAAAGGCTGATATTGATTTATCTATTTGAACAGATAGGGTTCTGGTTATTTAAACAAGGCTGCAATACAGTCAATGTAAATCTACAAGGAAACTAGAAGGTGGTGCACCACACTGCAGCTACTTTATTGCCATGAGCGCAGTGCAGAGAGGTTTTGCTTTGGGGATGGTTGTCAGAGAGGTTAGAGCTTCACATGTCGGGCACAGGCAGCCTGTGCTGTCTAAGGGACCACCTCACCTCATTTTCCTGTCTTCCATCCACAGAGCACCTCCTGGTCCTGCTGGAAGGCTCATTTCTTCTTGTAGTGACTAGAAGAACTGGCAGAACTAGGTTGTTTTTACTGGCAGAGCATAAAAGTTAACATAAAGAAAAGTTCTAACAGTTAACAGGTGTATGATAAAATTGAAAGACAAATAATCCCCACCAGCCGTTCCCACAACAAAGCTGCAAGATGGTGGAGGTGTCATCTTTCAAAGCCACCAAGATACTCCTTAAAAGATGTTTGTAATGAACACAAATTCTTGTCAGACACCTTCTCCCGGTAATAACAAAGTTCTTACTGTTGTATTCTGTTAACAACTGGGTTTTATTACATCAAATAAAGGTGTGAATCCACATCAGATTTGACTATTAACACATGATTAACAGCCACACCAGCATGAGCTAAAAGTATGTAGTCTATTTGCTTTTCAGATGTAGTCATCTTTTATATGAATATCATATAAAATCTATTGGGAGATCTTTAACAAACAGGACCAAGTCCTGTCGAATTCCCCAGCCATATACTATGAACACAGAGCAGTGTAGCTGTTAATAAGGGTATTCATCATGAGACAGCCTATTTTTGGCATTGTATATGACAGTCTCAGTAACTTACAATTGTCCCTTGAATGTGAACTTATCATTTAATTACACTCAGAGAGACTGCTTTCCCATATCACCCGGCAAGTTAGTTAACCACACAGCAATTCTCCAGCTAATCCAAGTGTGATTGGATCAGTCCAAGGTGCACAACATATCTTTCCATTCCTGGGAATCCCCTGTGGAACAGTCTGTTTATTTCCATCTTTGGGTTTTTTCCTTGAATTTAAATACACACTGGCAAATGCTCCGAGATTTTGAACAGACAAGTAAGTTGCTTAAAGAAAGACGAATTTCAATTTGTCATAAAATATCCAATTTTAAGCCAAATGGATATATAGAAAGCCTTGGAAAAAAGTACCAATAAAACCTCAAAAAGAAAAACAGATCAGTCATTGGCAAAGGTTTTATTTATTCATAATCACTGCATCTTAATAACAACAACAGGTGTCACTGGATAATTTACTCATATTTAGCATGTATTAAGAACACATACATTTTGCAAAGGATGTGGGGTGCAAAAAGCTTTTTATGGTATAGGAAGCATATGTTTACATTAAAGCATACAATAATTGTTTGAGATCTTATAATACCCCAAGTTCCATGAAATGCATGTTTCTTTGTTTCTATTGTGTGCTTCATGCAATGGTGACAGATAGCCGCAGTGCTCTACCTTGCTGCAATTCAGTTTCATGGGGATGTGAAGCAGCTGTATCCTGAGGGACACGGTCAATCTGAAATGACACCTGACTTTTGTAGCATCATAGTGTATCCCCTATAAATAGTTATTATTGTTATTGTTCTCCTTACCTGGGAAGAAACACAAAAAAGCATTGCTTCCTGCAAGAGGCTCTCAATCTTTTGCAGACAAAAGCAAGGAAAAGGGGAAAAAGCCAAACAAAAAAATAAAATAAAAAAGGGTGTTGCCTCATTTCTCCCATTCTGGTTCCTGACTGCCAGAACTAGCCCATGGCACAAGCCTCAAACACCGACACAAGCAGGTGCCCCAGTCACCTGTGAGTTTGGTCTGTACCAATAAAAGTCAGTATGTATTGCCTATGCAGTACATATTACATTCCCTCAGAGAGGCATTAAAATGCCAGCTACATTTAAACAAGTGAATGTCTGGCCCCTAATAAAACCCACATAATTTAATACTAATGAGTCTACCAATTATGACCTAGTCTCTGAACTTCCTTTCTGGGAAAAATCATTGGGAAGGTAGTTCAATGCCAACTCTAGCAATTACATTACTGCTCCAATATAGAGAGCCCCAGCTTCACTTCTGGTCATTGCATTAACCGATTTGGGGTGCAGAGGGGAAGGGGTGAGGTGCAATTGCCTGGCTGTGACAATGAACAGAATCTAAACAAGCTTGCTGTTCCTCAGACCAATCAACTGCTTTCATATCTTAATCAGAAAATACTGCTGACTTTAATGGTAGTAGAAAAGAGTAGGAGACTGCTTTGTAAGAGGCAACTACTGCTAAATACTTAATAGTGTTGTTGCTGGGGCTGTATAAGCTTTCCCACTTGAGAAGCAATTCAAACCCCATGTTCACCAGTGTTTCTTCAGTACCTATAGGAATCCTCCCTAAGACACATACAGCATGACTGCAACACCTACTCAGTGCAAGATGGAGGGCTTTCAATCACCCATTTGCTCTTTGTTGAGCCTGGATGCAGGCATGTTACTTTCTCTGACAGTGGTGGAACTCAAGATTAGGTGGAAGGACATCTACTTACCCAAGCAAGAAACTGCCACTCAGCAGCAACAGGAAGCACACAGCCAAATACACAGGGCAGGTCAGTATGGCACTGCCTTTGATAATGGTCTTTCTGCTGCCCGCAGCAAGATTGCCAGCTTAGGTCTCTCATCCTCACTCATCTGCTAGAAGACTGCATCCATTCATCATCCATCCAGAATGGAATTCAGTGCTTAACATATGTGTAATTAACAAGCTCCACTATGACCATAAACTCCACTTTGAGCCGACCATTGAACAACACAGAGGCTTTGGCTGATGGAGAATAGACCCATCTGCCTTCTACCCTTGGACTTGCTGCAGTCCCATGTGACACTGGGCACATGCACAAGTAGATGCCGCACCTTTGCCTGTCCCCAGCCACAGCCACCATGCTCTGCTTCTGGTATGGACTGCTTCTGGAAGCCTTGCAGAGCCTTCTGGCAGGCAATGCTGGATGCTGGTTGTATACCTTTAATTCATAGTGCACCTTTAATTTCTGTGACATGCTGAGATAATACAGTGAGGAGTTCTTTAGAAATGCTATAAATAGCTTAAATAAATAGATATTCTCTGTGGTGGGTCCTCAGCTCCGGAACTGACTCTTGCCAGAAATCCATCAGTGCCTGAATCTGGCAAGCTCTCGTAGGAGATGCGAGACACATCTTTTTACATTCCAACTCACTAAATGCAAGTGCCTGGCTAGTTCTGTGAAAAGGGAAAAAAAAAAAAATCCTGGAACACAAGAGGTCACTCCCTGTGCCAGCTCCAAAGTTGCCTGCCATTAGTTCACCACGTACTAGCTGCTGGAAAGGGCACATAGATACTACAGTGCTAGTGCCTTATAAACACATACAATAATTAAAGCTAATTTCTATGAGAAACAACTTTGCGACCCTTTGAGACAAAGGGCTCACTGTGGATGTATGATATTATCTGTGTTATTACTAAAACAACGTTGCATACGCTACTGCTGCCCAATGCAGTAACTCCTCACCTCGTCCCTCAATGAGCTACGACTGCATCTTTAGAAGACTGCTCTGGAAAGGTAGGCATTGACAGTCAAACAGAGCAGCCTCAAAATCACTTTAGGGCATTGAAGGAGTGGCTTCTATTCCAGGCCTCTGAAGTCAAATAACTGTCACAACTTTGTCTAAACTAACCAAGGCCCAGGGTTTCAAGGTATTTAATTACATAATAAGCAAGTTATAGAAACACAGAGAATGAGTGCAAATGCCTCAGATTCGGAGTCAGACATTTTGTCTCAGGAAGTCTGGCATCCTTAGCTCCCTCAGCAGAGAATCAAGATGAAGTCAAAATTAGCGTTGTTACATTATTTCTTTTTATAGCAGTTGCCTGAGAGTCCACAAATGCCAGCCCATTAATGTGCTGTCACTCAGTAACATCACCTATTTTGTCCGTTAAGGAAATAGTTTTGTATGCATTTCTGAATATCAAACACACAGACATTCACTGTTTTAAACTTTTTACAGAGTGACTATTTCCAGTCTCTCCTGCCAAGATGTTAATATTGATAGCTTAATGCGGTTATGTATATACTATTTATTGCATGAAGCACATAGTAACTATTTTTACTTTGGTCACAGAGTATTTGTTTAAAGGAAAAAAAAAAAAAAGGCAGAGTTTTACCTTCTTGGTTGTTACAATTCTCTCACCTCTCGTCTTTCTAACCATGCTGCAAGTCTGTCAAGAAAAGCTCCAAAATAAATTTAACATTGTGATTATTACAAATAAGTCACACTGGCATTTGTGTAGGAAGACACCCCCCTCCCTGCATGCTTCTACCGTGGTGGCAAACTTATTTCAAAAATTCTGATGAAATGCTTTGTAAATTTTGTTATTCTGTGATGATAATAAATCATTATAGCCTTAAACACTTCTCTAGCCTGGAGCCTCAGTCACAAATTATCTTGTCATTCTGACCAAAACATTCTCCAAAAAAGCTTGACAAGTGCTAAAACCCAGAACATGAAACCATGTGTTGTTGTGAAAGCAAGATTCAGAAATGTCAATTAATTAGATTAAGAGGCTACTTTTAGCTTTACTTGTGTTGCCAAATAACCCTTAAAATATGCATAGCAGTGGAAGTCTACCTCAGCAATACAGTACTTCTGTGCAAAATAAAGACAATGGATCTGGCTAATAGAGGGAATTATTGTATCTGTCATTCAGACAGGGAGAATGATCTAGAAGCAAATGTCTTGCTTCCCTTTCCACTGTATGGATTCACAAGCAAGATAAATTCTGCCACTTACGAGTTTAGGCACAATTTTTTTTCCTGAAATCTGATTCAGATTAGAAAATAAAAGTCGAATCACTATTATACATCTCCCTAAGTAAAATGGATTTCTAATATCACCCTCTATGTAGCTATCTCCCCCCGCCCATAAAATATCCTCCTTTATTTGCATTTTTGAAGTTCACTTTAGGAGGGGGAAAAAAAAGTGGTGCAATTAAATACATTTTTGTTCAACTTTCTCATAGCTACCCCTAAAATTTTTATCTTTAAATAATCCATATCTTCAATTTTATTTACACTATAAACTGTTCCTATATTTTAATGGTATGTTTGCTTTAAAAGGGGTTGTTGGCTTTAATAGCTCGGTTATTATCTTTGTAAACTAACATTCCACATTCCTCCTAACTAAATCCTAGCAAATTGTCTGTGCTTGCATTTGGAACATACATTCCACCACTGAAAATAAAATTTAAGCCAAATAAATGTTCTGTTCAAATTAATATACATAAAATGAATAGCTAAACATAGATCAATTTTGATGGATTTAACATTAGATTTGTTAGTGGCAGGAGGGTCATGATATGTAATACACCCGAGAGAATGGAACTAAGTAAATTTAATTTCCTGTAACCCCTATTATTTTGTCTTACAATTTTTAATGATAGAACACTGTATCCCTTTAGAAAAAAATTACCTGCTTGTGTTTTTATAAAGCATATCACTAGTGATATGGATCGGTACAAGTTACTAGACACATTGGTGGGTATGTAAGCAAGTAAAATAGGAAGGACCCAAACAGTAGCAGATCTGCAGCTGAAGGAAGTCCGTAAGCCTCAGGTTCTGGCCCAGAACAGGACCAATTTATGCCAGAGAGCCTTGGCTGAAGCTTAGGAACAATAAATGGCAAGAAGGTAGCATCTCATTCCATTTTTCATTGAAATACATCAAAATAAATACATTTTCTCATCTCTGCCCTTCCATTCTGTCCTTTCAAAGGACCTTACCTCTGGCAAAGCTATCCTTTCTCACAAAGGAGGGTTGTGGGCACAGCACAAGACCCAAAGTTACAGTACATAGAATCAAATCTGGTATATGGTGTTATCACTGCTTGAGCAATAACCAATCTTTGAATGACAGTTAGTAACTCAAATAATGAGTTTTGGCCTTTAGCTATAATTTTAAATCTCCAGCTTAAAAAAAAACCCAAATTCCAATAGTTGCATTTTCCCATCTTAACTGGCCCACTGTTAGCCATGTTATGTGCAATGGTCTCTCGGCAATTAACCCTGTTCCTCCTCTGCCAGATCCTGTACAGAATGACAGTCTTTTCCATGGAAGGGACTTATGCCACGAAGCAAATATTTCTCTTACCCCATTCCTTGGCTTTTCCCTTCCTTACAGGGCACCTACACAGACCTTTGGCTGCTGGCTTGACCTGTGACAAAACAAGGACCGTATGCAACTACTTGTAGTTGCTGCTAAATAGGTACTTGAGCCTAGTCTCTGCACGCTGGGAAGCGGGACTCTGCAGAGGGTATCCCATGCAGGCTCTTTACTGAAGGAGGAAGGTGACAAGGAAGTGAGATATATTTAAGGATATAAAACCCCTATACATTAAAAAAAAAACCCAGAACAAAAAACCCACACCAAAACCACACACCCCACAGAACAAAAATCCCCCAACCAACCCACCACACAAAACACCAAGGCAGCCTTCCTAATTTTTAGGCACACCACAAACTATTCTTAAGTTCCATGGCCAAGGCATGTTAAAAGCAGAACATCCCAAACGTTCTAAAAAGAAAGAGCTGTATGAGAAGCAGATGGAGGTATTTCTTTACAGAATGAGCCTTATGTCAAGTTCAATAACTGAAATATGTTGCCCACCAACCATCAAGGTAAAAATTCAGTGTTGGAGGCACCCTGCATGCAAAGGCATTAGGTGCCACGTCTGCAACACACCCTGCAACTGGCCAAGCTGCCTGAGAGGTGACAGTGCCTCAGCCAGTCTCCAGTTGCTCCCAAGAGCAGGGACCTCCCATGGGTCCTGTTTCCCCTCTGTCCATTCCCTGCAGATGTTCTGGAGACCTCAAGACTTCCTGAACAGTTTTAAGTGGTTGTTTTGACACTTAAATCCTTCTCTCTATGTCTGTGCTTGGAGAAACACTATGAAACTGTGAGCCCTGGCTGAAAATAGAGCACTGAGGACTAAATTAAAGTAAAATTTAGTAACAGGGCCCAAATGTTAACATGCTGTATTTATCTCAAACTTATTAACATTCCTATGAGTCTCTGAAACACTTTATTACTGATACATGGGATTGTGCTGCTATAATAGGCTTCCCTGAGGAGTAACTAGGGCTCCAGCTGTACCGCAGGATATGTTGTACGACATATTATAGGGTTAAATGGTGCTGTCTGTTATCTGCACTACGTGTGTATTACAAGTGTAAGCGAGGGAGCTCATTTGAGAAACCCAAAGCCTGCACTGAAAAGGTTTGTGCTACGAGCAAAAAAGAGCGAAGGCTACCTTTCTGCAGTTGCAAGCGACTTAGCCCTATGATTGATGTTGAAAACTTAATGCCTCTGCCAGCAAAAACAATGAAACTGTGCCTAAAGTGACTCTGCCTAACAGTGTTAGGGGAGCTCAGCCTCACCTGAGCACAGAAGGCAGGCATGGTGTAAAATGGCAAAGCGCAAGGCCATCCACCATCTGTCAGCAATGGTTAGCAAAGGCAACAGTGCTCCAAAACCAAGTAGGTCCTTCCCCCTGTTAAAAGAGAGAAGGCTACTGTTTCTTCCTATGTAGCATAAAAAAGCCTGATGAACCGAACTTTTGACAGAAGTGACACAAAAGCTCCACCAAAATAGTTAAAACAGAACCAGTGATTATCAATATATGGCAGGAAAGTGGACTCAACTTTGCAGAAAGGAAATGTACTCTCTGAAATCATCACGTGTACCTGACATGTTCAAAAAGGACTGTAAGTTACAGGAGCCCTTGAAGTTCAGCATCTGGATATTCTGCAGCACAAGTAGGTCAAGAGCATCCACATCAGTTCATAAGGAGGTGCTGTGATGGCGACTGCACGCCTCCTCTGCAAGATGCTTAATTTGTGGTTAGAGTTGTGTTCCCGTGATAATGTAATCTCCATGCCCCTCACTGCAAGTTGATTAACTTTTATTCTGCCCTTGGTAGACACGTAGAGCATTTGATCAGCACCCATTTTATAACAAGTTTTTTTTTAAAACACAGCTAAAGACTGTTATCATGTCCCTACTCAGACTTCTTGTTTCTAGACTAAACAAATCCAATTCTTTTAACTTTTCCTCATAGGTCATGTTTGCAAAACCTCTAATCATTCTTGTTGATCTCCTCTGGATTCTCTCCAATTTGCCTCCATCTTTCTTAATGTCACCAACTTCAGCAGAAGTTTTGCAGCTTGGAGAATTGTTTCTTGCTGCAGAAGTCACCTGACACCCTGACCTTTAGCTCAACAATGAGAAATAGCATACAAGCTTCCTTAAAGAAAATGGTATTACATATATACTGTCATGTATACTTAGTGTCATGCCACCTGCTTGCCACATCAACCGACTACTTTGCTTTAACAGCAACAAAGCAACAACAAACAATAAAAAGCTGCTTCTTTTGTGAGCTGTTGTATAGACAGTCTTACTGTATAACTTAAAAATACAAGAAAGCACACTTCAGTTGTTTAAAAAATAAAAACTATTAAGACCTAATTTTTTTTCTCTCCACATCTCAAAAAAGCAAAACAATGTCAAGAAAACAGAACAGACCAACAGAAAACTGAGGGAAAAACACTGTGTGCTCACTGTTAAATAGATGTTAGCCAAAGGTACAGGGGAGGGAGTAAAATAGGCTACAATTAAAAGAAGTAGCACATCAAGCCTTTATCTCAGGCTGAATGTTAAAATAAGTGTAAGACTTCTCTGATAAGTCAGTGACTCAAACTTCTCATATGTAGCAACTCATGGGACTTACTTACATTCTTCACTGTAGACTATGAAGTCCAACAAGCAGCACTTCCTTCTAGAGCACTAAGCAGGGAAATACAGAAGCTGCCAACAGTAAGCACATTACACCACACAGGTGTCCTCCAAGCCACCTCTCTGCTCCTATTTATCTCAGTAACCCCTAAATTTGTGTGAGCTGGGGAGTGTGATGCTCTCTGGCTGCTGATGGTCTGCAGGTGAGACGCGGTGGGCTGATCTTGGCTCCAGAGCTCCCCAGCTTGTGGGGTCTGTCCCAGTTGTGCTGGGGCCACCCTCTACTTACCCTTTACCTGGGTTCAGAAAGAAAACCTCCTGAGAGTCAGGCAGCAGCCTAGCTCACTGCAAAGCCTTCTCTAGAAGAGGGCAAAGTGTGAACGGGAAGGGAGAGCTCCAGCTGCTGGGCTGCAAGATGGGATGCTGTGGTCTCCAGCTCCAGGAGAGGACTTGCAGCTGGGATGTTGAGCAGATGGCAGGCAGCACCAATCTGGGCTCTGTTAGCCAAGGGTGGTATCACAGATGCTTCAGCTACTCTCTGGAGTATTTAATTTCTAGATACGTGGTCATGTTGCTGCGTCTCAGACCAGCTTCAAAAAATCCCCAGTTAGCTGCCAGACCTTCCCCATTATTTGTAGGGCAGCCTGGGTGCCCAGCAGAGTGCTTCCACCCTAGGAACAGCCCTGTAAAGCAGAGGGGATGGGGGGTTGGAAACCTTGGTCGTCTGGTGCTGGGTGTCTCTGACGAGTTAGAGCCATTCATCATCCCCCACACAGCAACCTTGTAGAAGAAAGATCGGAACCGGCTTGCAAGCAGACACAGCAAATGGCCTATTACAAGGGGTTTGGAAGAGAACAAGGAGGAAAATGTGTTTGCAGAGCACACCGCTTACAGAGAGGAGTGTGGCAAGCGCTGGGCTGCATCCAGCAGAAGAAGGGTTAAAGCAGCTTTCAGAGTGCAGGAACAAGGCTAAGAGGGAGTATTACATGTGCCCAGAGTGTTTCTATGGGATCAGAACTGTTTACAATATAATGTGCCTGCACCTGTGGGTTGGTGTGGTTTTGCCTGCTGTTCAGCGCTTCCTGAGAAGCTGCTAATATACCATAGCTGATGAGACCGCTGTTTTGATCTCTCCCTCCTTGGAATCTCTTCTAGTGCCTTTAATAAAAGCCCTATTAAGGAAGTACAAGTGGGTGCTTTGTGCTTCTTCAATACCTAATTTATATTTTTAACATTAAATACTGAAACACATGTCCTGCATCTGATTGTGCTTTTTTTTTTTAAAATCTAATAGTTTCTTGCTGAAGACTTACATACATTTTGTATCACATATTTCCTTTTTCTTTCTTTTGTTTTTTGTGTGTTCTCATGTATTGCCCAAATCTTATGTTGAAATTCAGAGGAATGCTGAAGCTCTATCACTCAAATTATTGATGGTAACTAGTCTGTCTGGGGGTGATGGTTGTATTAAAACATGTTTAAAATAAGAAACATACAGTATTTACTAAGTCTGGGCTGATGAAGAAAAACCTGGAGCAAGCAGCTCCTGAGGGTTACACGTGGATTTGGTTCAGGAGACGGAGAATCTCATATATTTTGAAATCATGGGAGGTATGAAATCAGCATAAGTTACAGCTGCCCTTAGGTGCTTTCTTCTGAGTGGTCAATGCCACAATCATTCAGGAGAGCACATTGATCTCACTGACTTTGGCAGAATTATAGAGGGTCTGTTTGCATGAACCATTGCTGAACAATTTATCTGATGTATTAATCATCTCTTAGATAAGAGTATCCGGACTGTACATTTTTCTTCTAAGCCAATTTCCCTCCTGTGGTCCTGTTTTGGTTTGTTGTTGGGTTTTCATGTGAAATTTTAAAATTGCCCTTTTTGGTTCTTGTTTTTTTTTTTTAGTGCTTAGGCTCCTGGTGTCCATTTTGAAGCACTGTGAAGCACAGGCTACCACGTAGGAGTGCTCGGTAGTAGAGATGATGAAGTACTAGTCTGTATTTCCCCTTTCTGACAGCAGCTCTGGTTTGGAAATTGATTTGTCTTCACAGTGGCAAAAAAAATCAAGACTATATTCTTCTTTCATCTTACAAATGCTCATATGAAATGCAAAAAGTGAATATTTTGGGGAGAATTAGTATAATTTATAGGGTTGATGCAGCTATTCTACCCACTTGCAGTAATTCCCCTGGGAGACCATGCCTATGCTGCCAGCATGGTAACTCCGGTAAGTCTGCGGTGTGCTGAGGGCAGTGTCCCAGCCACCCTGAAGCTCCAGCCTCCCTGCTCTGCAGAGGGCAAGCCCTACTTGTGTCAGCCAGGCTGGGCCCTCCAGGGAGCCGCTCTCTTCGTGCCGCACAGTCAAGGCTTCGGGAGAGAAGGACTCAATCCCACCCGCCTCCCTCCCCACAGCCAGTACAAATCGCTGCTGTCTGTTTTTCTCATCCCAAAACTACCCCCAATACCCGGAGAGCACTGAAGTACATTTTGTAGCATTTCCCCATCCGCCCTGCCCTTCTCTGCAGCTCTGTGACACTGCATGCTCAACTTCCTGGCACAGCAAATGGGAATTCAATCAGAGAAGTCCACAGCTGGCCCTGACCTGCCGGCCCCTGCCCTACAGTGTCAGTCTGCGGCTCTTCTCCCTACCTGCCCTGTGCAACACAGCATTAGAGATGGAGATGCCCACTGTAACCCCAGATGAAGTCATTCCTTGCTTCCCAGTTACTGGTGTACCCCAATAATGACTTCTTTAGAGTGCTGTTTTAACTCCAGTCATTTCCAGAGATATTTAATAAGGGGAGCCCATTCTTCTGGGCTCCTCTAAACGCAACCCTGTGATGAATTCGCACTGTAGCACGAGCCCGAGTGCACAGAGAAAATTTTCAGCCATTCAGAGGTACAAAAAGCAGTAATCTTAGCCTGAAACAATTGTACTGAACTGAAGCACTACTCCTCTTTTCTAGATCTACTTTTAAGATCCCTGTCAAAACAGCCCTTCAAACACATTTGATTGGGTTGGGGCTCATCACGCTGTCACCAACTCACTTTTCATTAGGCTGTTGCTCTCTGTTAGCCTAGCCAAGCAGAAGAACTCAAACACATGCACAAATTAAATCGACATCCAAACTCCACCAATATACAAAGCAATTTAAATGATATTCATTAGAGCGATGACAAGTCCTGATGAGGCTTTCAGGAGCGGAGTCCTTCAGCTTCTGCCGACTCGGTTTCATGGTCATTGAGGCGTAACTGCAGTGACTGTACCTCCAGTTTAGAAAAAAAAAGCCGAGAATATGACTCCGCTTCCTGACACACCTACCTCGTTCTCCCTCTGCACAGGTTTACATCTGAGCACAGGCTTCAGGCAGTCTCTCACAGGCTTTATATCACACACATGCTTTAGCAAATCCCCTTCCTTTCCCCACCACCTACAAACGCGCCAATTAAAAAGAATTCCATTTTCAAGTAATTTCATTTCACTTGGCTAGAAAGGTCACTAACTCACAATTATGATGGCTATAAACATGTCCCCAGTTTCCTACCGTGCAAGAATGAATGTGATATGTTAGAGCTTAATAAAGAAGTATTTTTCATTGTTAATTTATACTAAAGTTTAGAAGTTACCCTTTCTCCATTTATATTTTTGATATAAAAAGGGAGAAAAATAAAAGAAAAAAAGAGATGGACACTATCTTCTCCGCAGGGAGTGAATGGAGCTGACACGTCTAATATAGGCTTTTCCACAGTGCCAAATCATTTGAAATTCATTTCCCTTGTGACCAAAGTCCTTAATTCAGGCATCAAGAAGTAAGAAATCAGAAAATTAGCTTGCTATTTGGTCACAAAGTCCACTCTGCCACTCGCAGAGTTTAAGCATTGGGGAAGAAATGCGCATCCTCACCCCAGTGTGACAATAGGAAAACCCAGCGGGTGACGCAAGGGGCACACAATCGTTTTAGCATGGGCACAGAGGGCATCGCCCATGGCTGAGCGTGGTTCCCTCAGGCATCCCAGCCCCCAGCCATGACTGGCACTGCCATTTTTTACTTCTTTTTTGCTTGCTTTACAACAATCATTTTTATTTCTTGAAACAGGCTAAGAATTTTAACACCATGATAGAGAGAAATGTCTTGTTATACTATTACTCAAAATTTTCTTTTTTTGGCATTGCTGGCTTAGGTTGTAATTTTTAATTTTACTTTTTAACCGCTCCTACAATGAAAGCACGTTGGTATAGAAGTATGATTTGCAGTTACATATTTTCACTTCAAGGAAGGTTATATGTATGAACTTGGTGAGTGGTCTGGACATACCCATCCATCCCCAAAAGTCTGATTTTAATTCTCTTAGATGATCATTTAACCAGAAGTGCATTTCAAGCTATAAATAAAGCAAAATGAAACAAGCAACAGCTGCTGAGGAAGTTAATGCTCCCCATGTAAATGTCGCAATATACTGCTGAAAAACCAACCTACCAGCCTAACACATAACCTGCACACCCAGTATAGAGCACGATTGTTTCTCCATGTAAAAAAGGAATTGTGTAACACCACCACTGTGTGCAGCACGTAAGCTAAGTATTAGTGCAATTTAGTAATCTTTTTCATGCTGAATGTTCAGTTAAAATTATTGCCCCAAACCAAGGCCTGAAAACAGATTGTAACCTCAGTGATTTTTCCAACGTTTTCAGACATGTATAATGATGTGTTAATACATAACTCTGCTCCCTTCCAGAAATGACCCTGATTCTTTCTTCTTTCAATGGTAAAAAATTGACTTCTTATGCAAATACTCTTCAACAATGACTGTAGTATCATATTCTTAAACATATATGAGCCTTTCATTATTATAGGATAATTACTGAAAACTCAAAAAAAATTCACTGCTACCACACCCTGAACAACAGAGATGCTTTCATATTCTGAGATGGCAGCAGGATAATTATTTCTTGTTCTCTCATTTACCTACAGCAGGTCAACTAAGGGCTGGAGGGTACGTGTTGGCACAAAGTCCCTGGAGAAGAGAATTTGCTGGTGGTTCAGGGTTTTTTTTCTGGAGATTGTATGTATTTAGTAGCAATACCCAAGTTTTATGGCCCTTTCCTCTTTTTCTGCTCCGTGGAGCAGTGTGGGTAACAGACTACCTAGCAAAGTTCCAACACATTCTTGTAACACAAAGTTACCCAAAAAAAGCAGGCAAAATTAATTGCAATAATTTGATATTTTTCTAGGAAATGTATAAGGCTGTCTCTAGGTGTATTTTAAAATGCAAAATTTAATAATTATATTTAGCTTTATTACCACTTGTCTCTGTTCCACTTGAACCATGGTTGCTTCTTTTTCTGTCGCAGCTGAAATAAGAACTTGAAAAATTAAAGAAGGTTCTTACTTGCCTTCAATACATGCCAGTATTATTTTAAATCTGAAAGTATAGCCAAATTTTTTGCTGTCACAAAATGCAGAGTCATATCTGCGTCTAGCTTTATATAGCAAGATACACAGCCATATTAAAATGCAACAGACAATTCCCATATTGATAACACTAATCTGCCCTGGTTTGGATAAAAAAATTGCACATAGCATTTACCACAAAAGCAACAGCATAATTTAAAGGATATATTCTTGATTTTAATACGAAAATAAAATGTATTGAAGATTCCAGAAAGATTTTGGTTTCAGAAACGGCTCCTTACACTAGCTTAAAAGTCATATTTCAGTTAATTATAGATTTCTTACTCACTAAAACTTAAAGATACATTCACTGATTTTTTTTTTTTGCTAAATGTTGACTCCAGTGAACAGCTCTCTAAGATCTGGCATATTGATTTCTTGTTGTGAAGTGAGCTGTTCAAGCTCCATTTAAGATTTTCATCTTGCATGTAGCCCTGAGCACATCATAGCACCATAAATTAGTTAAATTGCACATTTATCACAAATGTTATTTTAAGATACTGCGTAAATGTGATGGCTGGAAGATATACAGTATGCTGCAACAAGCCACTACTTGGGTGGGGTTAGACCAGGGTCACCTTTATACACCTGTGATTTAAAGCTCTTCCCACCCCATCACAATTTCATTTTTTAAACTCTTTCTTGAGGCATTTTGTTTTCTTTCTCGCTCGATCTGCATATTTCTAAATAAAATATCAGATGCTAAGCAAAAGTCAGAACTCAGATGCATATTTTTAAAGCCTGCATCCATACCTTCATGTTTGTCTAATAGGAAAAAAATTATTTTAACATAGCTAGGTTGGTGATTTGGTTAGCACTAATAGTTACCATGCCAATATATGTATCAGTGTATGGATGAAAAGAACATTATTCTAGTTCATTGATTCTCTAAATTCTTTATAATGTGAAATCACATTGGTATGCCAGTCCTGGAGGTTCTGAAATGCAAGTTGAACTTTATTTTAATAAATTTGGGATATGCAGATCCTGACTAACCATTCATTCGCAAACTTCCAAGCACATTTTTAAAATGTGTATGAAAAAGCCACTTCTGGCGCAGACTAACAGGTATGGTTGCTCCCCAAATTTTTACCCGGCACGTCTCCTCACTGCACACTCAGACCTGGGTAAGTCAAGCTCAGGAACTGACTTTTGGGCGCTGCTGTTTTAGTAGCATTTGATGTTTGCAATCATCAACCTCTTATCTGTATCTTAAGTAGAAGGAATGCTGCAAAAGACTCTGCAACCTCCTGCTTCTAGTCCCTCCCCTGTCCCAGATAACAGTACAGCCTGCAGAGCTTTTAGCATTACAAGTCAATGGTGCACCTTAAAAATACATTGATTGACAATGTTTGCGATAATCTGCCCGTATCCTTATGTGTGAATTTCTGATTTGCAACCAAATACTATATTTAAGCTGTTACAATTTTCAAAAGAGGAATTCTCTGCTGCAGAGGTAAGAAGTTTGGCTGCATTTAGATTGAGATCATCTATTTGCAAAAAACTTGCAGACCACCACCCAGGGAGCTTCACAGCTAGCCAGGGTGCCTCTCCTGAGGAAGGGGGACTCCTGGGATGGCAGAGTCAACCAACGAAAGGGCATACTGCAACTTTATCGCTGGAATTTGAGCTGAGGCCATAAACACTGGCACACAAATGACCTGAAAATTAGATACAACTGTGAGCCAAAAGAGGAGGGAAAAACCCTGAGCCCTAATCATTAATCCCATTCACTCCAGTACAGTTTTTAACATAGTATTGGCCTCTACAATTACAGAGGAAGGGGGAAAAGTTGCGACAAGGAAGGAAAAAGAAGGGAAAGGAAGGAAGAGGAAGGACCGACAATTTAATTAGTTGCTTGCTGCAAGACAGTGGCTTTTTAAAAAAAGAAAGGAAATTGTCTACATTTCACATTCGGATGCTAGTTAGTACTCAAGACATGATTCTTAAGTGCTGGAATGGTGGGTTTGGTTCCCACATAACCATCTCGAGAGTCAGTTCACCTGACTGGTAAAAGACATAAAAGACATTATTTACATGCACACTAATACAGGTGCTTCGGAGACGCAAATTGCTTTCCAATCGTTTTGATGGGATGACCTCTCAACACCAGAAAAAGTCTGTCATTATCATATAAATGCTCCAGCTTGTTTAAAACTGTTTGGTATGTGTTTATTCATCTTTTCCCCTCTGGAGATCTCCTGTGTCCCACAGCAGGTAGGGCCCTAAGAGGACTGGCTGTGAAATCACAAAGTTTAAGCCATCAGCCGGGGGTTCCTACTGCTGTCACGTGAAAATGCTGGTAAAGGGAAAAGGATTCTCTAAGTCATGAAATACCTGCCAGTGCAACGTGCAGACTCTGCTTTATACATTCAGGGGGAAGGTGTGTGAGTGGCAGTATCTGCCTGGGTCGGAATCCACAGCAGAGCAGAAGACCTATTTGCCTTGCCACACGTTGCTTACAAGCACTGTCTTCACAGTCAGCCTTACCTGATGCTTAAAAAGGAGATATAACGCTCATTTATCTATTCAGGGAGGGGAGATTCTGTTAATGCAGCCTTTGAATAAGTGCTACCCTGCTCTTTAAACGCTAAAGTTCACTAAAACTCCAGTGATCTATGTGCAGCTTTTGACTGCCAGCACCTGGCAGATGAAGAAACCTACTCAAGCTTTAGTCATAAACAGATAGCATACAATTTAATTTTAATGTGCTCGTTAGTCGTAGCACATTTCAGACATAATTGTGAACGCAACACAAAATTATAGCAAAAAGACAATTTTAATGCTGCTGTAGAAAAAAAGGTTATATGAAGAGTCATATAATGGTGCTTCATTGTCAACAACAAAACAGGGCACAGAGTGCATTACAGTGTCTGTGCTGTTTACATGCCAATATTTTATACATAGATTCTCATATGGTGTCAGCTGTCAGTTACTTCTGCAAATTAACTGCCAAAAATGGAGACGAACAGAATCACTTAGTGTGCTGGTAACCACGGGTTACCTTTCATATGCCTAAAGATAAAGCTGCAGTATGGAATCTTGGGAGAATAATTAGGCAGAACAAAACAGAAAGTTACCAATTGAAATAAAAAGGCATTCTACAATAGGAAATAACAACCAAGAGCGCTTATAAATAAGTAAAAGAGGTTATATCACAGAATGCCTCATAACTTTTTAAGCAAAGTATTACAGTACAAACATTTTAAAGGCTTTATCAATGTTTAGGAAATACAGTACAAGTTTTTCAAATAGATTTAACCCTTTGAGCACTGAGTTTGTTTTGACTTTTCTCTCTTTTTTTAAAAATTTTTCTTTTTTACTAATAAATACCTTTAAAAGTCATGTTGTGCAAAACAGTTAGAATGCATGCCAGGAATGCAGTCCATGGCTTCTGTTTCTTCAGACGGCTTAAAAAAAGAAACCAAACAAATGATAGCAACACTAATAAATATGTATAATTTAAACATGAACCTCTATTAATATAGATGTACTGTATAGCAAAACAAAACAAAACATACTTTGCTTTAAGAATAATGTTTCTGAATACTTTATAAATGATATCTGTGGTATCTTTCATCATATAATTTACAATGTCTGAATGTTAAAAGAAAAAAAGTTAGATCTAAAAAAATGACATATACACTATATATAGGTACAGTTTATACCTGGGGCTTATCAGGTACAAAACCCACTGTTGCTAAAAATGCTGAAGAAAAAGAAAATGGCATTAACCACAATCACATTTTCAATAAGAGATTCTGAAATCTATACAATATATACATCTATGTTTCAATGTGAAAATTATATTTTTAAATTTCAAGGTGTGAGACACCCCTGCATAAATGGAGGTTCATATTAGTAATCGGAACTAAGCTGGTAAGGGCTTAAAAAAACATATCCATACATTTTTACCAAATTAATGCAAAAGTGCTTCAAAGTACTCAGAGGGCTAAAGATTATAGGGTGAGAAATACCAGCACACTTAGGTCACATGAAAAAAGTGCACCAGAATTAGTTATAAATGCTTAATTAAACTGTTTGTTAATGCATGCAGCTTGATGCATCAGAGGGATGCACAGCAACTAAATCCAATTTACACAAAGTTCCAAACACTTACCACTGCATTTTAACCTTCATATTTTACCAGTAACAACAGCTGATTATGCACCTCTATTTAAACACTGTACAGTTATACAAAACAGTTCAGCCCAGAGTGACTCTGGAGTTAAAATAAGAAGATGTGCCAAGAACTAAACAGTAGCTTTAAGGCGTCTTTGACAGTTTTCCTCAAAGCACATTACAGTTGTTTTAATCAAAAGCAAATGCTACTGCTTCTCTAGCTCTGAAACATACAGAAGGTGGTCCTCTGGTGACTTCCCATGTGTTTTACTAAGATGAAGTTTAACAGCATGCTTGCTCGCAAAAGTCCTGTTACAAAGTTTGCACTGATAAGAAGTTCCGATATCTTCCTCTGGAGAGGACGTCACCAGTTTTTCAGACGGTGACTTTGCTTGTGCTATCTGATTATTAATCTGTTCACTGGACAGTTTGGACAAGTCTCTTAACCTGAAACCCAGATGCGATTCAAGATGACTGATATAAGTTGAAGGAGTTCTGATCTGTGAAGCACAGTCATTACAAAAGAACACTGGGTGCCCAGTGTCCAAATTTTTAAGGAACTTAGTTCCCCCCGTCCTTCGGAGCTGGTATTTCACATTGGCTAGCCAGTGGCTAATCGTGGTCATTGAAAGTCCCGTAAACCTGGAAATGTGCATTCTTTCTTGAGGGCTCAAGTCTGCCATGATGTACTTCCCCTCTGAAGTCTGCCGTAAACTAGCTGCAAACTGGGCCTGCAATATGAGCAAGTGCTGAGGGTTCCAGTTAGACTGACGTCCCTTCCTTTTTTGAGCTGGTGTACTCTCTTCTGGTTCCTCTATTGTGGTACCATCAATGTCAGATTTCTCAGATATGCTGGAAGGTGTGGAAGATTTTGATGTGTGACTTTCTGTCAGGTTCTTCAGCATATCAGATATATCTGACAAGGCATTCTCGCGTAGCGGCGAGTTTGACATGAATGACACGACTGCAGATGTCTTTGCTGTTGTCACTGTAGATGAAGAAGATGCAGAAGATGTCGATGTGGATGACAAAAGCGCTGAACCCAAAGAGCAGCTTTTGTCACTCTTGCCTTTCGTCAAATCTATGGGTTGGTCATTGTTGACATGATAAAAATAACGGTCTAAGTGGTCTGGTTTTTTGGACTGTAGAGGTGGGGTGGCCACTGCAGCCTTTTCCGCCAAACTGTTGCTCATTTTAAAAAGCATGCTCATTGGATCCAGAGCGGGCAAAGACGGCTTTGCTGCCTTCCCAAGGTGAATATTCATGACCGATTGCAGTGCACTTAGTGGATTTACAAATGGCTGTTCGGGAGGGTGATCAGTAATGATAGCTGTGCTGCTACTTAAAGAACTTACAATGGACTTAACAGGTTCTTTCCCATTTTCCACAGGTTCTGCAGTTGGACTATCCTTGCAGCCATCTCTCTGAGGGACTGGGCTGTTCTGCTGGCTTTTAAAGCCACCATCATTGGAGGACTCCATCTTAAGGGGTTCACTGACTTCACTACTGCATGGCGAAGGCGTCGCACGCTTCACTGGAGAAAGCTTTCCTTCAGGCTCTTTCATTTTTTCCTCCACTTTAGCCACCTTCTCGGTGACTTTCTTTACCAATTCTTCCATGGCGTGAAAGTTCGTTTTTGGCACGGGTGAGGTCTGACTGCTTGGCGGAGACACCAAGGGCTGGTTTTTAGTTGGCGATACTAGTTCATTGTTTGCAAACATAGGTTTTAACGGTGTACTCTTTCCAGATGAACCCAATGACAGCTTCATCATGTTAGGCAGCTGATAGGCAGCATGAATGCTGGGGTAGCCACCCCAGCTTGGTGTGCCATTTTGGGCTTTGTTGATAGCTGATGTAACTGTGTTTTCTAAAGACTTCAAAATATCTAATCCCCCCTTAGGGCTTTCTTCTAGGTCATTTTCAGTCAAGTAATGGTATTTTGAGGAGATATCATACTTCTCCTCATCTTCACTTGACTTTTCTTTGTCTTTCATTTTGTCATCAGCAACACCTCTTTCTTTATCTACTTCTTTTTTTATTTCGACATTTAATTTTGGGGAAACACTCGAAGGTGTATTGGAAGGAGATGTAAAAGTGGTGGCAGCTAGTGGCACAGACTGGACTTTCTCATCTACTAAGGACGTTATTGTTGGTGTCGCTGGGGCTTCTATAATCGGCTTCCCTTTTTTCATGGCAGAGTTAGTGACTTTAATAAAATGTCCCGTCACCATCATGTGAGCTGTGAGTTCCTGCAGTGTGTCATGTGAACTTCCGCACTCCATGCACTTCAGAATTTGAGATTTCCTCGCCTCAAAGTGCCAGGCATAGCTGGCACCGTTCTGGTGACCGTAGCGATTATTTGGCGTGATGTAAGGATTAGAATTCTTTTGAAGTGCATCACTGGTATCTGAGATTGTTGCTTTTGGTGTCCCACCTGTGGAGTCTGGAGAACTTGGAAGTTCAAGCTCCAGTGATGCTTTCTTTCTAGTAGCTGGGATAATTTTTGCTGCTACAGGTGTAACAGGTTCCTTCAGAGGCACTTTTTGGTAGTGTTTTGTTTTGATCATATGAACACTCAAATCCTGAAGAGATTCAAATGAATGACCACAGTACATACACTTTAATACTTTCTGGGCATCTTCTTTCCCTTCCATTTCGAGCAAAGAACGTTTACGAGGTTTGGACCACCTTTTGGGGTTATTGTTATCAGTTTCATGGTTGTCATCTCGATAATGTCCCGTTTCATTCATGTGCACTGTTAATTCTACTAACGTATCATAGGCAGCACTGCAGTCTTTACAGCGGAATTTACTGGCTCCAGTAAATATAGAGCCATAAAGCTTACTGCTTTGTCTGTACAACTGAACTGTGCTAAAAAGACTTGGTTCGGGAAGAATTCTGCTCTGAGAAACTTGCTGCAGTGTTTTAGCCATAGCAGTCTGGTGCCAGTCAAAGCTGCCACTTCCACAACTGCTACTGCTGCTGCTGCTGCTGCTGCTGCTGCCATTGTTTTTTTCTGAAATTGGCTGGTGAAGGTTCAAGTTGAGATTGGACCAATAGGAATTGGAGAGGAAGTTATTATATACAGCTTTCATTTGTTCTAAGCTATCAGATACAGTAGAGTCTTCCAGTGGTATCGAAACCTCCTTGCTCTCTTCCTCATTTTTAATAGAGCTGCTCTCAAAGTCTGCCATGCGGTCACTCGTCTCACTGATATGTGACTCACTGTCCATTTCATGGCTAGAAAATTCAGCTGCTGGAGAGTTTTGGTAGCTTTGGCAGTTCTTACTGAAGTCTTTTTCCGGACATGCATATTTTGCCGAAGGCTCCCCATCAACTGCATTTTCATCGGGTTCCACATCTTCTTCCACTAGTGCCGCTGCTTTTAGTTCATCTGAAACATAGGCTATTATGAAGAAAAGAAAATATATGTTAGTTTCTGTTGATGGCTACACTTAAGCAAAAGTGTGAAAGAAGTGTACTTATTTGTAAAATTAAACAGTTAAATTCAGAGCAAGAAAAAAATCTGCTCTTCAAACATAATTTGCCACCTTATTCTTCTCAAGGGGCAACAGCTTGAAATTAAAACTAAATTTGAAATTAATGAAGCACATTCTGGAGGTGGCATTCATTTCTAAAGTAATAAATTACTTGTATCAACCTCAGAGACAGCAGTTCCTGTCTGTCAATTAATATGTCTTATGCTTCTCCTACCCCTAATGCATTTCTTAACAGACAGATTCACAATTTAAATTAAGCAAGCATTTTTTGCTCATTACAGTTTTGAGACTCAAAGTTTTATAAATAGAGAATACAACAAACATCAAAAATCTCTACAAAGTAAAAAAATGCCCAGTTATAATAATAAAAAATTAGATTTTTTTTTTAAAGTTATCATTATTAGTTGTGTCATACTTTATAGGAGGAGATGGCAAAAGGAGGTGATGCAGCCTTTCGAAACAACCAACTATGAGCGATTTGAGGATATTCATTTTTGGTGTAACAAATGACCAATTCACATTTAAACATAAACTTCTCAACAAGAAAGCCCATGCAGAATTATGTCAGGAGCTAGTTCAAGAAAATTGGTATGCTGTACTCATTTCTGCTGTATAAATATATACAAGACCTTCCAGTGGACCTTACAAATGTCAAAGTGTTTGCTCTTTAGACTACTTTGTCAATATTTACACAGCATAAGCTACATGGACACCCAACAGGGATCCTGTCTTTTTTTCCTCCCTCAAGTAATGCAACTGGTGATGTAAATCTGAGATACTCTTCCTGAATAGGATAGTTGGGAACTGACAGTAAACAAAACTTTTTCTTTTTTTTTTCCATGGTGCTTCTGTGCACATATTCTACATATACTGAGTCTACCCAAGATTTTCCTTTAGGCAAGAAAACTAAGGGAACATTAAGAGAGGGATCATTAACTGATCAAAATGATCTATTTCTATATAATGCATTAATTTACAGCTAAGCAAGAACGCAAAAATAGAACATGACTGTTCTGTATTAAGTGGAATTCAAACTTTACTTGCAATCTCTCACAACTACAATTAGACTTTGGAAAAAACGCACTTCCAGTAGACTCTACGGTTGAAGACACTTGACTTTTGACCTTCTCTGCAACACATCTGGAATGCATGGGGGTCTGTTTCTTAAACACATTGAATAATCTTTGGCTTGTTTATTCAGACCATTCTCTCAGTGCAGAGAGTGCAGAGAATATAATAGTTTACATCCCAGAAAGACCTACTTTAACCAACAGAGTGAAAAATGTATAACGCTATAGTAGGTATCACATACACAGTACTGAACCTTGCAAACTTCTTTCAGGGAAAATATGTTTAAATGTTATCTGAAAACCACAAGAGACAAAACAACTGTTAAGGCAACAATGAAATCAGGCTTTTAGTTTCACATGGAGTATTTCTTCATTCAGTTAGTAGTACAAAATATTCACTACTGTTCTTTCACATGGATGAACGGTAGCGAGTCTTACTCTAAGCACATAAAGTTATAATCAGAGCTTCAAAGTAAAAGTGAAACCTTTGAAAACACAAACATCCCACATAGAAACAACATGTAAGAGTGATTAAATATTTCAGCTTATATAATTTCAATGCAGAGAAGTCATGCAGCAAGGGTCCTATTTTTAACATTTGGGAGAACATAGTTTGAAAGAATTATGTTAAAAACTTTATTAGAAGATGTTTTAAAGATGCTGACACAAAACACAGGCTTTAAGAACAAGTATATGTACGCCAATGAAAGAGCTGTGCTCTATTTAGTGCTTTTTCAAATTACGTTGACAAAAAAAAATAATTTTTATATTACAGTCATGTCTACAATTTGTAGTAAGGACCAGCATCTATCCTGTAAATACTTTGTAGTGAAACCACTACAAAGAATCTAACAAGGTGGATCTCATTCAATACCTTAATTCCTCCATGGATGGTACAGATTGTTCTTCATCTTATTTGTTCCATCCTATTTCTGAACTTTACCATCAGCAAAGGAGACTAAAGCAGTTCAAATTACTCCCTAAAATTTGAAAAATTTTAAATAACTATTGATGATGTGTAAACTACTGGCTATCAAATGCCTCTCTCTTAACCACGCCATATCCTAGTGAACTGGATAAGAAAGGATGGGACGAAGGAAAGACAGCACGAAACTTACAATTTCGAAGCAAATGTACTTTTTCTTTTCCACCCTGTGAAAAGAGTTTTTTGCCTCTGTTGTGAAACTGAAGAATAATTCCCTTTTTAAAAGGTAAAGAAAACCCAAGGTTATTGCCACACTGCATTACAGCCTCTGGGATGAGGTGGCACACACCAAAGCACTCTGTAGACGTACCTGTCTTTTGCTCTCTTTGTCCACTGAGTGTGAGTGTGTGCCACCTCTTCCCACCACCACAGCACCCACCAAAGCCCTGGGGTCTGTCCCTGCTCACCACGCGAAGCTCTCCTGGGGAGCAGTACTCACCAGCAGGAACAGGGGGCACAGAACCAAGTCCCCACAATTAGTGTGTTTTTCTTTACATTTTTATTTCTCTTACTGCTGAAATCTTATGAATTTTGTTTGGACTGGAACACTTGTATTGTCACATTCAGAGTTTTTTACACAGTGACTTCTACAGTAGGGAAAACCTCCAGCATGCAGCTCATTTAAATGTAAATCTATTTACCTTTCATGCTTTCTTTGCCCTTTTCACCAACTATCAAGCGTATTTGCGTGTTAACCAGGAGCTGCTTCCTCTATAGCTGTTCTCCTTCCTAAGATCAAGTTGTGAAGCCAACTAGGAACATCAGTCTTTGATCCAGAAATGTGGGAAATGAGGCACAAGTGACAGTATGGAATTTAACCTAGCAATCTGCAACTTAGATAAACTGAGAGTTTGAACAAGACCTGCTCTTTCCCCTGCACAAAGGAGAGGTGGGGTGAAACACAACATTACCCCCAACTTCCTCAACCAACGATTTATGCAAGAGATGAGAAGGCTCAAGGAAATATCTTAGCCTAAGACTCAAACCAATATCTAAACTGGAGTTTATGCCTGTAGTTTCCGATTCCTTATTCCAAGGGCCAGTCACCTCATCATGTAACTTCAGGACAATACAAGGCAACCCAACAAGTCCTGGACCAACCTGTGACGGCAGACACGGCACACTCAAAGGTTTTGCAATACCACTGCAGGTAGCTTTCCAGTGCTGACATTGCCTCCTCAGAAAACCCAATTAAATTGTTACTAGCATGTAATTTAATCCAAATTAAATTGTTACCAGCATGTGGCACAGAAAAGGAGGGAGCATTAAGGCCAAACGTCAGTCCCACACTAGCAGGGAGTATGGGATTCGGTGCAGGTACTCATGGGAAAGAGCCCATCAGCAGCCAAGGCAATCTCTGCTCTCTCCCTGCCCCACCAGATCTTGCTCAGGGGAGAGAGATGATCTATATTCTGTCTGAGTACAGATGAAGGTAGCAGCTTCACTGCAACAGAAAGGACAAGGAGGCCCATAGCACAGAAATATCTTGTTTGGTTAAGTACCTACTGGAAGAGCAAAAACACTATGAAAGCAAAGAATAAAATCACGAGGTGACGGTAAAAGAATAAGTTTTTCATTGAGATTCACTGCCTGGTGGAGAGACTGTCTTTAAGAAGCACTGTCTCCAGCCCATCGTTACTCAGCCGTTTCCTTCTTATTAAAAAAAAAGACTCGTAGTTTGATATTTTTCAAGTGTTGAGTAAATGTTTGAAACAGCAGGGCATCTGTAAAACTGTTCTTCAATGCCTCAATAGCAAAGTCTGAGGGAAAAAAAACCAATTTTAAAGGCAATTCTAATGGCAGAAGTTAATAAGAATGGAAATGAAAGAAATTAGGTAGTTCTGGGGTTTTCGTTTTTCCAGCGTAAAAGGGAAAAAGTACAATTCTCAAAAAAACCTTTTTAGTTTACAACTTACAGGGCACCATAACCCACAGGAAATTGGCTCAATGTTGAGCAATGGTGTCACTGTGACATCATACTTGACAAAAAATGGAAAGCAGTTCCCTGGTTTGGCCCCCAGTTTCCAGCAAAGAGGAGAATATCAATGGGATTCAGAAACCTATTGCGGGTGCAGCCACAGAGAGGTCGAGAACAGACAGTTCCCTCATTAATATTGGTTATAATTATTAACTAAACTGCTAGGTAATAATGAAATTAACACATTTGCTATCAATACATAACAGTAAGCTGTGATATAATGCGATTCATTTCCACACAAGAGGGAATTACCTTCACAACTGAGCTATGGATCATTTCTTTGCCAGTGGAAATAAATTGTGATCCATCACTGCCCAAAGTGATCTGCATATTGTATATACGCTAATAAACCAGTACACCTAGCTCTACACAGACACCAGAGATCTTCTATACAAGAGGAGAAAAATACTAGCAGTCCACCACAGTTCTGCAGGCAGAGGAAGCTCCCATGCAGCTAACACAGCTGTTACTGGACTGATGTCCTGGGCCAAACTGAGCCACCTCCTGTGACACCCACCAGCACAACAGCTACCAGCTCGAACCCCAACTGCCAGAGGTCCTCTTCAGCAGAAAGAGGAAAAACATCATGTGGTTTTCATCCCCTCCATGGTAACAGCCACCCAGTAACAGGGTCAGGCACACACCTCCTTGAGTTTGTTTGGAAATACAAAACCAGAGCATTAAAGGCGTATTTTACTGTTCTCCAAAAACCAATTAATTGCACAGTTCTTCCCTTATTTCCTGAAAAATGCATCTGAGACCATATATTTTGGCTTAGGCCTATCCAAATATTTCATTTCAATACTTCTGAAATGTCTTGGTTTAATTATGGGTTTTTGCCAAGACTTTTTCTTTTATTTTAATTAGCTTACTAGGGTATATTTAAACTAGTATATAAGCTCTTTGCTTGAAAAAGTACCAAAACATTCAAATATTCTTCTCACATGAAAAAATGCTTAACTACAGAAGTTTATCAAAACCATTCTGTTCCTTGGAAATATTTTGGCTTTAACAAAAAAGATTTTATTTTACAAAAATACAACCAGCTTTCTAATGTATTTATGCATGGTTTGAAATTATCGTGTAGTACTAAGGGTCATTTCCCAACCCATCTGATTTTGAATGTATCTTGAACCCTTAAAACCCTGAACCCACATACATTTCACACTTGAAAAAAGAGAACAGCAGAAAGGGATTGGGAGCAGAAACGTTCCCAGTGCCTAAGGGACGAGTATTACATTACCAGTCCAAAGGAAAAAATGAAAAAGGATCAGAACAGATCATGAAGTGGAGCACTGAGTAGGACCCAAACAGCGAAACTCTCTCTGCAGCCTGCCCCCCCCCCCCCCCCCCCCCCCCCCCTTCCCTAGCCAAAGCACAGTGCTGAGAGTGCTGCTCCTGCTGCAGCCAGTCCGGTGCCTTTTCCTAAATAGCATTCCCCTTCTGTTTTAAAGCAGACACCATCCACCTAAGAAATAACCAGAGGTTTGTTGGGGTTTTTTTAAGATTTAAATAATTGATGGAAAAAAAGCCTCAAAGACTCCCCAAGTTTGGGTTGGACCCTTTGGAGTTAAGCGGGGGCTCAATCTGAACACAAGTCCAGAGAACACACAACAGAGAAACAGCAGCACAGGCATGATTTGACTGTGCCATTGAACCTTACTCACAAAATTAATGAACAGAGGCAAGAGAAAACCAGCTCGGTGGATGGAGTCAATCAAAGACCTAATGCAAATGAAGGCATATAAAAGAGTTATATTAGTCTGTTAGAAAACTCCCACTCTGCAGGCCTTCCACTTACAGGAAGAAAGGCAAACATTTCACCCACAACATGAGCTATTTCTATACTGAGACTGACTGATAATTCACATGTAACTGAAATTGTATTTGAGACTTCACTACTTGGCAGAGATGTTAGCATATTCCTCATTAGGCGATAGAAATGGGAGGTAGGAGTGGCTGCCCTGTTTACAAGAGTGGCAAATGACAACACTGTCTCTAAACAGGCATGGCAATACTGATTACCCAGCACCTTGACAGGGACATTATTCCTGTTAGAAAGGTCAAAGGTTCTGTTTCATAGAGGCAGGACTGTCTATTATGGGAGAGAAATGTTATTTCCAAGTGGAGAGGTCAGCACTTCTCTAGCACATCGGCTGAAGTCGCGGGTACCTTCACTGGAGTATGATCCTACTGCAAAGACTGATTATTCTGCCCACTGGCAAGGTCAAGAATATTAATTTTGAACATGTTAATTTGATGTGATGTGCATGATTAATGCTTGTTTAGCTGGATTCCTTTGTATGTTGACAAATCTGCAGCCTTTTCATGCCAATAAGAGTGCAGCATTAAGTGATCAGGAATCAGTGTGGATGGATGTGACATAGCATGCCGATCTAATGGGTGGCTATCATTAGGCACTAGAAACTTTGAAGTGTACTTGTGTTTGTTCCTTCATGAAACTACTGCAGCTGTCTGCCACGGAGAGCTCAGAAATAGGCCAGAGGAAGCTAACCAGCTGCTCTAATCTAGCATCCTGGACTGGTAGTACATTTGGAGCAACTTCACAGACCACAAATCAACTGTAAGTGTTAAGAGTTGGGAATTACATGGACAACAATACACAATGAAGAGACGATAACAAGAAATGAGTTTATATGTCATTAATGTGTGGGTCATCTGTGTGCAGAACAAAGCAAGTCTATGGAAAGCACTCTTTCCTCATGTCACTGTGCTCCAAACCCCTGTCTTTTGTGCATGTTAAAGGAGGGTATGGGATTCAGGTCTCCTATTCACTTTAGACTTGACACAGCCATATGAGAAGTACCATACAGACCACCTACAAACAAAGAGATAACACATTCAAAAATTGCTACTGATTCTGCTATAGGACGCATTTGTTTTTCCGAAACCGAATACTGCTGAGATGTTTGTTAAATGAGAGATTCCCATGCAAACTTCACATTGATGTGCTATCTCCTTCATTAAGGAAGATCATATTACATGCTGTAATATTAAAAGATGGCTTAGAAACAACTCAGCACTGCTGGACAAGCATCACTCCATTGAGGTGTTCAAAAACCTCAAGTAGTGTTTTATTCTTCACAGCAGCCCTGTGGAAGAAACATTCTTACCCACAGTTTATATCTATGAACTTGGAGAACCAAAGAAAGTTTAAAATTACAGGCGTAATGCCAAGCAAGAAGACAAGTAAAGGAGCCTGTAACTTCTGAAGGTTAATACACGTTATTCAGCTATTTACACAAAACATGAGAAGATGGCTTAACTTTGTGTTTCTGTTCCTATGCTTTTTCACAGTGTGTTTATGTGAGTACAATATATGTGCATAATTGAAAATAATTGCCAGTGTTCATTTTAAGCAATTATTAAGGATAAAATACCCAGTGAAATACCCACAGGTGCATGTACAGTGCACAACCCTGTGGTTACAAATCTCCTCTGAGCCAAGTTGCTGGGATCCAATATATGCTGACTCTGCAAACTGCCAGCAAACTTCTTTCCACAATGGGGAACACAGAAAAGGGTTTTGCAGTAAATAGTATTGTCACCCCTCTCCTCCAAAGAGCTTTCTGCTCCACTCGCAGAGCAGGACCTCAAGTACTCTGCGAATGCCTGTTCTACCAGAACCACGCTGGAGATGTAACATGATAGATCATGCCTCTCTCTTCCAAAGCTGCGCTCTACCTTGATTGCTCCCTGGGGCCCAAACACCCTGAATTCAACCTGCTGAGCAGGGTTTTTCTAAAATCTGCTCAAATTATCCACCCATGAAACATAACACCACTTCTTCCTAATGTGGAGAAGAGCACATGACCCCATCACACTGCAGCATATTCTACAGGTGGGGTTGCGCACAAACAGGCCCGAGATCTGATCCACTTAAGCGTTCATCTGCTGCCTTCCACAAGAAGTTTTTAACAAAACAGAATCTGAAGATTAAAAAACTTCAAGTGAGACGTGAGGTCCAAGTTACTGCTGTGTACAATGAACAAAACCCTACAGGTTTTTGAAGAGTCTTCCTCGCGTAAAATTTGCCTTTGGATGTCATTACTGTACAGCCAGAAGAGAACAACATGCTTACAAGAAACTTCAGAGGAATAACAGTTTAGGGACTGCACCTGGTCAGGAAAAATGGACCTTTGTGGGGTTCATCCTAAATCTGCAGCCACACATGCAGAGTACAACAGACTCCCCAAAGTACCACAGCAGTAGAGAAGCTGGGGGACAGTTCACGTGGCACCACGTGTGCCCACAGTTTGTTACCACCAGCAATGCAGGATCATACTTATCGAGTGGGAAGGCTGAGAAACATTACAGACTCCCATGATGACAGAAGGGCCTTCCTTGCTGTCATATTTTGTGGAATCGACCTCCTTTCCCCCTTTGCACTCGGGAGAAATAAGAGATTTCATCAACCCCTGTGAGCACAAGCCTGGGATTTCTGGCTGATCCTGATGAAAAAGGAGAAAAAAAACCCTTCTTGGTCTTCCCTGTCACCACATAAGCCAGCACAAGCTTTCACAAGCACCATCAGGACTAGATCAAGTAGGCAAATGAGTAACAGAGACTGTGAGCACCCACTGGGAATTCTCTAACTGCTGCTGGGTTAGAGTCAGTTCAGGGGCTTGGTGTTCCCGTTTCGTCAGCATTCCTGTCGAACCTTCCTGTTCCTTCCCCCCACCCCTCCACATTACTACGGAAAGGATGCCCCTCTTCAAAGTACACCGAGGTTACAAATGCATGTTATTTGGAGGACCAGAAAGTTCCCCACTATCCACCAGGAAGTTAAGGGCCAGGTACCCAGCCACAGGGAGGGGAAACACCACCAGGCACCCCAGAACCAGGCACACATTGTTGAAGTACACAGCTCACAAGCAGCCTCACAGTCTGAAAACTTCCACATAAACTTAACAAATACAATTAGTATATACATTAGTAACAGGAAAAAAAAGCCACCTACATTTGCTGTATAAATTATTCATCACAAATAAATGCAATCCACGCTAAGTAAGACAAAAGTGTTTTTCTGTTGGTTTCCAAGACAGTTGCTTGGTGTGAAGTACTCAGACTTGTTAGAGCTTCCCACTCTGCAAGCACGTACTACAGTGGGAAATAAATGTTCCTAAGCAGAGAAAATAGCTTCATGCTATGCTTTGACCCTAATTTTGATTTGGGAGGTAAACTGGTTTTTGGACTCCATAGAATTTTTCTAAGCACAGAATTAGTTTCCTCAAATGGACAAAAATATTTACCAGTATGCTCACAGAGTAAAAATATTTGGTTGGTCTTTGTTTGTTTTGGGTTTTTTTTTAAATAAGTCACTATCAACATCCTGGCAAGATGAAGCCAATTGTCTGTATGAATTGGTACTAAAACATGCAGTGACACAATCTCTGCTTGATATCAGCATTTGGGTGGCATCTTTTAATCACCGAAAACCACACAGGGCATTCAACAAACTAATACAAGATTCACAGCCAACTCTGGGATAAGCAGGCATGAGCATAAAAGTTCTCAATATGGCTCTAATAGCTCTTAATTATTATAATCCTTCACTGAGCAAACAGATGTTGTAAGGGAACTTTAGTTTCGTCAAATGCAGTAATCAACCCATTCTGCTTCTGCCCTGCCTCTTTTCAGTAAATGCTTTGTATAGCAGAGTGGAAATAGCAAATGCAGTGACAAAATGACCATTTAATTGTCACAGAAATCTGTCTCTGAGCAAAACTGATGTTGTCATTTCTCTTTATCCACATTTCTGAGTCTCCTGATTATGGTTTAGAATGGTTTTAGACAATTAAAAAAATTTTTACACCTTTCTTTCTGCAATCTCCCCACATCTTCGGTTGTTCCTAATCTGTCCACAAATTGGAGGTTTTACAGGACCCAGAACACTGGCTTTGTGTTTAACTATACGAATATCAAAACACATCTCTGCAGCTACAGCCTTTGTCGTGAAGTTTTTAAAAATCAAGTTTTCACCTAAAATGCTTCAATATATTACAGTGAGTCATTCTACTTGGAGATTTATTTGTAAAAGATCATGACTACTTAAGACATTCAAAATGTACCAAAAGACCTTCAACCTGATCCTTCATTTTTCTTGCAAACTTCAAATTCCCACTTAAGTCCTTTATACAGTAGTTTCAATAGCTATTTTGGTTGCAGTGCCTCCTTACAATAAACTCCATACAACTGTATGAATGGTATAGTAGAAATCCAAATGATTTCAATCACAATTTCAGCTATTGTGAACTTGTACTTATAATGAAGTTTCTCCATGAAAAAAGGAGTTCACTGTGGGCCAACAAAGCTTTGTGTCCTTTCACAGTTTTTATTCAGCCCTCATTTAAGAAAAACAACTATTGACTGCAATATGAATCTTAGGACTCGGAGAAAGCAGAGATTCTAAGGATTACCTCTACGAGATGGCCCCAGCTGGTTTTGTATGTATAGCAAAGAGAAGCACTGAATATTCATTTCACTCATTTGCTAACTATACTAATATACGCCTTTGTAAACAAGTCTCTATCTAGCACCAACTATTGAACTGAAGGGTGTTTGAATAGGTGCGTTTTGCTATAATACCACACTACGATAATGTGCTGGAAACAAATGGTTCACTGATTCCTGAATAGAAAATTTGCTAGAAAACCCTGAGAACTAGAAGGTGAGGGGGAGGGGATTAAAATGTCGCTTCAGAGCCACCAACCAAACTCTTGTCATTTTTAAAAGATGCTCCTGTGGCACAATATGAATAGTTTATAGCCACGATTGTGAACATTCAATGTCATATAAGAAAAGACACTTGTCAAGAGCCTTTCCCTTACTAGCACCCTCATCATGACCTGTGTTAATGAAGTTAATTGAATTTAAGATCAATAATGGTTAATTATTGCAATTTGACATTCTGAGATAAATGGCTTTAAGACAGAGAAATGTGTGTGTATGTGAATTCTCTCCAAAGAAGGTGAACACATTACAGCCTAAGAGGGATCACACAGTCCTTCCATTGATCCTGGTACAATCTGATCGACCTAATCCTCTGATGAATGTGGGCTTTTCACAGCTACAAGTAAATGTTCTACAAGACTACTCTAACCCTTGTCACTGACCAAATCTATATGAGCTGTACACTAGAAATCTATTGAGATAGATTAAAGAACTGCTGTAGAAACAAGAGATGCTTCAATAAAGATGAAGGTTTATTATATCGACTATTAACGTTACATGCAGTATGTAATTATGAATGCTTATGGATCATAAGAGTTTAATTTTGGTCAGTTAGACGTAAATGTTCATAACTGAACAATAGTATTAAATTTTAAAAATACTGGATTTTTTTAAAAATCCAACAACCATGTTGAATTGGACGACTTATACGCAAATGTTCAGTAAGAAGGTGATTTTAAAATCCTTGAAATGTGTGAGAAGATGCTCACAGACAGGTATTTATTCCATGAAGTCACTCATCAACCCACTTCATTTAGGGTTTTTTAAGTTTACTTTCACAATAGTTCCTCAACAGGAAGACATTTTTTCAAACGTGTTAGTAATGATATTCTTACATGCATACTGAACAAGTTAAATGACCACTTACAAGATTTATAATGACAAAGTAAATGTCAAGGAAAAAGTATTACTGATTGCAGAGCACTGACAATAAAAAGCCGCTGAAGAGTTCTGTCAAAATGTAAGATTATGCAAAAACACTATTGAGAACACTGCTAATCATCTGCTCTTGTCAATTACTTGAAGGGTATCTGACAGCATATTTACATTAAACACATTTCAGTAGCAAAATCCTTAATGCTGTATCAGAATATTTTCATTATCATTAGAAATCCCTTAAAAAGTCCTTTTCCAGCAGAGCATTATAGCAGCAATGATGTAATACCTATCTCTGTATCAGGTAGGGGCATCTATTTCATGCCATTGCAGCTGCATAACATTTGAAATAATATAACCAAAGACTAAATATACATGTAAAACTGCAGTCTCCCCATTCCCATTCCCATTAGGGGTATTTTCAAGTCACAGCTCTGTCAGAGTCACAAACTAAGTGCAAATGGATGATCTGTCTTTCTCTGGCCATTCTTTTAGCCTTTTGCTCATTCTGTGACTGTATTTTATTATGGCAAAAGGCATTATCAAGCAGACATTTTTTCTAAATCTTTGATTGTAACTTGCAATTCAGCTGCTTTATGAGGAGTCACATTAACTACCAATACCTTTCACCCGCAGGAGAAACTTATTTTAGTTATGTCTATCTTATACTTTATGGAACCCTTCCTCCAAAATAGAGAAATAAATGAAATGTAATGAAAATGAAATGTTGATCCTTTCCATGCTTCAGCAGGCGTTACTAAAAAAGCATACATAACCCTGTTGGATGTGTAAAACAGTAAGCATGCATAAAAATGGACAGGGCGTAAGTGTGAGCTGCCTTTCAGAAGGAATTCATCGTGGCTTAGAGGAAAAGGAAGGAAAATAAGCCCCAAACATGACTTGCAGGATCAATTTACTGTCCTTCTAAACAGCACGCTTATACTCAGTCTACCTGCCTGTGAAAGGGGAAAAGGAGCCCTGATGCTCTTACTGCTTCTAAAGCATCAGAGTTTTCCAGACACACATACACACAAAAAGCCTGTGTACTGCGTACCTGGGCAAAAGCACAGATCAGACTTCGGGATCTGGATCAAATTCAGCCCTGATTCACATCATACAGGCAAGTGGCATTACATGTCATTCACTTAAGTCAAATATAAATACTCGTAATAATGAAATACCCAGGGCTGCATACCAGGTGCCCTGTACGTATACCCAGTCACATGTATCCCTGTCCATGGACTGCGCTAGAAAGCCGGCAAGGCACAGTCCAGCCTTCCACCTGCGATCCAAACAAGGAACTGGAGGCAGCTCTTTGACCCTGTCCTTGCACTCCCACACTAAGCAGCTCCTTGGTGCAGGACAGAAGCACCTGGCAAACACTGGCAGCAGCAATTACTGTGCCCGGGTGCTGTACGGACCTGAAACCCGTCCAAGCTGCTGTCAGTTACGGATAGACAGATTCCTGCCTGCTTTCCAAACTGCTGGCCATACCTGGCTAGCTGCAGTCAAACACCTACCAAGAGTCACCAGGAAGCAGTATTTGTTCTGCGGTTTTTGCGTAAATAGTCTCCATCCCTCCTCTCTGACCTCTCGATGTCACTGGCGAGGCTTCCACTAACATCTGAGAAAGCAGCTGTGGGTTCTTAGGAGGAGAGCTTACAAAAGCAATACTCCAACAGGACTGCATACAGCCAGGCTGAAACACAAATCTCTGTAACACTATGGCTTTTTT